>CM021699.1:97115682-97147388 GCA_011074415.1 Stictonetta naevosa
ATTTAACTGACAGTGATAAATTAGAGATTTAGGATTACATAGTGCCAAAGTGACAGCAAGCACATTCAGTGATAAGTGCCTTTCTAATCCTGACATGGACTGCAATATTATTTGCACCAATGAAGATAGCATGCAATTCTACTGAAACTGAAGTGGTTATTTTCAGGTATTCTATTATATGGATTGCCATAAAATGCAAGGAGTGGTGGTGTGGCCCCCAAACAATCACAGTTTTAGTGTCATCCTTCACAGTTCCGTAGTCAGGATTAGCTGACTGAGTTCTACAATCACATCAACAGGAGTGAAGGAGAAAGACAGAACTGACAGTGGAAAGTTTTCCCCTATAAAAAAAAAAAAAAAAAAAAAAAAAAGCTTAAAATATCCTTCCTATGTTTTGTGACTTAAAGAGAAATCACTGCAAAATTGTAATCCAAATAGAATAAGTACAGACTACAAGCAATTTTAAACAAAAATCACTCTCCCATTTTTAAAACTTGTCCATGAGACATGAGCCCTGGACTTGTACTGGCATCTCACTATGTTAGTGCAGACCTTTGAAGGCTATGCAGAGGAGGAAAGAAATTACCAGATACTTTGACCAGGAAAGATAATGTCTCTAGTTTTATTTTCATGGTAATTTCAGCACTATAAACTTTTTTTCTTCCAGACTATTTTCTCCTAGAATTATATTTCCCAATGAAATATGAGCCATGTTAGCATGTAGCACAAACTAGTAATTACAGCTCTATGGGAGAGAGTGAGATGATGATAATAGATGTGGGGCCAGAAGAGAGCAGAGGGAAAGGGAACCCAACAACTTACAAATATGTAGAAGTTACAGAAATGTTGAATGCTGCTGATGCTGAGGCTCAGTCACCCCTAGTAGAATATTAGTAGAAGCTAGGACATTTCTGTTTGTCTATTTTAGCTGAATATAACTGAACAGAATCTTCAGGGCCTAATACTCTGTGAGTCTTCCAGAGTAGTAAGATTGCTGATGCATACAGAAGCTAATGAAACCTCAAAAATAAATTACCAGGGTACTGAAGCGGAGATAGTTATGGAAACTAAAGTCTAAAACTAAAAAAAGATTTTCTCTAGGAGAATCTTTAATTCATATGTTGAATAATTCTGTGATATGATAATTTTTTTTTTTTCCTCATGTTTCTAGTACCTGGGAAAGTTGACTGAGTCTGAGCAACTGTTTTCTAATTTGATTATATATGACAATATTAATGGTCCAGATGTTTATTCGATATATTTAAATTTGTTTATACTTACTTGGGACATATCCAGGATGCAGTGGAAACATGGCAAGTTTAATTAATTTCAATTTTCCAGCTTATTTCCTCTGTTGATGTTTGGCCTGATGTTAGCAGTAGTATACTGTGTTGTTCTTGGAACCCAGTAATGGCTTATATATCCGATACTTGTGTGGTTCTACTTTATTTTCACTCACTATTCTCAGATATAAACAGGATAAGTATTTCAGAGGCATGCATTCAAATGTAGCCATGCAGTTTCACCACTTGTAAGATTTGTCCCATAATCATCTACTCTGAAATACTTTATTTCAGTGTTTGGAATCAAACTGATCTCTGTTTCATATTAACTTGATTAATAGACTTTAATTGCGATATAATTCAGCAATAGAGCTTCTATCTTAGAGCAAGTTATATACATGCACTCCACTCCTATAGTTTGCAATTATCTAATAAACAATCCTGCAGTCACTGTTATCACTTTATTACAGTATATTGAGTTATTTTTATATGGGTTGAATAATAACAACAACTGATTTTTTCCCCAATTAATTATCAAGCCATTTTTAACAAAAATGTTTTTCCCTACTCATCCAACTCTATAGATGGCCAGTCTATATTAATAAAATTAATTATTTGCAGTTTTGCCCATTATTTCATGAATAATTTATCTGGAAATAATTGGTCCAGATTCTCAGATGCTTTTAATCAGAAAAGCTCTGTTGGAACCCAGAGAATTTTACTGATTAAAAACAGCTGAAAATTTGACCCGTCTGTTGCCATAGTGGCCTTAGTGTTGAACTTAGGTTCTAACATGGTATTAATTTGTATAATCTAGGATTGCTTTACTTTTTAACTTTTGTTAGTTTTCTTAACAAGAGTACATGAATAGTCTTAGTGAAGTCTTAACAGTATAGCATTCATTTTAGTTGATTTAGTTGGCTAAATCTTGGAAATCTTTTCAAAAAGGCATCAATCGCTCAAGAAAACATACACTTCTAAGAAAACCAAAGACAAAGTATGATATTTTTAGAATAAAATAAGGGCAATCATTTTTATATTGATCATTACACTCCCTGTCAGTCATAAGTACTATGCTCTCAGTTCCTGTTCTCTTTTCTATAGGTATTAATGGAATTGCAAGATTTAGAATCAAAATAACCTTGTGCTGGCCTTCTCATGGCACCACAGTGAGGAACCTTAGAGTGGAGAAAGAAATGCCTTTCTCCCAGGTGTCTTTATTGTACCAGTAACAAATACAATCACTGAGCAGTAGCTCCTGTGGATAGTAGGTGAGTCAACATCTCAGCATGTGCATTACCTAATGAATGATAAGTTTAGTGTGCTATTTGAAAAGATGATCAAGTTCAGACTGTGAGTTTTCTGTGTAATACTCTAACTAGTAAGCAGACTAGCAAAATTAAAGAAGGCGGTCTAGTGTATATTTCTGTTATCTTGTAAGAGCTTTTCAAAAAAAAAAAAAAAAAAAGGAAAAATAGTGTAACAGGAGTTAGAGGTGATGTTTGACCAAAACTTTTAGAAGGAAAGGTAGTGTTTCCCCTCATTAAACTGCAAGAACTGTTCTCTCCTGTCCTTTCTATCAGCAACAATGGTCAAACCAAAGTCAATTGTGGCATGAAGAACATATAGCAGTGTTTGCAAGGCCTCATTTTCACTTCAGCAAAAAGGACAATATTCTTGCAAGGAAATTCTGAGTTTGAAAGTGGCAGAATGTATTTATAAACACAATTCCTCAGTGTTAGTCACAAAGGTGGGAACTAGTCTGTTGAGGTCTGTGTGAGTGAGCAGGGAGAGGAGGAAAGAGTGAGGTCTCACAGAACTGGGCACTGGAAAACAATCTTTCTTAGAGAGAATTGGTACCCAGGGTACCAAAGATATGCAATTTCCACATAACAGGTTAGCACCAAATACAAGTACTATCCAATTCTTTTTTATTTTGGGAGTGATCTGGTAAATGGTGAATTGTTTTTGATATTGTTGAACAAAAGAAAACAAAGTATCTGTAGGAAAAAAAGATCAAAATACTCAAACTGATTCTCCCTGTTACTGGAAAAATGTTTGTCTACTGTTTATATTGGTATGGTACTTCACTGAATTTTGTCCTGTGCCATCTAATTTGGTGTTAAAATGATGAATGTCAGTAACATGGGCTAATAATAATGATTTTTTGATATTATTATTCTTATTTATGAAATTGGTTAGACATTTTTGGCAGGTATTTTCTACACTATGTAGGGAGATCTTGAATCAAGTGGGTAGCAGATTTTCACATACACATTAGAAAATTCCATAATTGAGTGTAATGAATATTCTTGGTGCTTAGTAGTTTCTGAAAATTCTAATTCATTACTTTCCCATAGGAAAAGAACACATAAGTCTAGGTCTAATAGTATGAAGCCCCCGCTCCCTATTTTTTTATTTTTTTTTTTTTGGGGGGGGGGGGGGTGGAGCTGAAGCATATTTGACAGGATGCAACAGTAAAAATAAGTATAAGAAAATCCAAAGTGTATTAACTTCAATTTCTTTGATAAATTATAATCCAAATAGTTTGAAATTTCAGTTTTGAAGCTCATATCTTGTATCTGTGTTCTACAACACACACTTTATAGTATTCCGTATGCAAACAATAAAAACTGCTCACATCTAAAATGATTTTATTTAACATTTATGCCTTGTGTTCTGAGTGCATTTCTCCCTTTAAAATTAGACTGGCTAAAGAACTTAGTGATTAGCAATGGGACAGTTTACCATTAATTTCAACTACAATTCAACTTAGTAATTTTTAAAGGAATTGCAGAAAATTCTGATTTCCATTACATTACCTACAATTCATTAATTTAATTGTAAATTACATTGATACCTCAAACATAACTCCTACTGAATCGGTTGTCTCTGAATATGAAAGGAGCTGAATAACTATTTTAGTTGGCTCTGTTAATGTTTTTTTTTTATTATTTTATTTTTTTATTTTTTTCCTCTTCGGGGAAGGAGAGGTTTCCTTTCTCCAACAAATTAGTATCTTTCAGGGGAACTTCCTTCTAGTACAAGAATGGTCCATCCCCGTACTCAGGAAAATGATTATATGTATCAGGACATCAGCTTAGGTAAACA
This sequence comes from Stictonetta naevosa, assembly GCA_011074415.1. Lineage (NCBI taxonomy): Eukaryota > Metazoa > Chordata > Aves > Anseriformes > Anatidae > Stictonetta > Stictonetta naevosa. The sequence goes on from CM021699.1 coordinate 97,120,077, forward strand.
GAGTTAACAGCACAGGACAAGCTACAAAGAAGAAATGTGAAAACACTACCTTGGCATGTAGAGATGATGTTAGGAAAGCCAAAGCTCTTCTAGATTTGAAACTGGCAAGAGTTGTCAAGGGCAACAAGAACTTTTACCAGTGAGTTATAGTAAAATGTTGAACAATAAAACTGTGGGACCATTGCTGAATAAGATCTAATGAGGGGAGGTGAAGATAAGGTGATGTCTTCCTAGCTTTGTTTTTCAGATCATCTGACTGAAAACTAGAGAAAGGGGAATATTGCATCCATATTCAAAAAGGGCAAGAAACCAGGGAACTACTCAATAGTCAGCTTCACTTTGTCCTGGAAAAATCCCAAAGCATAACACCCACAAAGCCATTACAAGCACAAAAGATAAAATGTGGTTAGTTGATTGCGTGATTAGCCATCAAAAGTAAAACTGATTGCATCTATGTATCTATGATAAAATAACCTATGAATAGGTTGATTTATTGATGAAAGGAGAGAGGTGTATGTCATCTATTCTGATCTTAGTAAGATTTTTAATGTGGTGTCCCACAGCATCTTTGTATTAAATTTAAGATGCTGTGGTCTAGATGAGGGAGCTATTAGATGAGTGAAATATCAGATTCAGTGTTGGGTAATGAAGTGCTACAAGGGTCTGTCCTGGAACCTGTTCTGTTAAACGCCTTTATCCATGACCTGGAGGATGCATTGGAGTAGAGACTTTACTGAATACTTTTAAAATATAGCTAGGTTCCAAATATATATTAGACTACATATATATTTCTAATATATATTAGACTGCATCTAGAAAGCTCTGCCAAGTCTCATCCCCAGTATGAGAAAGACATTGATAAACTGGGGTGACTTCAGCAGAGGCCAACAAGATGGAAGGGGGTTGGACTACTTGTCCTGTGAGGAGACAATGAGGAAGCTGGTTTTGTTCATCCCTGAAAAGAGACCACTTCAGGGGACTGAGATGAGAATAGCTTGTTTGGAGGCTGTATATCCAAGAGGAAATATGTCAGAAAATAGATGCAAGCTGTCTATACTGAAGTATATGGCTGGATAAGTAGAGACAGAAGTTTTAAATTAAAACAGATTAAGTTCAAATGGGATAATTTATTTTTTATTTTTTTTTTTATTTTTTTATGTGAGGGCATACAAGGAGTGGAGCATGTTGCGTTTTGTTGCATCTGTGAATGAGCTAGATAAATCAGGAAGAGCTATGTTGGCAGCAGTGTTACACACAGAAAAAAAAAAAAGAACATATTATTATATTGTTTAAATAGTTTCATTGTCTCTAATTGTATTTTTCTTTTTCCTGTTTGTCAAATTTATTCCTGTATTTTAAAGTCCAATATCTTAAGCAGTTCAAGATTCTCTGGTAATTCTAATGAAGTCTGCTCATTCATTTTTTTTTGTTTGTTTGTTTGTTAAGAGAATTACCTTAACTTACATTATTGAAAATTTTCATCTGTTTAAAACCTACCTAGAATTGTGCAAAGCATTTGACACTGTCCTGCATGACATCCTTGTCCCTAAATTGAAGAGACGTGTATTTAACAGATGGACCAGTCAGTGGATAAGGAATTGGCTGGATGGTCGCACTCAAATATTTGTGGTCAATGGTTCAATGTCCAGATGGAGACCACTGATGAGTGGCAACTCACACGGTACTGAATTTAGACCAGCACTATTCAACATCTTTGTCAGTGACATGGACAGTGGGATTGAGTGCAACCTCATCAAGTTTGCCAATGACACCAAGATGACTTGTGTGTTCAGCACACTGTAGGGAAGGGATGCCATCCAGAGGAATCTGGACAGGCCTGAGAGGTGGGCTTGTGCAAACCTCATGAAGTTCAATACCAAGTGTAAGTTCCTGCACCTGGGTGGTGCAATCCCAAACACAGATACATTCTGGGCAGATAAAGGATTGAGAGCAGCCCTGCGGAGAAGGACCTGGGGGTGCTAGTGGATGAAAACTGAACATGAGCTGGAAATGTGAGCCTGAAGTCTGGAAAGCCAACTGTATCTTGGGCTGCATCAAAAGCAGCGTGGCCAGCAGGTCAAGGGAGGTGTTTCTTACCTTCTGCTCTGCTCTAGTGAGACCTCAGCTGGAGGTCTGGGGCTCCCAGCACAAGGAGGACATGGAACTACTAGAATGAGTCCAGAGGAGGACCAAGAGGATGATTAGAGAGGTGGAGCATGTCTCCTGTGAAGATGGGGTTGGGGTTATTCAGCCTGGAGAAGAGAAGGCTGCAGGGAGATGACCTCATTGCTGCCTTCCAGTATCTAAAGGCAGGCTACAGGAAAGCTGGAGAGGGACTCTTGTTCAGGGATTGTAGTAATAGCACATGGAATAATGACTTTAAACTCAAAGAGTGTAAATTAGACATTAGGACATTAGCTATTGGGAAGAAATCCTTTACTCGGAGGGTGGTGAGACACTGGAACAGGTTGCCCAGAGAAACTGTGGATTCCCCATCCCTGGATGTTTCCAAGGCTGTGTTGGATGGGCCTTTGAGAAACCTGGTATAGTGGGAGGTGTCCCTGCCCATGGCAGAGGAGTTACAATTAGATGGTCTTTAAGGTCCCTTCTAACCCAAACCATTCTGTGATTCTATCATTCTATGAAACCTAATTTTCCAGTAACAACTTATAAAAGTACAACTTTTATTACAATATTACAAGTGTAGATAGTTTTACATACTCTTTAGCTACAGTCGTGTTTTTGAAGGAATTTTCCTTTCAATTGGAAAATCAAGATTTATTTAACTTGCCACTAAGATTTTTTTAAGTGAATACACCTTTATTATCTCTTACTCCCTTACTCCCTTAATCATATATATATGATTTCTTAAGAAAAGTCACTTCAGGTATAATTAATAACCATTGTAATGAAATACACTTCATCAGATAGAATCACGTTTGCCACTTAGAAGTTTTTATGAGAATCATCATTTTTAGTTCAACACCAGTGAACCTTATTGTTTAAGAGAACTACCTATTTCAGAGCTGGCAATGGTAGGAAATTCCTTGGCAGGCAAAGAGTCTCATTATTGAGAGTTCACCAGGTGTTCATAAATATATTTTCCCTGTGGGAAAAAGGGAAAATTAGAAAATTATTATTTATTATTATTATTTTTTTTTAAATGACAGCTTTTGCTATTTCTTTAATATGAATTGGGAGCACAGCAGGAACCCAGACCAAACTTCTTCCCATAAATAACAGGAGGCAATTTTCTGGCAAGGAAGAAACACCCCAAGTGGGAAAATGGCATGGTCATTATTTTTTAACAGGAATCACATTCAGAACTCCCCCCAGAACTTTTCTTTTTGGGGGTCATTTACATTTTGAAAATGTTTTGAAATGCAAAATAGAAACAAAATTACAATACTCTGACATGCACTTTTAGGGAGTGATTATGCTCCATCATGAAGCAGCTACTTTCATAAAGAAGTTGTCCAGCTTTGTACATGTGATGGTTTTGCCAGCTTTCACCATGACCAAGGGAATCCCTCAAGGTCCTTTCCTCTAGTTTTCCAGCTGGACATCCAGATAGATGTTAGATTCTTACTTTATGGAAAACAGCATTTGGTGTTCTGCAGCAGAGGATGCTCTTTCAGTTTCCAACTGGCTCTAGAGATAAGAGGGCAATTAGTGCATTTAAAAGCCATTTTAAAAAATGTTCAGTTATAGGAATCGGAAACACTCTAGTCATCCAGATATGGAGCAATTCACATGGAGGACTGAAATTAATTTTAGCAAGTTACAAAGGCATCAGTGGGTTCCAGTAAGAAATGAGTAAACAAAGACATAAGGTAGGAAAGAGAAGTCTGTATCAAGTCATTTTAGATGACTACAGGTAACACTTGGAAAATATTAAATTTCTCAGTAACATAAACTTCATAAAATAGTTGTATCCAACCAAGAAACCAATGCTGGGATAAATCCAATGATGCTTTTTAGTTTTTCATGTTTAAAAAAAAAAAATATTTCTTTTTAATTATATTGATTTTTTAATATATTTTTAATTTAAAATAGTTTTATCCAACAGTATAAGGTTTTACTGAAATACATACAATAAGAGAATGAAAATTACATTATAGGTATAGAAACAGAAGGCCAGAAATCCTGCCCAAAAGTCTTATTGGGTTTACCTTTAGTTTTACTGTGTTTCTGATGATTTGGGATTGTGGAAGTTTTATTTGACAATGGGTATGATTCAAACTTTCCTTCTTTAAATACTTTAATTTCAGTAGAATTCTGCCCACTTCAGGGCAATAGATCTTAAGTTATTTCATTTCATTTCATTTTCAGTGAGTGAGAATTGTCCCTATTACTCTATTTTCTGAACTTAGAAGTCAGGGAGCTTTTTATCATAGCATATCCTCGATAAATACCTGTTATAATGATTTCAAAATTTTCAGCTTCACTCAAGTTTTGTTTATTTGTGTTTTTTTTTTTTTTCTTTAGAAATGCCTTAGCTGTACTACTTATAGTGATTTGCTTTCAGTTACCTTTTGTAAACCACTGACCTCTGTGACAACAACATAGGACATTGTGAGTTACTGTCTGTGAGTGTCCAATGAAATTTCTTATGTTCTTAAGAAAAGTTTTTTATTATTATTTTTAAGACAGCTACATACTCACCATTCTAGCTATATGTAATAAAGATTTGTTGTTATCTGATGAAATTCGTGAAATACCGGAGGCATTCTATTCTTTTAAAATAGTAATATCTGGGGAAAAAAAAAAAAAAAAAAAAAAAAAAAGTCACCATTGCTTCTGGAAGTATTAAATTTACCAGAAGTGTCAAAATCCCACTTATTTGACACACAAGTTACAACAGTCAAGAGATGTGAACTGTAGGTTTATTCTTCAGCAACAAGTGATCATTCAGAAAAAAATGGGGACAGAAAAAGTATCTGAGAGAATGAAATAATAAGATTCTTATCAAAATATTTTCTTTGTTGGGGGCTCACAGCTGTTACTGGCTATCTGTATTACCCTTCTGGAAATTGTACTCATGATCTGCAGCTCTCAGAACCTTGTTCTGAAGCTGTATTGCATTCTTTATTTCTTTCATATATGACTTTGCCACTTTAAAGAATTAACCATTTATTTATTATGTAATCCTTATTGGATCAACAAAGATTGGTACCTTTTTATGCACACATTTAAATTGCTTACTGCAATTTCACCTAGATGTTGCTATGTCTAATTAAGTTTCCACTTCCTATGGAGAAAGCTGCTTTAAACAGCTCTCTCTAGATTGGTAGATTCTGTGTCTGGTTAACCATTAGACTGACAGATTTCTGTGTCTAGTCATTTCTTCTGACACAGCCTCACCTGAAGCACGTCACCTTCTTGGGCACATGACTGAATACCTCCATTAATCATGGCATTCACCTTAGTCAGAGACTGAGGTCACCCTTGCTAACGGCTAAATGTCAGCAGAGAAAATTCCATGGGCATAATGGAGCTTGCTTTTCAAACAGTAATATCTAAAAACCTTTCAGATTACTGATGTTATAGATTTTCTGTGTCAGTAAGAAAAAGCATCCTTTAATACTTAAACAAAGTAATATTTAATCTGATTTTAGCTAAACTGAAATGTATTGTCTTTTGTGAGTATACATTAACTTCTGCTAACAAATATTGCTCTTTATCTGTATTTTAAAGCTGAGCCTGATGTTGGAAAAGCATAGAAAGAATCAAGGAGAAATAGTTTTTGTGGATAAGAGAAAACAAGTATGGGTATCTCCATACCTTGGGCACATGCATGAAAATCTTTTGTATTTTGGAATGCAATATCTTATCTCCTATATCAACTATGCCAGCCCAAATTGGACTTGCCATAGACTAAATAAGTATTTCTGTAATATATGTTTAGAAAAAATACAGTGCACAGTATTTTTTTACACTAGCAAAAACCCTTTTATTGATGCCAGGAATAACTGCACATTTTCAGCAAGAAAAAATAGGAATGGTTTTGCTATGTAAATAATAGATAAAGAACAACAACAACAACAAAAAAGCATAATCCAGCTATCTTCTCTCCAGGGAAAAATAAACCCCTATAAGCCCAATTTGTGCAGAAAGATCCATTAAGCAGGAAGTTAGTAAGCCAGAGTCTGTCCTATGACTCTGAAGGGAATAAGTTAATGTTGGGAGTTTGGTGCCTTAAATAAGAAATTGCGGAAGGAAGGAAGAAATATCAGCATTTCATTATTTCTCATTAGCAATTTACTCTAAAAACACTTCGTCTGGACAAACATTTCTAATACTAGTGTATAAGCTGGAAGAGCACAGAGTGTTATAATAAAGCTATTATTACCAAGAGGAAACCTTGCGACTCCCAGCACTTCCACTCTGGATATGTACCACATCCCCAAGGGGCTTGAAGAGGTGTGTCATTTTAACAAACACCAGGAAAAAAGACTAAGGTCTGGAGAGTCATCAGTCTGAAGGCTAGACTGTCACTTGGGTTATGCAAAAGTAGAGTTCTAAGCCTCAGAAAACTGTAAACTTATGTGTTCTGGATACAGATAATGGTATTTCTTTTATTCCATTAGGCATGGTGCTTCATACTGCCACTTTGTTTTAGGCACAAAGCTGCATTTTGAATGTCTAGAAGAGATGAGACTTACCTCCTTCCAGAATAGTGAAATGTGAAAGTTGTCAGAGGCTGTATATATCCTGACACACTGTGTATACAAATTCAGTCTTCCTAATCTTAAGAAAATGCATGGGTGAGGACTGTTTATAGCATAATAGGTTTAGGTGATTTTTTTTTTTTTCTGTGCCTGACTTTGAAGTCAATATAGAAATACGTGTGTGTGCTAACAAGCACACACAATTCCTAATCTAGTTTCCACTGAAGACACTGCCAACATTTCCATTGACTGTAAAAGTAATTAGAAGCTACTTCAAAAATCCTTGCTTGCCTCTCACAAGGCTGTTCTACCAGATGGGTCTGATGTGTTGCTGATTGCTTTTGAAGACCTTAGGATCCCTTATGGAACATGCCCGATAACAGAATCATAGAATGGTTTGGGTTGGAAGGGACCTTAAAGACCATCTAATTGCAACTCCTCTGCCATGGGCAGGGCTACTTTCCACTACGCCTGGTTGCTAAAGGTCCTATCCAACTCAGCCTTGGAAACATCCAGGGATGGGGAATCCACAGTTTCTCTGGGTAACCTGTTCCAGTGGCTCACCACCATCTGAGTGAAGAATTTCTTCCTTAGATCTAATCTAAACCTATTCCTTTTAGTTTAAAGCCATTGTTCCTTGTCCAGTTGCTGCACTCACTGACAAAGAGTCCCTCTCCTGCTTTCCTGTAGGCCACCTTTAGAGATGGGAAGGATGCTATAAGGTCTGCCGGGAGCCTTCTCTTCTCCAGGCTGAACAACCCCAACTCCCTCAGTCTGTCCTTGTAGGAGAGGTACTCCAGCTCCTTGATCATCTCTGTAGCCCTTCTCTGGACTTGTTTGAATACTTCCATTTCCTTCTTGGGATGGGAGCCCCAGAGCTGAATGCATTGCTCCCAGGGGGGTCTCAGGAGAGCAGAGTAGAGGGGGACAATCACCTCCCTCGACCTGCTGGCCATACTTCTTTTGATGCAGCCCAGGATGTGGTTGGCTTTCTGGGCTGCAAGAACGCATCACTAACTCATGTCAAGTTTCTTGGTACATGTAGGTCCTTCTCTTCAGGAATGTTTTCCATCTGTTCTTTACTCAGTCTGTATTTGTTGTTGGGATTGTCCCAACCCAAGTGCAGGACCTTGCACTTTAACTTCATGAGGTTCACACAGGCCCACCTCTCAAGCCTGTCCAGATCCCTCTGGATGGCATCCCTTCCCTCCAGTGCGTTGAACACACAATTCATCTTGGTGTCATTGGCAAACTTGATGAGGTTGCACTCAATCTCACTGTCCATGTCACTGACAAAGATGTTGAATAGTGCTGGTCTAAATTCAGTACCGTGTGAGTTGCCACTCATCAGTGGTCTCCATCTGGACATTGAACCATTGACCACAAATATTTGAGTGCGACCATCCAGCCAATTCCTTATTCACTGACTGGTCCATCTGTTAAATACACGTCTCTTCAACTTAGGGACAAGGATGTCATGCAGGACAGTGTCAAATGCTTTGCAGAAATCCAGGTAGAAGATACCAGTTGCTCTTCTCTTGTGTACTAGTACTGTAAGCCCATTGTAGAATGCTACCGGATTTGTCAGGTACAATTTGCCTTTAGTGAAGCCATATCAGATGTCACCAATTACCTCTTTGTTTTCCATGTGCCTTAGTATAGCTTCCAGAAGGCTGTGCTTCATGACATTGCTGGGCACAATGGTGAGACTAACTGTCCTACAGCTCCCCAGATCTTTCTTTCTTCCCTTTTTAAAAAATGGGGATTGTGTTTCCCCTTTTCCAGTCACCAGGAACTTCACTGGACTTCCATGACTTTACAAATATAATGGACAGCAGTTTAATGACCTCATCTGCCACTTCCCTCAGTACCTTTGGATGCATCTCAACAGGTGCCATGGACTTGTGCACATTCAGTCTCCTCAGACAGTCTCAAACGTGATCTTCTCCTACACTGTGTGGTAACTTCATTCTCCCAGTCACTGACTTTGGATTCTGTGAATATATATTGTGTGAATATAAATGTTCTGTGAATATAAAGCTTTTGTGAAAATTACCCAGCTCGGATTTCCTGGAATTGCAGTCACAGTCAAAAAGGTACATGAAAGAGCAGAGAACTAAGAGTGTGATACCACTTTCATCAAAGCTACATCGAGATGGATCATTTCTTAAAGGCATAATGTCAATATGTTCAAGAGGGATTCAGTGGTGTCTGCATTATAAATCAGTCTTGCAGGGATGAGTTTGTATCTTAAAATTCTGTGACATGAAGATCAAAATGATCTTGGACATTTGTGATGGATTGTGCAACTGTTTGATGGGTTTATTCAGAGTTACTGTACATTATATTCCTTCAAAAAAAGTGGGCCAATCTGTAGAGAAGAAGGGTGTTTTTTTTTATTTTGTTCTGCCTGCTGCACACTGGGTTGTACTGGGATCTGCCTAGAAGGAGGAAGAAAGCTTCTCTCCTGACAGTAACAGAGGTGCTTGATGGGAAGATCTCTTTGGACTGTGAGGTAGGGTAGGGAAAGAGAGAAGGGAGGAGCAGAAGACATCTCAGCAAATTAACTGTCCTCAGCAAGGGCAGACATGTGGAGAATGCAGGCAAAGCAGATGTGTAGCCTGGCCTCAAGGATGACATGAATCACAAGTAATGCCAAGGACACAGAAATGAGTCTGGAATGTGTGCTGGAATCTAGAAAACTTTCTGAAGTTGTTAAATTGAAACCAACGTGGGAAAAAAAAAGTATATGGTGGTTGACAGGATTGGTTTAACAATCTTCTCTTTTGTCTCACTCAGTTCATCTGAACTTTCCCAGTTTTAAAAATCTCCTTGCTCTAGTTTCTAGTCCAATTAAAACTGATTTTTAAGATTCACAATCTTTTGGTGGTTTTGAGTTGCTCACTTTGTGGAAGTGTTTGCTAAAGCAGCATGGCAAAGTTGTTATCTCCCTGTATTCTAGTACAATAGAAAATACCACTGATCCTGAACACAGAAGGTGGAGTTATTCTGTTCATTTTAGTCTATAACCTATGCACTGTGTCTTCCATGTTCTGTAAAAAATAGGTTATATATGTATTTGCATCAGATCGTATTCTAGTAATGGAGTCTACATGGTTTGTGGATGAATTTTTCTTTCAGAAGTTGATATGACTACTAGCACTGATTTATCATGATATCCTAAGCTCTGATAAGTACTAGCTCCAGGGAGGCCCTATACTTGATATTTGAAATCACTGGAAACTCAGAAGACCTCATTCCTTTAGTCATAGGTTGCCATTATTTTCACTGGCATAAAAGTAATAAGGAGAGAGCATTAAGGATCAGCAGGCAGGATGGAAGATTTTCTTTATTTTCTTTGGATTTCTGTCTGCTATACCTTTTTTTTTTTTTTTTTTTCCTGCAGACTTGACAACCTTCATACACTTTTGAATTTATTTTCTCTATGCATAATGAATATGACAAAAAATGTATGTATATTGAACTTGCAGTTTTGAAGCACTCAGACCACTCTGTACAGTACTTTACTGCATAAACATTCTCGAGTCTTAACAATATGTCTTCTTATGTGCTTCTCTTTCAACCATGCTTCTTGCTCAGAAGACAACCGTTTCAATTCCAGTTAACAGTATGTGTTGTTCCAAAGCTCTAAAACCACTCTCTATAGCAAGTACAAAATTGGTAGTGACAATATCCTTAAGATTGTAGTTCATAATGACTGAGTTTCCTAACTTAAATTTTATGCTGCTACAAAAATACGAGAAACATATATATATGGAAGACAAAGATAAATCTCTTACTATTTGGTTAATCTGAGTGTTCAAAGTTATAGTTTCTTTCTCAGCTATAAAATACTGCCCATTTCTATTCCAGAAGCTTGCAATTGCCCCTTTGTTAAATTTTTGCCCACATCTTTTGGGTTAATCTAATTTAATTTATATCATTTCATTTATACCATTCCTTCTCAAACAGTGCAATGCCACGAAAAATAATAATAATAATAATAAAATCTATATGGTTAACCACAATTGAAGAATGGTAAAATATTTTCAGTGTGGGAAGGTAAGTTGCCACAGATGCACAAATAAAAATTAGAACCTTTAAAACAACTTGGGTTCTGGAGAAAATGTACACCTGTGGGACATGGAGTAGATAGCTGCTCTGTGGTTGCAAGAACCCCTCAGTTACCATAGGAGTAGAAGGATATATGGAGTGAGCTTCTGTTCTTCACAGACTATCACAAATGTATGTAATAAAAGCTTTGCTGTTCTGGTAGGATACCTTTAATATAAACATATTGTTTTATCACAAGACTTTTTCCATTTAAAATATGTAGTAGAAAGTAATACGGAGATGTTTGCCCTTATAAAATTCAATGTTCTCATAAAAAAAAAAAAAAAAAAAAAAAGCTTATATTGTTCAGTGACTATTTCTTGGAGAAAAAAAAAATAACAACAACAGCAACAACAACAACAAAGCAATATTTGGGTTTCTTGCTAGAAAATAACGTTTCCTGTATTTATGTAAAACTTCTAAACATAAAGTGACATATTCATTTACCAAGACAATTATTTATACAGATGTTAATATTTGACATTTACTTAACATTGGTTGTTTAAAAAAATACATATAGAGCAGGGATTTAAGCTACTCTAGCTCCATGTTAAGGACAAAAGATGGAGAAAAATCATTTCAGCTGTTCCTAGATTTCAGCAACAAATGAAATATTGCTGTGGCAGACCACAGGCATTACTTCACAGCTTGTGTCTCAGAAGACATAACAACCAATATCCGACAATGAGAAACTAAGGTGAAAATATGTTGCTAACTAGGGAAATAGTTGCACCTTTTTTTTTTTTTTTTTTTTTTTTTTTTTTCTGTCCTTGGCAAAGCTAACTTAAGAATTTTCTCTCTCCTCTCAATGAAATTTGTTTCTCCCTCATTTGGGATGTGAGAAAGTACCAAAATCAAACCCCCAAATAAAAATCATATCTTGACCTTCCTTTTGGTTAACAGAACACATGTAAATCCTTTTCCTTCTTTCTGTTCTTTCAGTATTTTTTTACAAGTATCTCTATGCAAAACAGTGTATTAGTGGGCCTTTCACCTCATCTACATGCTCCAGGTGGCAAGTCTTCTCTTTGTACATTATATTCTTATTCCTTATTATTTTATAATGATAATAGCTAGCCAATTTGTTCAAGACTACAAAAACAGTATATGCCCAGAGGGAACCTGAGTATTTCTAAGACCTGAGTCTTCCCTCCTGTACCCTTTCCACTCCAACACCTAGAGTGAGGGGTCCCCAGCCATCTCCCTACTCTGATTATTCTGCCACATTAAAGTTAATTTGAAATCTCATAATTATTATATTTTTTTCAGATTAGACAATCTAGAATATAATCTCACATTCATCCATGTAAACGTTTTACTACTCCAATCTCAGGAAAATACTAAATGTTTAGAAAAAATAAGGATAAAAGTTGAAAAAAGTTCTAAAAAAAAAAAAAGTGAAAAAATACTGCAAAAGTATTTACAGGTTATTTGAAGGAATATATCTACTAAGAAATTCAGGTATCTACAAGATAGGGGCCACAGTGCATAGCTGACCCTGCTTAATATCTTTATTAATATCTTTAATATCTTTAATTTAATATCTTTATCCTCTGTAATATTTTTATTGATGATTTATCCTCTGTAATATCTATATTGATGACTTGGGCAAGGGAATTGAATGCACCCTCAGTAAGTTTGCAGACACCAAGTTGGGGGGAAGTATCGATCTGCCCAAGGGTAGGAAGGCTCTGCAGAGGAACCTGCAGAGGCCCATGGGATGTGGTTCAACATGGCTAAGTGCCAGGTCCTGCACTTTGGCCACAACAACCCCATGCAGCACTACAGGCTTGGGGCAGAGTGGCTGGAAAGCTGTGCAGATGAAAAGGATCTGGGGGTGCTGGTTGATGCTCGCCTGTACACGAGCAGGCAGTGTACCCACATGGCGAAGAAGGCCAACGGCATCCTGGCTTGTGTCAGGAATAGTGTAGCCAGCAGGACCAGGGAGGAGATCATCCCCCTGTACTCAGATCTGGTGAGGCTGCTACTCAAGTACTGTGTTCAGCTTTGGGTCTCTCAGTGCAAGAAGGACATTGAGGCCCTGATGTCCAGAGAAGGGCTCTGATGCTGGTGAAGGGCCTGGAACACAAGTCTTGTGGGGAGTGGCTGAGGGAATTGGGGTTGTTTAGTCTGGAGAAGAGGAGGCTCAGGGGAGACCTTATTGCTTTCTACAACTTCCTAAAAGGAAGCTGTGGGGAGCTGGGGGTTGGCCTGTTCTCACAGGTAACCAGTGATAGGACTAGAGGGAATGGCCTCAAGTTGCACCAGGGGAGGTTTAGGTTGGAAATTAGGAGTCATTTCTTCTCAGAAAGAGTGGATAGGCATTGGAATGGGTTACCTAGGGAATGGCTACCTCAGATCTGTGTGGTTCAGTGAGATCTACAAGGTCCCTAATGTACAGTGTTTCTAACTTGCTAGCTAATAAGTGAAATTCAGTGGTCACTCATCTTCTTTTACCCAGCTGGTGTTAAATAGGACCTAGGCTTAGGGCTCTGGGTACTCAGCGTCACTTAGATAACAAGAGTTTGTTACTGGCTTTGTACCATTTTGTCTCAGCTTCTGGTTTGTGAAGAGCCTATATTTGTGTGGGACTAGCACTTTCATCTCAGCCTTGCATTTAGACATATAGTCTTTTTTCCACCTTTTTTATGGTTTCCACATGCTTACATTCTTCTTGTACCCCCTTTATTTTTAATCCCATATTAAACTAGTAACTGATGATGATATCAACTACCTTTTTTCCTGCTTCATTTTTTCCATGTAGTAAATGTCAAAAAAAAAAAAAAAGGCATAAAAATGGAAGAACGTTCTGTATACCACATGCATATCACTTATAACATATTCTTGACCTCCACTTCAGGATATGTATTTCCACCTTTTCACTTTTTCCATTTCATTTCTGAAGGCGAACATAGGAAATTATTATTATTATTATAATTATTAATACCACATCTCTAACCCTTTCCCCTGAGCTCCTTCTCTCTCAGATAAGACTCAAAGTTAGGTCTTGAAAGGGGCAAGAACTGTCAAACAAAAAAAAAAAAAGTAAAATTGTGCCTAGGATATAGAACTCAGAGCGGAACTTTCCTCAAGCAAAATGCAAAGCAAAGATATTAGTGGTAATGTTGACTGGGTGGAGGAAAGACACAATAAAGGTAAAGAGAAAATTGAAGGAATTAGAATCAAATCATTGGGACAGAGAGATTAGAGGTTGAAGTAGATGAAAACCAAGAGCAGGGAAGGACTTGAAACATTTTAGTGAATAACTGTTTATTTGGAGTCATGTTTTGGAGGATGATAGAATCACAGTTGCAGTATATGCCTGATGGACATGTATCTGCATGATGACAGAAGGCAAAAAACATTTGAAAAAGTTGAAATGTTAATGACAACCAAGGCTACCATTTATTTTTTTTCTCACCTTATGTATATTATTTATCTGAAATGAATAGCATGCAAGACAATCTCAGAGGATTTCAAGTACCTGTGATTTTTTTTTTTTTTTTCCTTTGCGACTGACAGGGGTTGTTTCATTCCTCTGTCTCCTTCCCAGCTTGTAAAGTCTCTGGAGAAAAATCTAGTGTCTGGGTGGGAGAGAGAAGTGCAGGCACTTCAAAAATCAGTATCAACATTCCCTAAAAATATTCCCTTGCACTGATCAAACCATTTACAGATGGACATCAAACACAATTGCTTTGCACAGAGAACACATCAAGAGTCTTTTCCAAAACTTTTATCAATGGTACAGTTTTTAAAGGTGTTCCACATTTGTGAGTTGGTGACAATTATGTCCTACACTTTGGCTAAGGACATAACACAAGGAACAGCTGACACATTCTGTTTGCCCAGACTTGAACCTATATACAACTTGAACCTATATACAACTTGAACCTATATACAACTAGATATGACTCAGGCACTCTGTTCAGTTCAGAAAGGTGGAAAGTCTTTGTACATGATAGATCAGCTCACTGATAGGGGAGATCTATCAGCAAACATATTAGTTTTCCCTTGTTGTGAAGGTCATGCACATGACATGGAGACAATTTTGTTAGATAATAAGCACACGATACCTCACATACAGAAAGGATATCTTTATACTGCTTCTGTCTTGGTAAATGCAAGAATTTTCTTGTTTGGCTTGAACTGTAGGAGATCTTTTGATTGAAATTTTGTTGAAGTTAAAACAAATATGGTTCTGCCCTTGGCTTCACCAGACTGAAATTTCATTTTATTTGTTACATGATAAAATTCCTTTATACAGATACACCTGCCCCTTCAACAATAGTGTATATTGAGGTTACTTCTATTTACCACACATAATCTGAGTTTTACACACCCATAAGTAATTGTTCCTAAAATACAAACATATTTCCTACCAATGAAAGTTTCAGGGCAAAGGATAGCAGCAAGTCAAAGTGAACCAAGCCCAGAAAGCCTTTGCAAGGAGCTTCTTGCTTTTAATACTTTCTAAGTCCATCAATATATATATATATTTATATATTTATATATATATTTAATAGTGATATGGAAAAACTAAAGTGAGGACTGGGAGCAGTTCATTTAAGAAGAAAAGAAGAAAAGGAGGACACTCAGTCAAATATTGCTGTGTGAGTGACAGTGATCAGAGAGGCTGGCTAGCAGCCATGGATGATAGCTGTCATTATCCATGAGAATCTTGTTTAAAAAAAAAAAAAAAAAAAAAGAGAGAAAAAAGTGTGTGTGTATGTGTGTGTGTATACAGATTCCCAGTATAAACAAAATTCTCCTTAAATAGCTGAACTTGCGACTAAGAGTGTAACAAATTTGGATGCTCCACTGAGACTATTTGTTCCAGGCCATTTAGAGGAACGCAGCTGAACAAGTCACAGCATGTTGGAGACTGAGAACTTGCTGTCTGAGATGAGAGCAAGCTGTCTTGGTGGTGATTGTGGCCTTGCAGGTGTGATCAGGTGACTGTAAGCAATAGAAATTTTATTCACTATTACCTTCAGCAGGAACAATCTGAGCCTGTTGCCACAAGAGTTAGAAAAAGAATCCTCATGTTTCTCCACCTGGATCATCAAATTCAGACTTAGTTCTCACAGAAGACACACCTTATAAAGAGCTAAATGGAAAGGCAGTATGAGTCTTGGTAACGAGAGGATTTTTTTATTATTATTATTTTTTTTCGGACTACAGGAGAGATAGGATGATCACAAGTGAGTGGAGAACACTATAGAGCAAAGATTGTGGACGTTGAATTAGTGTAGCTCACTGGAAATGAAAGCACTAGGCACAGAGCCTTAAATTTTCTCATTTAAAACCTGGCAACTCTGTTTAGAAAAGATTCAGGGTAACAGGCAACCTGGCAATTCTACACAAGAAGGCCAGGTAAATTTTAATAGGCTGGGATTTCTAAATGGAAACAGAGCAACTGGGGTAATTGAAAGCCAGAATTATATGTGTGACTCAGGAAACCAGGCCAGCTGGATAGGGACATGATCCCTCATCATTAAAACTGAGAAGAATCATAGGCTTGAATTGTTCTAAACAGAATGCCACCCATCACCATTTAAAAAGCAATAGCTAAAGAAATAAAAGAAGAGCTCCAAATTTTCTGGTATACCCTATGGACGCCACAGAAAACAGAATCTATATTTAGGACCAAAATATCTGGCACAGTTTTTTTCTGTTACACTTTTCCACTTTTTTTTTTTTTTTTTTTTTTTTCTCATATACACTATGAGGACATTACAGCTGACATAAAACCATTCTTAAAAGATTTAAGTGTATACAAAGAGCCATTTTGGAAACAGTGAACTTCGCCTGCAGCATAGAAATAGCGCAATAGGAAAAAAATAAAAAATAAAACTAGGAAAAAAATAAAAAATTAAACTAGGAAAAAAATAAAAATATTGGAGGCCATTTTGAGTAAACATCGTACAATCTGTTTATAAAGAGAAAGAAACTAGATATTACCACCATGAAGTAAAATAAATTACCAAAACAAAATAAATTAACTCCTCAGATGGCCAAAAAATAAAAATAAAAATGAAGCAATTTGATAACTAGGAACTGAAATGTTCTGCTCATGAAGAAATAACAAGTTCAGCGAATACTTATTTGCCAAATATTCTGACCTACAAATGAGAATTCTAAAGGAGTTTCTAGATTTTCTTCACAAACTGCAAGTGGCAATACAACTGAAAGATATATGACCTCTGTTACATGCCTGGTAGTAATGCACAGTGATTCAAAAAACACTAGGTGCAAGGGCAGTTGTTACTAATAAAGAGAACCATGATCAAGTAGATGAAGAATGATCAGATAAAAAAAGAGTGGTGTTAATCCAGGCAATATTCAGTGTCATTACCCAATGTGCAGTTTGAAGGAAATTTTCATACAGCACTGGATACAAAGAAAAGCTACAGATAAATATATAGATATATATGTGTGTATATATATATATATATTCAGAAGATAACTAATTCACACCTAACAAGACTTCAAGTGTAACAGTAACACTCACAGTACTCTGTGTGCCAGGATTTGATTGAAGGGTGGATTGAAGGAGAACTTACCATGGCAAATGAAAGAAAAAAAAAATACTTTGTGCATTCACCTTAGTGGCAGGGTATAACATTAAAGAACAAAGAAGTCTTACCTGTCGGTGAGTGGTAAAATGTGTGTGCCAGAGTACAAGACTTATTGACAAATGTTAGCTATTAAAGTAACAGTGAGTTGATATGAAATCCTTTTGGAAAAGGTTGGACTGAAACAGGAATCCATTTATCACCATGTATGTTGAGGGAACTACTAAGATATGCATTCATGGGCTAGTGAACTGGGGAAAATGGATTAGTTTCTGCATGCTACAGTGTCGCTGATAATGCTATTATGGTGAGTCAGTAAATTGTTAACATCCCTTTTTCAGAATGAGAACAACCCTTCAGATCAGTCCTTCAAGTGAAATGAATCTCCTTGCAGTGATCCAGGCTGGAGCCTTCCTGCCTTGGGGCAGCTCTGCTGAAGAGACCCTGGGGGTCCTGGTGGGCAGTGAGCTGGGCCTGACCAGCAGTGAGCCCTGGCAGCAGGGATGGTCAACAGTATCCTGGGCTGTGTTAGCAGGAGCACAGCCAGCAAATTGAAGGAAGGAGTTATCTATCCCTCTCTGTTTGGCACTTGTAAGACTGCATCTGGAACACTTCCTTCAGTTTTGGGCCCCTAGCAGGAGAAAGACATAGATATACTGGAGGGAGAGCTGCCAATGCCAGAGCACTGGAGCATTTACTTGCCCTGCAAGGACAGCTTGAGGGAGCTGGGTTTGTGGAACCTGGAGTAGAGATGCCTGTGGGGAGACCTAACAGCAGCACCCCAGTTCTTATGGAGTGGTGATGGAGGGTACAGAGACAGGTTTTCCACAGCAGTACATAGTGGGATCATGTGAGACAACAGATGTCTGATGAAGCAAGGTTGGCTCAGACTAAATAGGAGAAAAAACATTTTCTTTGTGAGGACAGACCAGAAGTGGAGGTTGTGCTGTCTTCATCCTTGGACTTTCTCAAGACCTGTCTGTATATAGCCCAGAAGAGCCCGGCCTGATCTTGTAGCTAACCTTGCTTTAAGCAAGAAGTTGGAGTAGTAACCCCCTGAGAGACCTTCCATTCTTAATTATCCTGTGTTCCTAGGATCATAATTAAAGAGGAAGATATTGCTAGTTTAGTCCAATGAGAGAAAAAGGATAGTGCATATGTAGATAGAAAAGTGTCATAATCATGCCCTTTTCTTGTTATTTGTTTTGGAAGAAAAAGATGGTGCAATATTCATAGACCAGAGGAAACTAATCCCAAAGGTTTTAGTGAGATTTTAAAGGGTTCTAAATAATTTTGGTCAGAATTTTATTTTCTGATGAAAGTGAAACTGCAGTTCATGATCAACACTTAGGTTGTGGCCTAGCATCCTCAGGAAAATTGTTGTGTTTGTATTGAACTCTTCCATGTCCTGCATCATTTCAACATGGGTGAAATGTTGCCCAGAGGACCTCAGTAGAGAGGTATGCACTCACAGCCCTGGTACTCCAGCTGGTTTTATGTACAAGTTCAGACATCAGAGTGAAACCATTAGGAAAGTTATCAAAAGGTGTGAATTCACAGAATAACTATATGTCTTACTGTGGAAGGAGAGTATCAGCTGGCGATTGTGTAATAAACCAAAATATGTAGCTGCTCTTCACTCTTTAAAACAAAATGTCTCTTTCGGATGAGGGAAGCAAAATAGATGAATAAATAAATGCCCAAGTCCTATGAGGACTGTAATTCCAAAATGGGTTTTCAAGAAGGCAAAGCAACTGTTTGACTTTTTCAGTCCTGAGTACTGTGCCTTATGTAGTGATCCTACCTATTGTACATTGTACATTGAGGAGTTAGTGATCTACACAGCAGTTGACCTGAGTAGGAGCAAGTGTGTGCTTTAGTGCCTATATTAGTTGGCCTTTAAGACTGTGCTGTACTGCACATATCCATCGACGTGGGATGACCAGTGATGATGGCACTGGCATGTCCTTGTCTATTTTGAAATGAAACATCATGTTTTCACGTAAACATCCTTTTGCTCCACAGTAGAAATGATGAATAGAGTTGTTTACTTCCAGAAAAATCCTGTAAGAACCTAAAGACTGTAATGCTGGCCACCATCAGCATGGACAGGATATGAGCAGTATGGCATGCCATGACCAAAGATCCATCAGACACTGTACCATTGCAGCATTCCCAGAAGCAGAAAAGGTAGACAATTTTGCTGCTCAGTATCATCAATATAAGGGTATTAATAAAACAGTTGTCTTTATTGAAACCCTGTGTGGCTTTCTTGTTGAAATCCAAATCTAAATATTTCTCTGGTGAAAAATAACTTACAAAATAAAATTTCAAGTTATCAGAGAGCTAATTCTGAGCTAATTGTAAAAGAAGACTAAATAGCTTTAAAGCATTTGATTTATAGTCTCTATATTTCCCTAATTACAGCTTTCTCGGAACACAGATTCTTATGAGTCTGTTCTTGTGCAAGCATCCAGAGGTCAGGCTGGTACCTGTACTGAGAATGATTTCCATAGAAGCACAGAATGACTGAGGTTGTAAGTTGACCTCTGGAGGTCATCTTGTCCACCCCTTGGCTCAAGTGGAGCCACCTAGAGTCCCTACCCCCAAACCATGTCCAGAGGACTTTTGAGTATCTCCAGGGAGTGAGACTACAACCTCTCTGGGCAACCTGTGCCAGTGATCCATCACCTGCACAGTAAAGTGCTTCCTGGTGTTCAGGAGGAACCTGTTGTGTTCCTGTTTGTGCCCATTGCTTCTTGTCCTGTCAGTGGGAACCACTGAAAAGAGCCTGGCTCCATCTTCTCTGCACCTTCCCCGCACCCTCCCACTGATGAGAACCTGTGAGCCTTCTGTTCCCCAGGCTAAATAGTCCCAGCTCTCATCCTTTCCTCATAGGAAAGATAAACCAGTCCCTTCACCATCTCTATGGCCCTTCATTGGACTCTCCCCAGTATGCCCATGTACTAGGGAGCATAGAACTGACCCAGCACTCCAGGTGTATCTTGCCAGTGCTGAACAGAAAGGAAGGATCAACTCTGTCAGTCTATTGTCAATACTCTGCCTAATGAAGCTCACGATACCATTAGCCTCCTTTGCAGCAAAGGTCCATTGCTGATTCATGTTCAGCTTGGCATCCGGCAGGACTCCCAGGTCCTTTTCGTCCAAGCTTCTTTCCAGCTGGATGACTCCCAGCACCTGGGGTTGCTCCTCTTCAGGTGCAGGAGTTTGCCCTTCTTGTTGAACTTCACGATGCCCCTGTCAGCCCAATTCTGCAGCCTCTTGAGATTGCTCTGGATGACAGTGTGACCTTCTGGAATATCAACCACTCCATATATCAGTGACACTGTTTGTATCACTGATTACAGATCAAGGTCTCTAATACTAGTGAAGAAGAGAAAGGAGAAGGCTTTAATTTGGACATAGTCTAGTAGAGAAAGAGTCAGAGATTGTCTTCTCTTTACTATTTGAAGTTTATAATGACACTAACCTAATTCATTCAATATCAGCAGTCCTAATAGGTGGTTCTAGATGGACCTGTGGGTGCTCAGATTTCAGCTGCACTGCAACATATAGTCCTGGCCATCTGGGGAGAGAATCTTCAATTGGCACATGCTGTGTAACAAACAGAATATATGTGGAAAGCTGTCATGAGCTCTCTGCAAATTCTCAAATCCCAAAATGGCCCAGTGAACTAAAATGTCTTCAAGTCAGAGATTACATGACTGATAGATTTATAGTGCCAAATAAAAGTAATGACATATTGAACTACAAGCTAGAAAAAAAAGGGGGGAATCCTGTGAAGTCAGATAATTTCTAGAAGGGCGACCAATTTTGTACATCTCTGGTGGTGTTCTGAGACACAGGATGTAGGATCTCCAGGGCTCACTTAAGCTGCTAAAATAATGTAGGAAACTAAAGAGTTACAAAAAGAAATGTTTCACTTGGGAGCAGAGCAGGTAATAAACCCAGCCAGACACAGTGTTTTTTGGCTTATGATGTGAGAGGACATGCAGCATTATATCACAAGAGCTTATAAATGTGTGAAGCAGGAAGCCTAGATATACTTAGCAGACATAAGTATTATTTCCCCAACACCAACTTTCCTTCTAGCTCCATTGTTTCCTGTTTTGATTATGCCCCGAAGTGCAATAGCCATTCCCCTTGTAAATGATTTTATCTGTGGTGATTTTATATAAATACACTTTTACTACTGTTATCATGTTGCATATCATGTGGTAATTCCTTGCATAGTTTATTTATACAGTTTGTAAACAAATAATTCTTTGTGTTCCTTTCCATGCAATTACACCTTCTACTATGCTGAGGCAAGTAAAAACAGAAGACTTTATTAATCATTATTTTATATATGTCTCCTTCTCTAGCAGTTTCTCCTCTAATAGAGGGTTTTCCATGACTTGTTATTTTTACCATGCACATCCACTTACTATATCCACATCCACTAACATCCACACATCCACTAGCTTCACTAAAATATTATTCATTAATTTGCTCAAAGTGAATAGGACAGGCTTTCTTGTTAAAGCATGGCATTATTTCAGGCAACATTATTGTTCCAGTCTTTCACAAAGATCAATTTTCCATGTCAGTGTTCAAATCTTTTTTTTTTTTTTTTTAATATATATATTTTTTAACCAAATGACAAGCCTCCAAGAGTTTTCACAAAGCCTGGAATTTGCTTTTAGCAATGTTAACTTCCTCAGAAATAAAGTTTCTTTGACCATTTGCATCCTCTTGGCCCAGTTCTGCAATATTGTTGTAGATTAATCTTCTCTTGGTGTGGTGGTTTTACCGTGCTAGGCAGCTGAACACCACAACCGCTCTCTCACTCCCCCTTCTCAGATGAGGAAGGGAAGAAGTAAAGGAAAGAACAACTCACAGGTTAAGATAAGGATAATTTAATTTAAAAGAAAAAAAAATATTATTAAGGAAATATTATTATTAATTAAAAAATTCAACTAAAGGGAAAAAAGGGAAAGGGGAAAAGGGAGGGGGAAAGGGAATAACAAAACAGAACAAGGCTATGTGGAAGTGCAGAGGAAATAAATTACTCTCTACTTCCCACAAATGAGCAATGCTTGACCACGTCCTTGAAGCAGGGCCTCAACGCATGTAGCCGGTGTTCGGGAGAAGAACAGACATTTTCGCAACAAGAGCCCACCCCTCCCCTCTTCTTCCTTTTTCCACCTTTTATTGCTGAGTGTGACATCATATGGTATGGAATATCCCTTTGGTTGGTTTAGGTCAGCTGCCCTGGTGATGTTTCTTTCTCACTTTTTTGCCCACCCCCCGTGAGTGTTAGAGAAAGTCCTGATGCTGTGCCAGCACTGCTCAGCAGCAGACACAACACTGGTGTGATACCACTGTTGTTCTAGCTACAAGTGCAGAGTGCAGCACTGTATGGGCTGCTGCAGGGAAAGTTAACAGCCCAGCCAGACCCAGTACACTTGGTTATGTTTTCTCCCTCCTTTTTTTCTTGTTCAGACACACACTGAGCACTACTCATGTCATGATCATTTCACTGCTAACCCTTTTTCTATGGAGAAAACAATCCTTTTTGTTACAGATGCCTGAAATTCTCTTTTTAGCTGACTGCTGTGATGTTGTCTTAAACATCCTGCTCCCTAGGGCCTCCTCAGGTCTGAATTGTCCACTCAGATTCAGACTTGCAATATACTTGCAAAGGTAGCTATCTAAGAACAGGATTCACAAAAGTAAGCCAAGGCTGCAGGAAAAACACCTTGCTCATTCTCTAGTCTTGCTTCCTTTAGTTAACACTTGTAAATATGAATGTTTCTAATTCTGGATTTCCAAACCAATGTGAATCTATTTTGTCTGTTTGTAAAATGCTACAATTTAGACCACTGTGCAGTTTAGTACTAGTAGGACTTGACATAGGTACGTTTGCTAAGAGTTAGTAATTTACCAATGTGGAGAGTTTTGTTAATGGAATCAGTCAAGTCAAGAGTACATACACTCACATTTTGGCTTAATTTCCTGCTGAAAAGGAGCTTTGCAGGTGTATATGAAACAGCAATATACAACACCTAAGTTTTATGGATCATGCTGTAATATATTTTGTTTCTAAAATTCATCCAGTTGCTTAGCATAGAAGTTCAAAATTCATTTTTCTCTTCCCTGTGACTCTCTAGGCCCACAATTGCCTATTTAGTGGATTGTTTCTGAATTCCAAATAAATTAGAAACACATATTCTTTACTGACTGATTAGCTGAAATACTGAAAATATTATTGCGTTTAATAATGCAACATGACTTTAACAGGGTTTATAACTTTCACTCCAATTGTATTTTCAGGCTTTTTGTTCAGATCCTGCGTGTTCATTTCTGATGGTACATTAAAGATTATCACTGATCTAATCTTTCAAATTTGTCACTGATTTTTATAACCCAGTGTAAACAGCTCAACTCTTTCCTTGTCAAATTCTTTCAAAACTCTCAGATGTAAGCTGACACATTACGCTATGGATGATGTATCCTGTAATACTAATTTAAGGTTAGTTCCTTACCTGTCTCTTTCTGTGCTTCTGTTTATAGCAATGTCTCAATTTTATGTGAAAAGATTAGCCTTCATCCTGGGTATCATTTTCAGCTAAGACAAATGTGATATAAAAAAATCATTATTTCCTTTTGTGCCCTTTCTTTCATGCTTTTTTTTTTTTTTCAGATTTAAATTTCTTCTCTAAGGTTTTTGTGTGATTCATAAATTCATTATGCATTTCTAATTCTAATGCTTTTGCTTTTCCCAAAGGATTAAGGATGGCACTTACCTGATGTTGACAGTGCTGTGGTCCCTAAGTTAGAGTGAATCATCTCCCGGCCAGACTGCAAACAAAACTTCTGACTGAAATGTCTAATACTTCATTCAACTTTAAACAAGCCGTTAACCTATTGAGAAGGAAAAGAGCTTTTCTGACTGGAGAAAGATAACCAAACCTAGTTATCTAGTCTTCTATATGTTAAAAACTGTGATTCCTGCAAATATATAGAGTGTTCATCAGACCTGATGCAAGCACACAAGAAGAATGTACACATTTCCCTATGGAGTTTTCATCAAGATGACACATAAAAATAACTGGAGAACTTTGAGATGATAACAGGTTTAGAGTGAACAAATACCTTGGGATACCAAGTCAAGGGTGTTTCTGATAAATTTCTGAATTGTTTAACTTGCTTCTTTGTGCCAAGAAAAGCTAGAATTATTTTAGAACTTTCACTTCTGCTATTCTATCAATATTTTTCTTATATGAATTCTGGCACTGCCTTTCAAATTCCATGTAATGTTGTATTTGTGTCTTGTATTTTGCCTGTCATAATTTACACTGCTTTCAACTTGGAGTATGGTCCTTTTGCTTCTTTTTGTGGAGAAGAGTGGAGCTGTAAGTGTTTAAGGCATCTGAGGTTCTATTCCCACATAGTCAGACAATTTACCTCTTCCAAAGCTTACAAGTCTTTGCCATAAAATGCTTTCCATGTTCTTAAAAGCCTGAAATTGTTCTCATGTTGTATAAAAAGATATATTTTTGAATTGTATCAATGACTGTCTTCCCAAAACAGGTCTCAGCAGACAGATACCTGTCCTGAATACCGTTGTGCCCCAGACATCTCCTGCCAGAGCCATATTCACATCATTAGAAACAGCTTTGATATGGGGCAAAACACAGACTGAAACCTGAAGCAACCCAGTACCAACAGGTGTATTCATTGGTTATGTACTTCATCATTTCCTGCCATCAGAAACTAAACAGGATGGTTTTTACAGAAATTGAAAACTTGAATACTATCAGCTGGGCAGAACTTTCTGTTTTAAATCAAAATGGAAATAATTTGAAATCAATAGAGAAGAGGAAAATTGTTAAGATACTGGAAAGCGACTAAATAGATTCTAATTTATTCAGATTATAGAGCTTTCGAAGTACAGAAATATTCCTTAATTCAAAGGAAACAGATGAACTGATAGCTAAAAATGGCAAAAACTGCCTTGACTTTCATGTCGGAAGGACAGTTATTTTCTACAGTTTTTGCAACGAGCTAAAATGAGCAATTTATTTTGTATTTATTTGTCTTCAGACATCTTTCTATTTATGGCCACGTCGTATGTTCAATGGACTCTTAAAATAGCAGTACTGGGCTCACAGAATGACTCAGTAGATTGGTATGCAAAAGAGGGAGACTTCAGCCTCACACTGACTGAAACGGGGCAGGATGGCAGTAAGTGAACCTCGTTACTCCCCAGTGGGTGTCTGTGGGCTTCTCTGGAAGCAGCTGATCATTAAATTCAGTCCTGTCCCAGAATTACATTTCTGAAATAGCCACACTTAATATTTGATGTCCCTTTTGGTCATATTGAGAGGCTAAAGGCTAAATAAACTGTGGTGAAAAATATTACCTCTTCAATTTTGTGAGCATTGAGGCCAAGTTGAAGAATGATTATGGGTGAAGCGCATCCATTAGATCCACCAGCAGACTGCACAATAGGTGGATTAATTACAGTTTTCTCTGCTCAGTAATATTGTACCATTTGTAGGTGCCAAGATGTTGGCAGCAGGGGCTGTGGGGCTGCTCTGTGAGGAAAGGTTGGGGCTGCCCCATGCTGGACACAGCAGGTTCCAGCTGTTTCCAACGGCCCCACTGCAGGGTATGGATGGACCCAGCAGCTAAAATGGCAGCACCTCATGGAAATATATTTAAGGAAAGATAAAACACTGCACAGAATGAATGAAGAAAAAAAAAAAAAAAAAAAAACAGCCCTGTGAGCAACAAGGTCAAGGTCAGAGAAGAAGGTGATGAGATGCTCCAGGTGCTGGAGCAGAGGTTCCACAGAAGACCTCCATGGAGAAGACCATGGTCAAACAGGTTATTTCTCTGTACCCATAGACAAGACCACGATGGAGTAGATATCCACACTGTGGCCTGTGGAAGACCTCACACTGGAGCAGGTGGATATTTGTTCAAGGAACTGCAGCCCATTGAAAGCCCATGCAGGAGCAGGGAAAAAGCGTGAAGAAGAAAGAGTAGCAGAGAGGATCTGTTGTGAACTGACCACAACTCCCAGTTCCCATCCCCCTGTGTTGCTCTATTGGAGGTGGTGAGGTAGACGAGTCAGGAATGGAGTGAAGTTGAGCATGGGAAGAAGGTTAGTGGGGGAAATGTATTTTAGCTTCTGTCTTTGTTTCTCATTACCTGAATCTATTTTAATTGGTAATAAATTACATTAATTTTCAGCTAGTCAAGTCTGTTTTACCTGTAATGGCAATTGAAAGGTGATCTCCCCACCTATCTCAATCAACAAGCTTTTCCATCTTACCGCCTCCCCTTGTCCTGTTGAGGAGAGGGAATGAGAGAGCGGCTGCATGGGGGTCTGGCAGCTGGTAAAAGTCAACCCACCAGAGGCAGCTCTCATGAACATTGCATTTATTAATTTCTATATTAAAGAAATAATCTAACTCTTTTGGTTTAAGAGTTTCTCTGCTCTGAAGATAAAAGGCAATATTGTTACCTGCATTAGGAAGACTGCATCCTAGGAATGAGTAAATGCTTGCTAACCAAGGGGAAAAGTTAGCCACAGAGGACTTTTACAGGGTTGCTTTCTAGTCCAGTAACTTTGTACATTATATCACTGCAATTGCAAGTTGGTATGTGCCATCCCTTTTCAGGAACTATATCCAAGAAACTGGCCTGTCTGCAGCCCCATCTTTTCTGACGAAAAAGATAACTCTTTGCATTGGGTTTACATGGCAAGGTTTTGGTAGCAGGGGGCCTGCAGGGGTGGCCTCTGTGAGCAGAGCCCAGCAGCTGCCCCATGTCAAATCAGAGCCAGCTCCAGCCGGCTTTAAGAAGGACCTGCTGCTGGCCAGAGCTGAGCCAGGGAGCGACGCTGGGTGGGCCTCTGGGAGAGCAGATTGAAGGAAGGG
>CM021699.1:97147488-97226072 GCA_011074415.1 Stictonetta naevosa
GCCTGTTGTGTGACAGCAGCTGGGAGAGGGGAGTGAGGCTGAACCCTGCAGCCCCCAAGGTCAGTGCAGCAGGAGGTGCTCCAGGCACGCAGCACAAGTTCCCCTGCAGCCTGTGGAGAGGCCCCTGGTGGAGCAGGCTGTTCCCCTGCAGCACATGGGTCCCACATGGAGCAGATCTCCACGCTGCAGCCCGTGGAGGAGCCCCCGCTGGAGCAGGTGGATGTGGCCTGGAGGAGGCTGCGGCCCATGGAGAGCCCCTGCAGGAGCAGGCCCCGGGCCAGAGTTGCAGCCCGTGGAGAGGAGCCCACGCAGGAGCAGGGATCTGGGGGGGAGCTGCCGCCTGTGGGGGACCCATGCTGGAGCAGTTTGCTCCTGGGGGATGGACCCCGTGGTATGGAGCCATGTGGGAGCAGTTCTTGAAGAGCTGTTGCCTGTGGGCAGCCCCCGAAGGATCACTTCGGGAAGGACAGCATCCCGTGAGAGGGACCCCATGTGGAGAAGGGGCAGAGAGTGACTGTGAGGGAGCAGCGAAGATGAAGCATCAGGGTCTGACCTCAGCCCCCATTTCCTGTTCCCCAGTACTGCTTGGGGGTAGGAGGTGGAAGAGGATGAATGGGGGAAGGTGGTTTTAGTTTGCTTTTAGTTTCTCACTGCTCTAATCTGTTAGTAATGGGCAATAAAATATAATAATCTCCGTATGCCAAGTTTGTTTTGCCCCCCCTTTTTCCCCTTTTCCTTTGAGGAGGGGGGAGTGATAGAGCAGTTGTGGTGGAGCTCAGGTGCCCAGCAGGGTAAAACCACCACACTCTTCTAACACAGGCAAGACTTATTAGAATGTGCGTCTGCCTTCTCTAGTAAGGAGGTCTTTGGTCTCAAGACGTAGTAGTTATTTTATAAAATCTAGCAGATATTTTAGGCTTCTAAAGGTATATTATGAGGGCATTTTAATTATTAAAATAATGTTTTAGGCAGTGATTTCTCATGTAGAAAAAAATTGTTTAGGCAGTGCTTTCTGATAAGGGGACAGAATGAAACTTCCTCTTCCAGGTTTTTCTCCTTCAATTCTTAGAGCCAGATCCAGCTGAACTACTCAGATGGCTTCGTCTCAAAGAATAAGGCATCAGGTGATCAAAATGAGAGGCAAATTTCTGAAAGTAGCTTCAGGTGAATACTCAAGTATGTTGTGAAACAATGCTCCAAACTTTGTACAGTGACAGTATGTATAAGACTATACAAATAAATGAAATTAAGTTCAATCAAATACCAGCTTCTACATTTCTGTGAAATTCTTCCTCAAAACCTAGAGAACAGGACTGGATTACTTATGAGGTAATATATCTGCTGCTAAGGGTCTATGAGATCCCATAGAAAATGGAAGAAATTACTGCAGTTATATTAAAAACCAGCAGACAAACAAACCTTAGCATTGCAATGGAAATGGAAAGATATTGTAGCTCTCACAGAACTGTTTTTCTGCAGTCTGCTGTCCCCAAGGAAAGTGCGTATTGAAATGGACGTCATTGGTTACAGATGCTTGGCTGTTACTTCCGGATATAGTAAGAATAGACTGTTCTGCAATATTTTTTTAATGAATTACCAGGTACATTTTTGTTATAAGACAATGTTTTCTTACAATTCTATTTTCTTGTGGAAAACTATCCAAATTGCTTTTTCTTTACCCTGTTTTTTTTTGTTGTTGTTTTTTTTGTTTTTTTAATTTTTCGAACTTCAGTATTTTTGATAATATCACAGAATCATATAGGTTGGAAGAGACCTCCAAGATCACCAAGTCCAACCTCTGACCTAACACTGAGAAGTCCTCCACTAAACCATATCCCTAAGCTCTACATCTAAACGTCTTTTAAAGACCTCCAGGGATGGTGACTCAACCACTTCCCTGGGCAGCCTATTCCAGTGACTAACAACCCTTTTGGTAAAGAAGTTCTTCCTAATATCCAACCTAAACCTCCCCTGGCACAATTTTAGCCCATTGCCCCTCATCCTGTCACCAGGAACATGGGAGAATAGACCAACCCTCGCCTCACTACAGCCTCCTTTAAGGTACCTGTAGGGTGCGATAAGGTTGCCCCTGAGCCTCCTTTTCTCCAGGCTGAACAGTCCCAGCTCCCTCAGCTGCTCCTCGTAAGACTTGTTCTCCAAACCCTTCACCAGCTTTGTAGCCCTTCTTTGGACTTGCTCGAGTACCTCCATGTCCTTCTTGTAGTGAGGGGCTCAAAACTGAACACAGTACTCGAGGTGCGGCCTCACCAGAGCCGAGTACAGGAGGACAATCACTTCCCTGGACCGGCTGGCCACACTGCTTCTTATACAAGCCAGGATGCACCTGAGCACACTGCTGGCTCATATTCAGCCAACTATCAACCAAAACTCCCAGGTCCTTCTCTGCCAGGCAGCTTTCCAACCACTCATCTCCCAGCCTGTAGCTCTGCTTGGGGTTGTTGTGCCCCAGGTGCAGGACCCGGCACTTGGCCTTGTTGAACTTCATACAGTTGGCCTCGGCCCATCGGTCCAGCCTATCCAGATCCTCCTGCAGAGCCTTCCTACCCTTGAGCAGATCGACACACGCACCTAACTTGGTGTCATCTGCAAACTTACAGAGTGTACACTCGATCCCCTCATCCAGATCATTGATAAAGATATTAAAGAGAACTGGCCCCAGTACTGAGCCCTGGGGGATGCCACTAGTGACCGGCCTCCAACTGGATTTGACTCCATTCACCACAACTCTTTGGGCCTGGCTATCCATCCAGTTTCTAACCCAGCGAAGCATATGTCAGTCCATATGTTCTTGCAATTAATGTTGTGGATTTACACTAACTCAATACACTGTTTATTTTTCTGCTTCAAAAGCAACAACAACAAAAAAGAGTTTATCTTCTGACAGCAATAGATTCATCTAAATTTTAATATTTACTCTGAAAATGCTAGGTGAATAGTTGCTGTCATACCATGTGTCATAATTGACTTATTCAATTTGGTCATGTTCACAAACTTTCAAACTTTTTGTCACTGCATAAACTTTTGCTATTCCAAATTTGCATCTTTGTTAGTATTGTTATTTCACTTTCTCTCTATGTATCTAATTATAATAATAATAGTCATAGTTATTATTATTATTATTTTAATTGGGGAAGATTTTTTTATTTGCTGACATTTTATTCTTTAAAAAATTGTATACTTAAAAGTAACAATAAAATAATAGTACAGCAATCAGACAAACATATGAAGATTTCTTTGTACAGCAACACTCTTCTGCTGGAAACATATAGCTCCCACACTGCCAATTAATTGATGAAGGATTAAAGGTAGGCCATTTGATTGACAATGGGAGGCTATACTGCTGTGGCAGCTAGATTCTATGATATTTTAAGAAAAATGTGGATGGAAAACATTTATTATAAAATTGATATTCTGTGAACAGTTCACTAACACATAATTCTTTGAAAATCTATTATTTTTTTGACACCCCAACACCTCCCACCCTCCATATTTTATGATTGTAAAAAGTTAATTAATCAATATGAACATCAGGTGAGTATTATCTGCTTCCGTTCAGGTCAGCAGGAAACTTTGCCCAGTAGTATATACCAAAATCTGGCTGGCTGAGTACAGGGTAGGTATTAGCCAAGATGAAGATATAAAGTAAAAAATGGCCACCTCGTTATTCATAAATATAAAACAAAGGAGAAAATCACGAACCATCTGAGCTGTATTATTTCAGTATCATTTCACTGACTTTGTAAATCAATATATCAAGCACAGATTAATGATAGAAAACAAAACAAAAAAAATATGCTGAATCTTCTGTTTAGTGGAAAGTTAAAGTGACCTCTTACAAACCTAGAATGGGAATATTTTTCACTGGTCAATTTGCCATAGGGCAGTCAGCTTTGGAAGAAGACCTAATGCCAAAGCCTATAAAAGGATCAACAAGTAAAATATATAATAGGCTCATTAGAATACAGAAGTGAGTTGGGAAAGAATGGCAAAATAAACAGCCAGTTTTGTTACTTGTATTTAATACTTTTCAAGACACGTGTCTTTTGGATGTACCAGCAAGTGTCTATATAGATAAATATGAAGTTACTGATCTCTTTAAGAAAATATATAGTCAATCATTAGATTATTTCACAAGAAGTCTGGAATTAAGTAGATGGGTGATAAAATGATACCAAATTTTGTGCTGAAGCAAGTGCATTAATGAACAGACTGTGTGTACCTTGCGGGGGGGGGGGGGGGGTGTCTTTTAAAATGCTATGATCAGATCCTCATTTACACGCAGGAACCTTATGAGAAATTAAGTTCAGATTATCATGGCAATTTAGCCACAACGAAAATGTATATAATGTTTTTCTAATTCCAGTTTTCTGCTGATTTGTGTTGTAGCAGCAAATTCTGTTAAGGTACTTCTTAGCTGGTTTTATTCACAGTTGCCTCTTTTGGTTAATGATGAGTTTTATATCTCATGCATCTTTTCCAGCTATATCTGGGACTGGTTTTATGTCCTTTTGTTTGTTTGTTTTGGAGAGAATAACATAGCACCTTTTTCTAAATGACTATACCAATATTTTAGTAAACTTGTTTCATTCTGTCTCTTTATCTTTCTGGTTTATCCTCAGCCACATCTATACAATGATAATCCACACTATATTTAGCATATGCATTTGTACTCAGACAGATATTTCCTTGAATAAAATGACCAGACGTTCTGAGTGTGACATCAGATTAAAAATATTGCAAGCAGTGTTTTTGCTAACTGAAGACTAGTTGAAGTTATGTTGTTAGAAATTACTGGTACGTGAAAGAAATATGCAGTCATTTCCCACTGGATTTGTTTCCATAGTGATGAGAAGGTTTTGATGTTAGCCACTCTGTGGGTATTTCAGACTTAGGTTTTGATCCAAATCCTAAAAACACCTTTTGGAACTAATTTTTTGTATTCTGCTGGGATTATTCTAATTACTTTTAACAGTACAATCAATGACCATTTTTTTCTTCAAAGACTATGATATGGGGGTGAGATTTGTCTTCATTAACTAAGACATTAAAATTAGTTTTCTAAGTCTAAACTACTCATTGTAAACTCCCTTTATGTTCAATGTAAAAAAAGCTGTCCCTTCCAGTAGCAACTCTTCTTATCAAAAGATCTTCTTATCACATGTAAAGCTGCATAGGATACAACTTTATTCAACATGTGGGGCTTGTTTTCAGTGCTGTGTCTCTCTGGGCTATACTTTGTATGTTGTCTCTTACGTAACATCTGGACTTGCACAAAAATCTCTTGCTTGAAGTAAGTGATACATTATAGTTGAGGTACAGTTGATTCCATGTAGCTTGAAGGTTGTTTTGATTTGTGATCACTCTTGTTTAACCCAAGTTATTTCAAGAGAAGTTAACATGCACAGATAACCTCAGTGAAACATTGTGGAGAAAATAATCCTTGGAATGTAACTGATGCACATCATTTATTCTCTTTCATTGGAAAACTGACCTTGACAGCACCTCAGACCTGCTCATGCTCTCCATAATGCAACCAAAGTATTTCTGAAACCTATCTGTAGGCTTCAGCGCAAAAGTGAATAATGACTTGAGAGTCATGAGAGAATACTAAGCTACCATTTGATGATCTAAGCACATGGTGCTCAAATACTGGTCTGAGTCCCATTGGGCATATATCTCTAAGCCACAGTCTGAGCTATTTCCAAATTCAGTTTTGTACCTCGGTCCACAAACTAGACTTGTTCAAAAGCCTATGTTTATGATCAAACTGTAATGAGCTGAAGGTTTGAGACTGAAAAAATTGTGGGGATTGAGTATCATGGCCAGCTGGGAAGTATGGTTAGATGGAAGGCAACAGGTGAACAGGTGTTGCTACTTTGAAAGAATGTATTTAGTGTCACTGCTGCGGAAGGTGGTTTTGTTGTTGTTGTTGTTGTTTTCCTTCCTCTTTGAAAGCAGAAGCAAGAGTGCCCTGTGCTTTCAGTGTTCACTGGGTGCTTTTCCAGAGTTTCCTTCAGTCCAAATCATGGCTTGTATTCCTTGTGCTGGAATTCTCTCCGGGTTTTCTGGGTACTCTGTACAAATGGTAACCTTTCACATCCAAGGATAACATTTCTGCAGTATTTTCCCACAGAATTCAATCAGTAAATAAGTTCCATCTTTCTGATTTGTTATGCTAAACCCTTTGAGTTGTAAGCCATTAAAAGCTTTCCTAGCAACTCAGTCATGGTAGGCATAAACTTATTTTTTTTAAGGACTCCCACAGTCTGATACTTTTGCTGCATTAGACTCTTTCCATATGTTTCATAGTTCTTCTCTTCTTCTCTGTCTCTTTTTTTTAAACCAATTAGTGAGCTCATAAAATTTTTCAAAATATTGTTGATTCAAAATCAGACAAGCATCATTCTCCAAGGTAGAGAAAGCTGCTGGAAAAGTTGAGCCTTCCTAATGGACACTACCAAGTGTAATGTGAAAGCTCCGGGTCTCAGCACTACGTCTAACCCAGAATTGTTTCTGTAACTTTTCCTGTTTATCTCCATAAGTGAGTATTGTTTTTTGTGTGATATGAATACCTGCACAGGGAGTTAACCAGTTAATCAGAAGCATCTCCATGTATAGATAAGTGCCCAAATACATTGTTTTGATGTTTTAGACTAATGACTCCCTTAAAGTCATTCTAAAGCTACTTGGATCTTTCCCACATAAGCATGTTTGTCTTTGTTGCTTTTTGGCCACAGTTTCCAAGAAGCTTCCAAAGAATCTACCCATGTTTCTTCCTTCCACAACAATTCTAGTATTTAGAATAAAATATTTAATTGGCTTAGTTTCCCACACAGTTTTGCAGAGGTGTATTGAAAAAGCATGTATCCCATTATCCAAACAATCCACTAGTGTATGAATAAAGGTAAGCTTTCTCTAATACATTGGCTTCAGAATAGACCTCATGTGTTTGGATAAGATTTTAGCAACAGGAGACTATTCCAAAGAAAGCCATGAGAATAACCAACAAATTGGAAATGTGTCTCCAGAAAAACAATTTAAAAGTTTGGCTTGTTTAGCTTATTAAAGGTAAGGATACAGGATAACTTGCCCTCAGTATATACAAGTTCATACATGGAGCAGAAATGTAATGGTGGAGGGCATTCCAGTACACCACAGAAAAATGACACAAGGACCAAAGGTGACTCCTGAAGTCACATGAATTCAGATTAGAAGAAAAGACTCTGACTTCTCAGCAATGGGAGTAGCTACCTGTTTAAACACCTTACCAAGTGAAATGTTAAAATATTTACTATCATCTATCTCTATCTTCTTCTAAAACATAAGTTCAAAACATGCACTGATCACCAAATAGTAAATGAATGATAAAGACCCAATGAACACATTAAGAGCTTCGATTATTGTCCCAGTTTTTCCATCCTGACCATAAAATTGCTTTGGCGAAAGAATGCCAAAGTCCAAGAACAAAGTGGAAGGAAACTACCTTTCTGTGAATTGAAGAGGTACACTCCTTTGGGGAGGAGAAAAATGATATTTGGACTTGGAGCTGTGAAAGGCAGCAGAATGATGGTAGTTTGGGGATATATTAGCTATGTGGGCAACTGTTTCACTTTTGCTCTGTCTCTAGTATTTGATCTTACCAGTAAATAAGCCATAGTTTTTGTTTTAAGGAAGTTATTTGGCAACTGTATGACAACTCTTTTGGACATGCAAGGTGGCAGAAGTTCAGTTTACCAGGTACTGTAACTCCTTTTCTGGTCTAGTAAAGGAATTGTAAACTGTCACCACAAAACAGTTTGATGTGGACACCAAGCTTAATGATTATGTGGGTAAGATTGACACTGATTAGTCATCCATTGGGTTAATCAGTCATGGCACAAGTCTATAATTTTTCTTTAAGGAAATGTCTCAGCACAAACTTCTATTATGCCTTGCTGCCTGTATGTTATCAGAGTACCTTCTCTTCCTTTCCTTCCTCCAGGGCCTCGGTCATGACCTCTGTGACAGCCAGTCATGGATATAACCAATCAAACTTAGAGTTTGAATAGGAATTATCCGAGTTTCTTTCCTCTGGTAATATGTAAACCTTCTTTTTCTTCAGATGTCAAGTGAGCAAACTTTCAGGACTTTTTTCTTCTCTGAAGGATTAGTTTGACAAATATAAAAAATACTTCTATTTCTACCTCTCTCTCTCTCTCTCTTTTTTTTTTTTCTGTTTTTTTTTTTTTTTTTTTTTTTAAGGGGTGGAGTTTTTTTTAGCTTTTCTTTTTTAGTCTAACCCCTCAAAATACAGCTCATTTTTAACAATGATTTTACTGGAGTACATCAAGGGAATCTCATTCCCTACTGAGCTCTGGTCCTTCTTGTGACTATTAAAATTTTATTGATTGAAAATCTATAATTAGCTTTTTTAAAACAAACAAAACACTTAGATTTGGGGTTGAGATGATTTTGTTCTTCTGTGTCCAGCTAAAGTCTTCACAGAAGGCAACATATGCCACGTATTTATATATGCTTTGCTTGTTTGGAAGATTTTGTACTTCACAGCTGTTACTAGCCAGTTTGTCATGGTACTGTACTTTGCCTGAACCTCAGTAGAGGAATAGATGAAGAAAAAAAATATTTTTTTGGCGCTTATGCAAACGGATGTTCAGATTAATATGTTGTAGTTTCCAATCTGCCTTCTCTATCAGTAGATAAGGGAAGTAGCAAAGAGTCTGCCTGAATGCTAATTCATTGCATTGCATTTGGGTGTCTCAGTTTCACTCCAAAATTCAGATTTCTTTCACTTTGGATGATAAGTTTAGCAGGAAATGAAATAAGTGTCTGCCAGAATATCCAATTGTTCATACCATATAGTTGAGCAGCAAGAATGACTTAAGAGAGTTCCAGCAACTCATCTGTTTAAGTACACAACTGGGACCCGTTTGACAATCAGCCTTAATCACCATCCTTTCTTTGCCAGTCACACCAAACAACTGCTCAGCTCACAGAGTAATTCCTCTAACACACATTCGGCAGAACATCCTGTGTTAGGGTTTTCTTCCACCTGGCTGTATAACCTATCTTATTCCTAAAAAGTCCCATGGTGCTACTTAACAAAACTCCCACCAGAAAAACAGCGCTATGTTCCTTCTGATAAGCAGAGACAGTGTGATAATAAAAAACCTGCTTATATCTTCTGCAAGTGATTCGCACGTTTGTGTTCCATCTCCCAATACACAGGGTTCTATCCTTTATAATCCATTGGGGAATGAACAGGAGAAAGGTATGTACTTTCTGCATTACTCAAATATTGCAGAATATTTAAAGAAATAAAGTATCTGTTATTCATCTGCTAAAATAAACAGGAAATATATATATATATATTTATATATATTAGTAGAGCAGTATTAGGTCCAAAAGGAAGCAGTAGGAAGAGTAAGGCTGGTGCAAATGTACAGAGGGAATCTGAAAGGGGAGGGAACTGTCAGGCAGCTGTGTTGTGGCAAAACAAGAGAAAAGTTTAAAAAGAAATAATAAATAAGTGAGGTTACAGGGAAATGGGAAAGAAAATAAGGAAGGGAAGTTTCCATAGACAAAGAACTGTAAGAAAATAAAAATTAGACCAAAAAAAGTAAGAAGGGCAAAACAAAAAGTTTGAAGAGAAATATAGAGGGAAATGAAGCAGTATATTTCAGGACTCCATATTATACGTATTGCCGTCACTCTGAGTAGCTGAGAGACAAATATAAATTTGAATGACTGAATAGATTCAGTGAAAGTAGACTCAACATACAAGTGTGCTCAAAACATGAATCACCCCAGATAAATGCAGGAAGTACTGCAAATGTGTCAGTGGCTTTTTTCAAGATTGCTTATTGTCTGAAGACCAAAGAAATTTAGGCAGGCAAATAAGGCACAGATAATTATCGTCACTTTGAGGCTGTTACCTGAAAGGAAATCCACCTCCAAGCTACACCTGATCAAATAGCTCACTCTTAAAAATATTTGTTCAAAGGTTAGCCTTCCTGTGGCAGATGAAACTCTGATGAACCAGTCAGGTATTTTATATTTCAAAGTAGTTTTTGAGTGTTTTCAACAAACTCTTCTCAGCTTTCTATTTGCTATTGGATATTTGTGCTGTGTGAACAATCAATTAAATAACTTTGAAAACTGACATCTGTGAAGATGTTATTTAGAGGTGTGACCTAACCCTCCTAATTTAGGCACTTCAATTGTGCATGTTTCTAAGTAATGAGGGACCAAGTCCTGTGATCCCCCTGCATTCACAGGTGGAGGGCTTTGGAGGTCTCCGTGGGCAGTCCTGTGTACTTAAGTTCGATCCCTATGTGTCAACCATTAAAGATTTAAAACAGTGTTTATATGGGATTTTCATGAAGACTTGACAGCTTTAGGTGCCTAAATCCCATTGACTTGGCATTGATGTTCAAATAAAAAACACACAGACCATAAACCAAACAGAATAGATATTCAGCAGGTTCCTCTCTGTTCTTTTTGAGGTTTATTCATTGTAGATGACATGGTTTCCTATGACTAAGATTTTAGGATGATCTCCAGACTAGTATTTTCTAAAACTGATCATTATTACTTTTATTTTTTTTTATTTTTTGGATGTGGTTACAAATCAAGTGTATGTGGTTTTACATTGGCAACTGCTATCAAAGAATGGATTTAATAAGTCAAAGTACTGATCTTTTAAAGCTTGTTGGGGTAAAAGTATGTAAAAGCTCCATATGTAAAATTAGTTTTTTGGGAGTACAGATGGATATTATTATAACTGAGAAATTCTTGATTATTTTAGCTCAGTCTATACATCTCTGGGGACTCTATACCCGCCTTTGTGTTAAAATGTTTGCAAAAAAAAAATGAAGTGGGAGAAAGAAAAGCTTGAAGTAAAGAAAAATACTTTATAAAACACAAGCATATTTTCCATATCTTCTGTTACAGGAAGTTATTCAGAGAAAGAAAGAAAGACAAAAACTTAAGAACAAACTTTAAAAATCCTAGTATTCTCACACAGGTACTAGTTTCATTTTTAGGTCTTCTGTATTGCTGAAGAATTAGAATGTATATAAGACAAATAGATAATAAAGAAAAATATATGCATTTGAAATCCTGATCAAGATCAGCATGGATGTACATGAGCAATCACACTCTCATATGCCAGAAGCCTGCTGAATTTCATGTAATGGCAACCAACCAATGTGGCAGGACTGTTCAAGGCTGCCAAAGCTGTAAACTGTTGGCACTATCTTTCATAAAAATCCTGTGAAACATGTTGGAGAAAAAATATTATATTTTTATAGCAGTATAAGTGCAAGTAAAGGTTTTCTAATTTACTCATATGACATTCTTGTATGTAGCATCGGAATTGAAGACAAACTTACATTTAAGAAATAGGGAAGTAGTTACATTTTTCATTTTCATTTCCCAGATAGATGGAAAGCTGGTGTAGGGGTAAGTGTGCTGTAAAATTAATTCCAGAGGAACAAATAATTCCCTGAAAAGTCTGTATGTAACAACTGTCCATTTTATTATATCAAATTGCTTCAGCCTAATATGAAAATATTTATTTTTTTCAGTTCTCATCAACATTAACAAAACATGTAGGATAACATATGCCTTCTGCAAACCAGTTTGATTGCTGCATTGCAGCATATACTTGCTTTAGAATTGCAAGACCAACCTCAAACACATTGAAAACAGAATACATGTTTGCATAGACCAGACTCTATTGTTACTTCCATGGGGTCAAAAAAATGGGTAACTTCTCAGCCAGTAGGTTTGAAGTGTGTTGTGGTTTAGCCCTGGCAGGCAGCTCAGCATTACCCAGCCACTCTCTTACTCTCCCCAGGTGGAATGGGGGAGAGAACTGGAAAGGTAAAAGTGTGAGAACTGATGGGTTGAGATAAAGACAGTTTACTAGGGAAAGCAAAAGTTGTACACACAAACAAAGGAATCCATTTGCTACTTCCCATCAGCAGGCAGGTGTTCAGCCACTACCAGGAAAGCAGGGCTCATCACGTGGAAGGGTTCCTTGGGAAGACAAACACCATCACAAATGTCCCCCCTCTTCCTCCTTCTTTACCCTAGCTGTTATTGCTGAGCATGTGGCCATATGGTGTGGGACATACACTTGGTCAGCCTGGGCCAGCTGTCCTGGCTGTGTTCTCTCCCAGCTCCTAGTGCATCTGCAGCTTCTTTGTGCAGGGCAGCACGAGCAGCTGAAAAGTCCTGGCTCAATAATAACACTGCTCTGCAACAATTAAAAACACTGAAGTGTTATCACCATTACTTACATCAAAAATTCCAAATGCAGCACTGTATGAGCCTCTACAAAGACAATTAACTCTGTCCCAGCCAAAGGCATGACAAAGTGTGTATCTTGAAGCCGTCTGATTAGATTAAATGTCCGTGCTAAAATGTCCGTGCTAAATGTCCACCGATAGCTGATAGCTTTTGGAAGAACATGCTGACAGTTTTAGGAACATTCCTGATGTAATGAAAGCACACTGA
Organism: Stictonetta naevosa; assembly: GCA_011074415.1. Lineage (NCBI taxonomy): Eukaryota > Metazoa > Chordata > Aves > Anseriformes > Anatidae > Stictonetta > Stictonetta naevosa. The sequence goes on from CM021699.1 coordinate 97,160,029, forward strand.
GCATGTTAGTATGGATAGTCTCTAAGCCTTTTTGGTGGGTTGATCCTGACCAGCAGCTGAACACCCACCCAGCTTCTTGTGCATTCCCCTCTCCCATAGGACAGTTAGAAAATGGAAGGCAAGAAGACTCCTGGATCAAGATATAGACATTTTAAAAAGGGAAAGCTGAAGCAGTCCATGCAAACAAAGCAGGAAGAGGAATTCTTTCACTCTTTCTCAATGGTTGGCAGCTGTCCAGCCACTTTCTGGAAAGTGAGGCTTCATCATCTATAACAGTTGCTTTGAAAGGCAAACACCATAACCACCAACGTCCCTTCTTCGTCTTCCTTTTCCTCAGCTTTTTATTGCTGAGCACAATGTCATGTGAAATTGTGTATCCCTTTGGTCAGTTTGGGTCAGCTGTCCTGTCCGTGTCTCCTCACAAACTGCCCAATCCCCAAACTACTTGTTTTGTGAGTTTAGGGGAGAGAAACCCTTGACACTGCATAAAATATGCTGTTCAGCAACAGCTAAAACACTGGCGTGTTATCAACACTTTTGTCTACAAGTGCAAAGCATGGCACCAGACACACTGCTATGAAGAAAATTAACTCCATCCCAGCCTGACCCAGTACAGCTTCCTTCATTAAAATTTGCACACAGGCTTCCCCTCAGAGACTGGGGCTTGTGCAGTCCAGTGGGAACAATTAGGCTTGCTTTCCTAATTAGAGTAGAATAAAATTGTTTACTTCAGTTGGAAGGGACCTACAAAGATCATCTAGTCCAACTGCTTGACCAATTCAAGGCTAACCAAAAGGGAAAGCATATTCATGAGGGCATTGTCTAAATGCCTCTTGAACACTGACAGGCCTGGGGCGTCAACCACGTCTCTAGGAAGCCTGTTCCAGTATTTGACCACCCTCAGTGTAAGGAAATTATTCCCAACACCCATTCTGACCGTTCCCTGGCACAGCTCTATACTGGTCCCTCACGTCCTGCCCTTGGTGACCAGGGAGCAGAGACTGGCACTGCGTCCCCTCCTCAGGGAGCTGCAGGGAGTAGCGAGGCCGCCTCTCGGCCTCCTCTTCTTCAGACTGGACAACCCAAGTGTCCTCAGCCTCTCCTCACTGGACATGTCCTCACAGGATGTGCCTTCCAGCCCTGTTACCAGCTTTGTTGTCCTCCCTTGGACACTTTCAAGTATCTTAACATCCTTTTTATATTGTGGAGCCCAGAAATGCACACAATGCTCAAGGTGATGCCATACGTAACTCTTTGGGTTTGCATCAGGCCTGCACCCATGCTCCCTTGTTCTTTGGTGATAATTGACACATAGAGGAAGGCTAACAAATAGCCTATATATATATTATGAAGGTGTCATTATAAGGGATCTTCTAGGTTTCACAGTTCGTTATTAGCTATGACCTAAATAACTGTAGACTCCATAAGGAGGTGCATACCACGCGTAAGGTGCATTTACAGAGTCTTCTGTGAGGTGCTGCTTAAGAAAATATTCCACTGGGACCTCTCTCTAGAAACACAGAACTAAAAGGTACTACTTTAGGAAAGCTAGCCTTAAGAATTTTGAGTGAAGTTTTACTCCTCCACATTCTGACATGCAGCTTTCATTTTCATTAGATTGAATGTCTCTTTTGCCCTAAGGAGAAGTCCAGATTCCATATTCCAAATATGGAATATTCCGTATTCCATATTTGGCAACATATTGTCAGTTATTTGGGTATCTAGTATAATTTTAGAATATTGTGCAGTTTTGTCACACACACGGAGCACAAAGAAACTTTGACGTAGGACAGGATATGGACTGCTATCTAGAGTGCTTCTGGTCATTTTGCTTCCAGCATTATCTTTTCATGGTCAGTAGCACAGGGGGCTGAGCACTCAGAATTAAGTAAAAGGTGGGATGTTACTCAAGCTTCTGTCTTCACCAATACAGTCTATAATGGCAGCAATAGATCCAGCTCTGGGAAAGGTTTGATCTCATAAATGTTAGTCACTGATAACAAATCAAACCCTGACATACAAGTTATCTCTTCATTCCTCATCATGAGTTTCTGATTTAAAATATCACCAGTTCCTGTAGCAAAAAGAATACACTCACACTGTGGTTATGACTGCCAGAAAAATAAATAAATAATAATAAAATATGTAAATTTGAAGACAGCAAACTTGTCCTTCATACTCTGGTACACTGTCTCTAAATTCTACAACTATTCACAGATTTACACTTTTTTTTTCTTTCATTTATTAAATATATTTTTGGGGAGTGTAAGAGAGTATTTTAGCCAAATCTGTTAATGATAGAGTAGATACACCCTAAACACAGACTTGTGAGAGGAGATCTAAGACAGCTAATGGAAAAAATCAGAACCAGGGCAGACAGCCCACAGTCTAGGCAAGTGCTTATATAAACCATTGCTGCTGCTTAGAAAGGACTTTAATGTGAAATTAAATTAAGGAACCTACCTCCCATCTTACCCCATCACTGATGTCCTCATTTCACACCTCTAGTCACTTTCAGTAAGTTACAAATGTATGAGAAGTCCTTGAAAGCATTTAACTGATCAGTCTTAGCAAATGATGTCACTCTCAGTCATTTTTATTTATTTATTTATTTATTTATTTATTTAATTTTTGTACAAGAACTGAAAAAAGATGTATCTGTAAAATGAAATTAGCTGTCTTCAAAGCTTGGCTCCAACCTTCATCACAGTGTTTTGCAAGTTTCTCTGAACAATATGGCTCTGGAAATGAAAAAGATGTAGCTGTGTTGCCATCCCCAGTGCGATGCTGTGAGAAGAGGCTGGAACACATTAACTTGCTTTTATTGCTTCCAGAAGCTGAGCCTTTGACTCCACACAGATCTTTGCCTTAGGTTGCTCAGCATTAATTCAGCTGTTTCTATCACTGTGCCGCACTGTGCTGCATAGACATGCTAAGCAGCTGTTCAGAAAGAGGAGATGTCTTACAGTCAGGGCCATTTTTACTAGGAGGAGGTTCTCAAATATGAATATATTTCATGCTGCTGGTACACTGTCCAGACTATTCTATCATTAAAATCTCCACATGCTAACAACTAGAGTAAAATATTTCTTTCATTAACTTATTAAACATTTTAATTTCCTAAATGCAAGCTACCACAAAACAGTTTTATAATTAGCAGAAAAGCTGCAGTATAATGACATATCCTTTCTCCCTTGTGCCTTTTTACTTTTTCCTCCTTATGTATATTCTTCAGTTGCCAGAGGATGGCAACTAGCAGCCTTCAGAATTTCACAAATTGCTTGTGGTCCAGTACTCCATGAGAAGAGCATCTGTTGGAGACACCATGTGAACAACATCATATGAAAGCGGAACTTGAGTTTCTTAGGCTGAGGAAAAGGTTTCTACATCTGGCTTGTGAAAGACCTTTTCCTGATTGCCTGAAAACAGGATAGATTTTCACCTGAGTTTACTCTGACTCAAAACTGGGATCTGAATATTTTCCTCTCCACTCCCTTGCAATACCTCTGATGGGCATCCATTTCAGTTGGCTTTTTAGTCATTTTGGGATTCTATTAAATGTTTTAGCTATTTATATTAAGAAAACCACATGTTTCAGGACTGTATGCTAGCACCCAGCATATTAAAATTTTGAATTATACATATGTTCCTATGCTAAGGTAAACAAGGACTGATTAATGAAAATTAATAGAAATTAATGCATGTGAAAATCAAAACAAATATATTTTGAATTTATGCAATAATGAGTCCTGAATTATGTTTCTAGGAGCAACATTAATTCCTGGGTTCTTGATTATTTTTAATTGATATCTATGTGTTCTATTGACATTTTAAATTGTAATATTGCATATTTTATGAGATTGATATTTGCATCTTATGCAGTATCTTATGTCTTGAGAGATTGATACACATCTCATTCCACCAGGTCATCATGTCTGAAAATGTTATGACATCCATAACGATAATATGAAGAAACCTTGGCCTATTAACTTTTTTTCCTGGTGGTGCGCATATACAATACAAAAGGGTCTTGCAGTCTCAACATAAGACTGAGATAGATGGATATAAACAAAGAGGATGGAAATTGATCATTATGAAACCTGGCGATTTTGCACATTGGGGACTGAACTGTATTTTTATTGTAAACATGCCTTTGCCCTGCAGGCATGAAAAAACAGTGGATATCAAAGACAAAGGTGCTTCAAGTAAGGTAGCATTACAGGGATTTATTATTATTATTATTATTATTTTATTTTCATCCTAGCCAGGAAAGCTAGACCAAAAATAAATCTCTTAGCCTTTTTTTTTTTTTTTTTTTTTTTTTTTTGTTTTGTTTTTTCACACCTCCTGTCTACTGAGCCAAGAACCAGAAATTTTCTTTGTGGTCATGAGACTTTGCAGACGTTTACTCATCTCATCTTTTGCCTCTTACCAACAAGATACTATCTGCTTTCTTTCCCCCACTTCAATCCCACAATGTCAGTCTCTATCCTTATCTTGTTACATTGCCAAACAGGTACCACTGTGCTTTCTCTTATACTCCTTCCACGTTTAGGATTAAATCCTTATAAATTAATACAAACCTAATCCATTTGGCAAGACCAGAAAGAATCTCTCAGGAACTGAGGCATGAGAATATGAGAGGTGGAGACAAGGCATTAAGTGTGTAGGAGAGAAAAGAAACGCAACATCCTAGAGGACTGATGCATAACAAATAGGTCCCAGCATGGATGTGGGATCTGGAAGAAAGCTATCAATGCTGACAGGCTTTCCATTATTTTTTTTTTTTCAGTTAATTGTATTTTATTTTAAATTATGGGCTTTACAAGGGGAAAGTCCTGCAGTCCTGCTAACTAAGAAAGAACAAATTGTTGTGGTTATGTTATGTTTTAGTGTAAATGGAGTATTGCCATGGTGTTTAAAGATGGAATGAGAATCTTCCTTGCATACTCAGTCTAGCAATACACACCTTTCCCCAGAATTTCAGTAAGCTATTTCTTCTGTTCTCTCTGAAGCTTTATAGTAAGAAATTGACTTCTTTGGCAGAAAAAATAATAATAATAATAATAATAATAATAATAATAACTTCTTTGATTCAGAAAAATCATTAACATAATCTCTGTGTTAAACTGCCTACTTTGTTTTATGTGTATATATATTTCTACAGTATATGCTACATTTTTGTATAGATTAATAGTAAAATTTTTGACCGATGATTAAGAAGACTACTGGAAATTAAATTATTTGTCTTGTAGGAGAAAGTTGGTATATAAACATATCAACATATCAGGCACTTTTTTTTTTTTTTTTTTTTTTTTTTTTTTCCTAGAATGCCATCCAATCTTAACAACAATTACAGCACTGGTCTTTCTCTTGAATACTTTTTATGACAAAAAATCTAGCAAGGTTGGGAAGCTATATACACCATTAACATCTCTGATAATGTATTTTATTACTAGATTTTCTAAGTCATAAGTATCGTGTCATCCTAAATTAACAGAAAGAAAAATAAATAAATATTTAAAAATAAGATATGGATGATTAAAGCTGAACTAAAAAATAGTTGCTGAATAATCTTTTATTTGGTTTATCCAATTCTACTCCCATATTCAAACTGTTTTGTTGTTCCCCAGTTTTCTTGTATTTTTAATTAAAATATCTGGTGTTTTTTTTTTTTTTTTTTTCTCTTTCTTTTTTATTTTTTTTTTCCATTTGGTCTGTGGCCTCGTATCTGAGGTGCATATATTTGGCCATCTCAATCCATTATATTCTATGAAGACGCTGATGTTGACTTATGATGACTTATCCGGTGGATAAGCCCTTAAATTTGAGAAAAATAAAAATAAAAATAAGAAAGTTAAGGCAAATAGAGCCAATGAGTCAATGTCTCTTCCTATGTAATGTATTATATATCAAGGATCATGACACACTGCCTAGTCACTGCTATATTGATCTTTTATTATCTATGATTGTTGAAACATAGCTTCTGGAGAAGCACGTATCTTTGGTTTGAAGGTATCAGGAGAGAGCACACTAATTCCTTTCTTTCATAGGTATTTTCCTATATGTGTTCCTTTTCAACTAACTGGCTTTGTGTGATATCTAACTTATCTTAATTCATCCATAAGTAAATAACTACATTTTTTTTTAATTATTTTTTTTACCTCAACTTTAAGTTCCCATTATGCTTTTTTTTTCCTCCTTGTACTTCAAATGTTTCCTTAACCTGGTAGTGACACTGAAGACATTTCCTTATGACTGACAGCATGTAGGATGAAAAACCTTTCACATTACACTACCACTTGCATGGAGACTAATGCTTCTTTTTGCTTTTGGCAGATGGTGCACAACACACCCAGAACCATGTTGCTTACTACCTAACACTAGAGGCTTTGGTATGGCCAGAATGATAAGCTTATGGAATCAATACATCAGGTCATTTGATTTCCAAAGTTTATTATTAGTTTTATTTGATATATAAGCCACTTGATAATGACCTCATTTTCTGAAGGTTTGCTAAATATTTTCTAAAATCGCACATTTTAGTTTGGGTGTCCATAAATGGTTGTCTTTTGGAAACTTTGTAAGTCCTGCTCTGCAAATGACTACAATTCTGATTATCCCATTTTATCTCTCTTTTTCTTTTTTTTTTTTTCTACAGATGTTTCTGTATGTAAAGTTCCAGCAAGTATGAACAAAACCTGCAGAATTTAGCCAATTTTATAATCTAAAGCAAAAATCATATTGATTTCTACAAAGCTACTTCTAATTTATAGTGCTACAAATTGGAGCCCAGCTTGAACAGATGGTAATAATTATTAATGGTAAATACATTTTATGAAAATCAAATAGAAGAAACTTGTGTAATAACAAATCACCTGAAGAAGAAAATTTATTTCATTGTCCAAGCCTCCCTCTATGTTGAAGTACCTGCTTCCAGATGTATAATTCATGTTCATGGGTTTTGTACTCTTAGTTCTTGATAGTAAAAAAGAATGGAATGTTAAAGCCGGACAAAAAATGATTTTCCAATCCCAAAGAATTTTTTTAGTTTTCAAACATTTTTCCCAGAGTAAACCAGGATAAAAAATTGGACTGTCAAAAGTGTTTAAGAAATGAAATTAAAAGTTAAGTAGCAGATTATGCATAAGAAACTATAAATAGGATATACAAGGGTTTTTCAGCTTAGGAGACATATGTATGGCTGGATATGATGAGAGCTGTCAAGAAGGTAGATACAGAATTATTTATTGTTTCAACCCAAAGAAGAGTTTTGAGCATGAAATTAAGCTTGCAGGTGCTATAAAATGCATAGCTACACTTTGAAATGCTTTACTATAAGATGCTGTAGAACCTAAAAGTTTGCATATGTTCAAAACCAGAGATAACATCCTGGAAGAAAAGAGTCATCCACGTTTATTAAATGGTTTGGTAGTCAGTGACCAATCAACCCTTGAATATCAGAAAGTCTACTTCTGATAGAAGAAGAAAGAAAGTAGAAGAAAGTCTACTTCTGGAGAAGTAGACCTCTCTCATGGCATTCTCTTCTAAGGATCTATTCAACACCTTTAATATGACAACACAGACGTATTGTCGTATTTTTACCTTTATCTCATGTGAAATATAAACATGCAGATGATCATTAGAAAAAGACATTGAATCAAAGTGATTCCTTCTACAATTTGTTAAAAAAAAAAAAAAAAAAAAAAAAAAGATAAAGATGATAAAGATTTTGGGGGAGTCTTTCAAATATTTGTTTACTTCTATAAATAATGTTCTTTTAAACAAGAAAAAATAAGTTATTTTGTTGAGAAAATATTGTAACAGAACATTTCAGAATCTGCAGGATCCATGAAATTATTAATACAGAATATCACTACTATCCATCTAAAATAAATTAGAGAAGGCTCCATAAACATGGAAAGGAAATCTGTGTCTTCTGTATCAGACTTGGCTAATGAGAGGTTTTCTGTCTTTAGCTGAAATTTGAGAGCAAACTTCTTCTAAATAATATTAAATTCAGCACATGTACATATTTCAGCATACTTGTCTGGCCATATATGTGTGTTCATTATATAATATAATCCCTTTTCATAGTGGCAAGTAGCTATATCCAGCACTGATTCCTTGAAGTCAGTAGACTCTTTCTGAGGAGTATTGATTACACTTTATGTTCATTCCACTTCTTTTTAGAGTCAAAAAACTCAAGTGCTTTTATGATTTTATGAAATCACAGAACTACCCTGATGATATTAGTGGAAAGGGAACAGCACCACTCATTCAATATTTCTGCTTTATTTATTTTTTTTTTTGAATTTGTTAGATTTGCTGATAATAACAGTACTGTTGCTGTAGTATATTTACAATTCATCAACCATTTAGATGTATAAATAGTGGATTTACTGTTAACAAACTCGGAGCAACGTATATGTGACATATTATAAAGCATTACATTCTGAGATCTGTCAGACAGATTCCTATTTAATACTACGTCTGGAATCACTGTTCAGTTTCTAATTGGAATATAGCTGTTGGCCATTTTTATCAGTGACTCAAAACAAAAACCTGAAATTATCAGAGGGACTGTACAGATAAGAAAAGTACCCGGGGAACAATAACAATGAAGTTAGAGTCGTTAGTACGGAATTACTTGACTCAATTATTCCTCTGAGACAAGCAAAAAATATGTTAAATGCATTAAATCATGCAAAGCATATTAAATGTACTATAATTTGTGTACTTATATTAAACAAAGATGCATGCATTTCAGTGAGAGATATGGGAAATATAGTATAGATACATGGATGGGGAATTGGACCCTGACTTTGGTTTATGGAAGTGAGCAGCAGAACATGAAGTCTTCTGGCAATACTCTGGCCAAATGGGCACATATGACTTCTAAGTATGTAAGCTAAGCAAATTGAGTACAGTAGAAAACATTGCATATGTATTTTTTTTTACTACACTTCTGGAATACTGGAATTCATTGAAATGGTGTGGTTACCTACAAAAAAAGGCACTTCTAGGCTATTATTCATCTTATCTCAACTTAAATGTACAAAATACCCTGTGAATCATACATGAGAAGAACCTCTTTCTCCCCATTGATTATAAAGAGAGCTTAGAGTGACAACCTTACAGGGAGCTGTCTGGGTCACAATTTAAATGAGAGAAATCCCACCCACTCTGTCCTCTGTCCCACTCCGTTTTGGAGTGTGTGGTCCATAAATGCTCTTTATCACTTTAAAGTGTTTATAGAAAAAAGATTAGAAAACAAAAGAGCTGATGTTATTGTGCATTACACAAATAGCTCAGATTGTTTCATTTATCATAGAACTACACAAGGTGGCTGCAAATAATTTTGTGAACATAGCAAAAAATCATCATAATGAAACTGTAGTGGCTGAAAGACATAATTAGATTAAGGTTCATAGTTTTAGCTGCAAGGATGACTTATTATGGGAAGCAAAGCACCAACATTGCCAGTATCTAGTGTTTATTTTCTCTCCCTCTCTCTCTCTCTCTCTCTTTTTTTTTTTTTTCCTGACATTGAATGATTTAGGGTGTTTTAAGATCTTTCTCACTTCAAATAAGAATTAATTCAAAGATATTTTAGGAGTACTACTGCTTCTGTTTTATTGTGTTAGGCTCAAGAGCAACTCTTTCTGATATTATAATTCCTTAAATTATGAATCCATCTATTAAGCCAATGCAAATGTTACAAAATTAGACAGTAATAGCAGAAAGCAAGCAAGGAAAACCCCAACAGAAAGGTCTTTTGTTTTCACAAGTCATTGTATATTGTTATCTGTTATTGTAAGTTTCTTCAGTACTGTTACTATTCCCTAAGCGCAAAGAGATCAATAAAGAGTCAGCCTCAAGGACCTCCACCAGGAACAGGGCAGCTTCTGAGATGTGAGTGTAAAAAGGTTTCCTTTTTTCATGCATCCAATCTCCTAACATACAGGAACACCATCAGAGAATAGACAACTGTTGGAAAACAGAATCTGGTTTAAGAGGTTAGCTTTAAATGACAGATTTCGTAGATTGAAAATACCTCTTCAGTTAAACAACAAAAATGAACTTGTTTCCTTAGCAAGCTTTTAACACTGCAAAACAATGGTATTAATCAAAATAATAACTATAATAATGAGAGAAATACTAAGTAAATCAAAATCCTCTTTTGGAGTTCATACTACAATTTACCAGAATTAACTGAGATGCCCCAAAATATTCCTCATTTCTCTTCAAGACATTGTGGGTTTCCAAGCCCCAGAGTACATTGTCCCTAATTTGGTAGCTTTCCAAAGGTCACATGCAATTTGTAAAGATTTGGAAAATTAGTCTGAGTTTAAAGCTGGCTGGTAGCTGCAGGGACATAATGGAGTATTTGGAGAAAGCAGAGGAATCCCATCTTCTTTAGGTGCAGGGGATTACGTCTGGGTGGGGATTTACCAGGGGACTGCAGCTAAGAGGGCTGTGACCTCTCCATTAGCAAGAGAAGGATAACACAAATGCAGCATCACATGAGGAAGGAGCAGTCCAGCTGCACAACCCCTTCTCTCTCCCTCATCATCGCTGTGGCAGAAATACAAACAAAATCATGTCTTGGGCAGAAAATGAGATTTGGGCTAGGATAACATTGATTATTTAGTGTATTAACAGAGGGCAGAGTTTACATGCAGTATCAATTAGAAAATGTTTGGCAGTGAAAACAAGGCCAAAGGCCTTTCTGTTTTATGGCCAAATCCTGCTCACTTTCCTTACTTGAGTAGTTGTAATGAAGTCAGAGCTCAATGATTTCACTCCAGTCCTTAAATCTCTTCTAAGCTGTAGCTGAAATTTGCAAGTATTTTAAAAGGAAATTTTAACCTCCGTCCCTAGTTACAAATTTGGCTGCTTCCTTTATCATCTTCTTCTCAGATCACCTCTATCCAAATAGTCTTTAAAAAACCCTCCAGATATTTTTCTCTCATTCTTTTTCTTTAAATACCATAATTTATATTTGTTTCCCTTAATTCTGTTATAGATTTCTTAGAAAGTTGACTTCATAGTGATCAGAGCTGCTCTTTGAACTTTCCCACAATGTAGGAGGATTCAGAATTACCAAAGGCAGTCTCATATTCCATGTTACAAGATACATTCCAGTCCACTTTCCATGGATTAAACTGTGCCAGCAAAGGCAGTGGTTTGTATTGGAGAACTTTCCTATGAAAAAAGTGACCATGACTGGCGTAGAAGAGATGAGATGCACAATGTGTTCTCAGTGCATGGTGTTAGTGAGAGGGTAAAGTGCTCCTTGAAAAGCAAATAATTTGCTACAGCATAGGGAAGAAACACCCTTCCCATCTCACCTTGTCTCAGCATGTCACCCAGGTGCATGGACACATTGGATGCAGCTTCAGGAACGTGCATTTTGGTGTGGTTTTGTGTTCTGTATCATTTCTTCCTTTCTTTCTTTCTTTCTTTCTTTCTTTCTTTCTTTCTTTCTTTCTTCCTTTCTTTCTTTCTTCCTTTCTTTCTTCCTTTCTTTCTTTATGTGTTTTTTAATTTTTTTTTCCTGTCCCTTAATGCAATGTAGTCATGGTTCATGGCTCCTTTGTTCTTTGCTTGGTAAATAGGCAGCCCTCTAAGCACGCCGTTTGTGAATCTCTGCAGCAGAGAAGTGCCTCCCCCTGCCCCTGCATTGGGGTGAGGGCAGCTCTCCTGCAGCTACCCCTGTGCAGACAAAGGGGCATCCCTTAGCTCCTGTCATGTGCCCATCCATCTTTACCTAAGAAAGAAGAGACCAGAGAAGATACCAATGCATTTTTGTTTTTCCCTTATTCAAAGAGTTAACAAAACCATGTAATTGGTGGAGATTGCTCATATTCATCACAAATAGCAATATAAATTTAACCCTTCAGTTTGCAACTGACACAGGTTACTTTGAATAAATTATTTATTAAGAATTCTTAATCAAAATGTTTGGTGATCCAATATTATATCCTGATTTTTTGAATACCGAATGATTAATATCTAACTAGGAATCTAACTAGGAGCCTTTTTTTGTTTATTTGTTTGTTTGTTTGTTTGTTTTTTGTTTTACACAAAATGCAATTGTGGCAAACTTTCATGGGCAAAAACCCCTGACTGTTTTCATTTAAAGAAACAGTTCAGACCTAACGCCTTCCTAATATTTGGCTTGTCACACTACAGTTCCCTCTGATTTCTTACATTGTTGATAGAAGCCTTTGTATTCACAGAAAAGTGAGCAATGGGATAAATTATTTTCTTTAAGGAATGTAGGAGGAAATAAAACTTGCGATTAAGTATCTTGTACTCTGCTTTTGTGCTTTTGTTTTTTGTGTTTTATGTTACTTGCAGAGATTGTAAAAAACCTTCAGATGAGCTTTGGAAACTAAACTCTGTGTAGTAAAGATAGTAATATTTTACCAAAAGACCAAGGATAGCACAAAAATGTTCAAATGTCCTTTTTATTTACATTGTGAAAAATCTTTCATTAGGTCTGAAATATTTTTGAGAAAAAAAAATAAAGCTAAAATATTGTCTTTGGTTGGTAATGTTTTGTTCTCAAAATAAGTTAGAAAGAAATAAATGGGTGACCCATATCAGAATTGTAAGCTCTTTTATACTTAGGTCTCTGGTAGCAAACCTCCAAATTACAGAAAGCAAGGATATAAACACAACTAGGTTCACTGAAAACACATTTTTAGAGAAAAAGACCTCTTGAGCTAATTTTAAAAATCCCACTTTCTTTCTGTTCCATGAAGGAAACACAGCCAATCCTTGCAGTTTTTGTGGAACAGGGCTGTGTTTTCTGTTAAGTTCTTCCAGGATCTTACTCTCCCATGGAAGCTGGTGACCAAGCTCTCATTAATCTCGGAGATACAAGTCTGGCTATACAGACTCTTTGTAAAATGTCTCAGAAGAAAAAAGCAAACAAACAAAAAACAAACAAACAACAACAACGACAACAAAATTAAAACTAATAGTCTTCCCACTCCTCAAAAAAAGACGGTCTTCTCACTACTGTCTCTGAGGCCCAACCTATCCAAAAAAAGAACCCTTGAACAGGGTCCTCTGCCCAGAGGCAGGAAATGGAGGAGTTCATGCTCCACTTGTCTGCTGCTATAGCATCCCATGTACTGGCAGGAATTGTCTTTTTTATTTTGCAGCAAAAAGTTACAGATTGGCCGGCCTGTAATTCTGTTTTGTTCTCTCAAGTCATCACACCTCTAGAGCAAAGGAATAAAAAGGCTCTTCCATGTTGTTTTATCAGCCATCTTTTCTTCCAAAGCATCACTATATGATAAAAATACTCTGTTAGATGCATTACATATAGGCAATGGTTCGGTTATTTCTTTCTTATCACAATGCTGATAGTTGGGCTTGAACACATATTTCTTAAAGTATAAGTTTTACAAAACTTTGAAATTTAACTGCTATGAAGTCTGTTCATTGTTCTGGCATCAGTAAAACTTTACAAGGTACTGATTGTTACATATTGGCTTAAAACAACACTGGGTTGTTTTATAAAGGCAATAAAAGTAGTTCCAATCTGACAACAAAGTAATTCTTTGGACAAAACTTCATTTTGTTGCATGCATCTGTTATGCCTCCCAAAAATTTAGTCAGTCATTTGTTCTTCCTCATTTACTTAAAATGGTTTCCATTCAATAGGAGAACAAGAGAAAGTTATGTAACAAAATAATTTAAGTCAGAATGGTCTTTATTTATGTTACCTCCACTCTTGAGATCAATCTCTAACTGAGCCAAGACTGGACTGCTTCATGCTGCCGAATTTAGTGCATCCTGATTGTTCCAATCTGTGTAATTAGCTGCAGTGATCGTCAGTCCTTAAAGATTCATTAAAATGGTATAAATCTGGAGTAAATCTCTATCAATTTAAAAAGACTGGACTTGAAGTTATAAGTTTGAGATCAGAGTCAAGTTCAAGATTTCATGCATTTCCAATGTTTACTTTGTTTCCTATCTCATTAGTGTTGAACTGAGTTGGCTTAAAACATCCAACTTGTGCTGATAAATATTTCCAAATATTTCCGCCAAACATGAATGAAACAATAATTGTCTCTTTTTTAAAATATATATATATATATTATTTTTTATTTTTCAGTAGAAAAGTAGTGTTTCAGTTACTTCCTTGTTTTGGTTAGGTTCGGCTTGGAGTTTTTACATTTCATATGAATTTCTTTTTCTTCTGTTCTACTTGTTTTGGATACCTCCTTTATTTTAAAGTTTCAAAACCTCACAAGAGGAAAACTAACAAACAAACAAACAAACATCATCAGGATATTAGGTGGGAAAAAGGTACTTTAAGTCTTGCCACAATTTTCTTTTTTCTTTTCTCCCTAATTGTTCATAGGGTTTTCCTGCCTAATAGTTAGTGAGCCCCAGGGATGCTGGGAATAACATTCCTGATTTTTATTTTAGAGAGGGAAAACAGAAAGAAAATATAATTTTGCAGGTGTTGAAAAAATGAGAGCCTGAGGCTAACTCATTCACTTTCTCAAAGAAAAAGGGAATCCCCCAGTGAAATGTTCCCAAGATTTTCACAGGGCTTCACACAAAGAATATATGAGGGAGAATCTCTCATTCTCAACACAAACTGACTGTTTGAACCAGCCATAGCAGTGGGTTTGCATCGTGGTTTGAATCCATTCATTGTGTTTTGACCTGTATGTGGGCTTTATTGCAGAAATGTCATTGCCCCTTTTTATACTTGTGGATTAAAGCAAAAGTTCATTTTTGTTCCTGCAGGTTCATGTCAGGCCATATGCATGTTCTCTGTGGACACAAGTCACAGCCTGTGTGCACTGGGGTTGGCAGCGAGTCTGTCCCAGTGCTGTATGTCCATGTCACAGTGTCATTATGCCAACTACAGTATTGTCAGGTTACCTCCAGAGACTCTAAGACCTCACCATTGGTCAAGTTACAAGAGAGAGCTGACAAACAGCTGGGCCCACATCAAGAGAATAGGTTGGCATCCCACATGTACTTCCAGAACATGCAGCAACTGTCTGACCCCAAGGACAGGATGTGGGGGCTGCACCAAGCTGTCGCAGTGGTAGCTGCAGGCAGGAGCCTGGCTGAGGGGAGCTTGTGCTCTCTATCACAAGTGCACATCCCAAAGAGCAGCAAACATGCTCATGCTCTTGTTTTGTTTCAGCTCTCTCATCTCTTACTGCTGGGGGAAGGCAGAAAGAAATCAAATCAGGATTTGGAGGCAAAAGGGATGTCATGGATCTCCTGCAGCTTTCACTGTTCAGCTGTAGCCAGATAATGAGCCCTGGAGTAACCCAGGTGAGGCTCCAGAAGCACATTTTTCTGGGAAACCGCCATGTGAGTACCTACTCACATCACAGAAATGATGGACACATCCTGAAAGAAAACATCCAACCATGAGGTTAAAATGTTTTTCCCGAGCTTAGAAGAGCTTTCTGGCTTCACGGCTGAGGTTTGGTTGCACCTTTATGTTTACTTCTTACTGCTTACTAAAAGGTAAGGTTTAGTTACCTAGCTGTCAATTGAACAGTGTTAAAATAAGTGAAGAATGCAGGTGTTTCAAGTCCAGATGGGCATCACAGAGCTCAGCTCATCACCATAACTCCTGTATTCTACCTTATGCATTTTAAGTCTGAAACAAGAAACAATCACTTCTCCGCTGCCACTCTCTGATTTTCAGTTAGATCACCTTTACCTCTCTTAAATCAGATTAACCTGTAAGAAGCCTTTTATTGTGAGTCAGGTTTTTCTCTATTCTCTTTTAACATTCCAATTGAAACTTTTTACTTTGGATATGCCACAAAGTGTATATGTAAAACATAGAAAGAATGTCTCCTTTTAAACCAATATATTGTACTGCAGTTAATTAAAACAACTTTCCAACTGCATGATCTGAGTTAACCTCCATCAAAAGAATTAGAACAGTTGCCAATGTGGTGGACTTTGACATGTTGTCTCTGACTTATTTCCCTGTAGTCTGTCTAAACCTTTAGAGATGTATTTCAGAATAATCAGTGAACCCCTCCTTATGAGGCAGAGTAAGCAGAGTAAAGTTAGTGTTTAGATAAGGAACACTGTCAGATTTATCTAATAAATCAAAGGAACAAGCTAACCAAATCAGTTCCCTCAAGCATCTACTCTTCAGATGTCATATATCCTCATCTAATTTAATTTTTCACCATTTTTCTATTCAATGAAAATATGAAATTTTATGACTGAAAGCTGAAATTTAAATGTATAGCACAAAATATGATCCTCTCTATGGAAAACCACATAAGAAATTGGGAATATCAAATGTTTGGGTTGTGGTATTCTTGGCAGGCGGTGCATTTCAGAGAACTAGGGGGGTTGGTCCTACCAAACTGCACTGACTACGTAACACGCTCTGATAATCCTACTCCACTCTGCTGGCACAGTGATATTTCATTGGAGCTGCAGATGAGAAAAGTATTCTTGCCTATCATTATAGTAATTTCTGACATTTAGGCACCAAGTAGGCAAATGCATCTAGCAAACCTTACACTCAAAGATGTGCAGTTCATGAAATCATGGGGCAGATGTTCTCTGCCTTCAGGATTTCTCCAAATTCTGCTTCACCTGGTGTTCTCCCTATGGAGTTTTCTCATGTCCATAGTCAGTCACAGAAGAAATGGTTTTGGCCTCTGTAATTCCATCACAGAAACTTTTTTATGTTCTCAGCTGTTTGTGTAAGAAACCTCTGAGCACATTACTGAGTCTGAGAAACAACTAAAGCAAGATGGGTGCCAGAGAACAAGAGGTCTCTGGAAAGCATTGAGGGTTTCAAAATGACATGATCTTAATTACTCTGAAGTCTGTATGTTTTCATTTCTTTAATTGGAAGGAGATCCATGTTACTGAGACCAACTGCACATTTTCAGATTGTTTGGCTCTAACCTAAGAGAGATGGTGATGTGTTATTGTTATGGCTAATTCTGCCCATGTATTGGAATACTAGACACAAATATGCAGAAACAGCATTGGCAAATTTCAAATAAATGGTAAGGGCACTTTCTTCCTTTAACCTGCTTACTCAGATGACCCATTTGAACTGTTTCTTCCAACTAAGCTGCAGTGTCAAGTAACCATGACCCTTTCTGGAAGTTATGGGAATTAAAAGAAATCACTAAGCTATTTTGGTCTTTCAAAATTCATAGTGTATTCACTGCACTGTAGCAGTGTTGTAAGGTAATTTAATGTTATATAATACCTTACAGAGAAAAGAGAAAGGCTTCACTCCATGTTAATTTTTCTGTCCCTCAAGGAAGGGCAACCACTGGTGTGTAATATTAATCCATTGATTCTCCCATGGTTCCTGGGAGAAACCTCTCCAATCGGAAAGATCTTATTTTTCTGAATAGATTGAGGTTTTTGTCTGGATAGGATAGAAGTATTAAGTTGTATAGTGAATCTTCGGTTGACCATGAACAATACCCAGGAAGTTCAAAGTAGCTTTCTGAGCATTACATACTAAGAATGCCAAGAAATCTTTGGCAATTTCACAGCTGAAATCCACTTTTTGTTTTGTTTTGTTTGTTTGTTTGTTTTCTTTGTTTGTTTGTAAAAAATCAATAAATAACATTTACAATTATATTAGCTAGATCGGGTTGTAACCTCATAATCATTACGAACAGAGCTTCTTTTTTTTTGTAACAAATTAAATGATATGTAAACACCTATTCACAGAATCATAGAAAAAAAGAATCACAGAAACAAAGAATCACAGAATAGTTTGGGTTAGAAGGGACATTAAAGACCATTTACTTCCAACTCTGCCATGGGCAGGGACAGCTCCCACCAGACCAGGTTGTTCAAAGCCCCATCCAACCTGGCCCCAGCGAACCTGTTCCAGTGCCTCACCACCCTCTGAGTGAAGAATTTCTTCCTAACATCTAATCTAAATCTCCCCTCTTTTAGTTTAAAAACCTTTTACCCCTTGCCCTATCCCTACACTCCCTGACAAAGAGTACTTCCCCAGCTTTTTTGTAGGCTCCTTTTAGTTACTGAAAGGCCACTATAAGGTGTCTCTAGAGCCTTCTCTTCTTGAGGCTGAACAACCCCAACACTCTTAGCCTGTTTGTAGCAGAAGTGCTCCAGCCCTTCATCATCTTCATGGATCATCTTCATGGTCCTCCTCTGGACCCACTCATGGACAGGTCCATATCTTTCTTATGCACAGTATGTGGTATTATCAAACCATGGAGATATCTTTATGTCTTCACAGGTCAGTCTGATCAAGATTTAGCCATTTCCTCAGACCTCTTACTGTGGCTGAAAGCACTGCGCTTCTTGCACCAGCTATAGCAATGTGGATGTTGTTTGGCTTCAAATATTGACAGGGGGAACTTGCAGCATAGAAATGCTCCTAGGAGAATCAGTCAAAGCCCAAAGTTGTCTGTGTTCCATAGTAGATCTGTAGCAGACCAATAGAGGGGACAATATGGGACCAGTAAAATTATTTAAAAATTGCCAGATCTTTGGTTTAACGGTAATCTTCTGGCAGAACAAGGTTAAATTCTGAGTGCTATCTTATACATTAAGGAGACACAGGAAGAACATTACTCTCTGAAATGTTACAGCTGTGTTTATTTAGATTTATTTATATGAGCTTTATTTAGAACTGATTTTTTTTTAGATCAATTTATGTGAACTCAGTTAAAAAGCTTTTTGCCTTCATTTAGACATCTCACAGAAAGACTGCTGATGGGATATCATACACTGAATAATTTTTTAATTTTCAAAACACTCAGTTCTTAGCAGGTTAGCTCTAGACAATGACAACAAGACTCAACAACAACAAAAATTGTGCACCTGTTATCTAAATATGCAGCAACACAGTACAGTAAGACATTATTATTATTATCAAGATTCTCTTTATTGTTCCATTTTAATGTTATTACCCACTGCTGTTGGACAGTTTTGGCTTCTCTTTAGGAAGAAACTACTGCAAACACTCATTGAATATCTCTGAATATTTTCTTACCTAAGCAAACCATTTTGCTGTGACTGACCTTAGTAATTCATACATGGAAGTGGTTGAAAGAGTCATTCAACCACTCATTTAGCCACCTCCTACCATTATATGATTTTGCCAAGTTTCTTTCCAAGCACTTCCATTTTCTTATACTGTACATCCATCACAGCTTAATCCTCTTCAGATATCTTCTACCTCACACCCTGTCATGAACAATCCCTCTGGAGAGAAATTCCTGTTAAATATCTATATGAGTAAGTAGCTGAGTGTGATGATGCACCACATGAAACAATGGGGAAAATGAGAGGTCTGGGACCTGATCTGAGTAGATCTACAGCTATTCAGGTAGTTGAAGGGATGTATTTTCTCTTACTTTGCTGAGTATCTGCGAGACCAAAATACAAATCCTACTACTTGCAAGGGTCCCAGGTGCACTATTAGTTTTTCATCAGGAAAAGATGACATATTCATGACTTTCTTTTGTAGGGTTTGAAGTATCGTAGTGCTTCTAGCAGTTGCTGGTGCCTAGAGAATTGTGCTGAGGCAAGTATATAACAAAATGCTTTATCCACGCACTAATTTGGGCATAGGTACCATGTAAAAATAATCTGATAATTCCTGACAATTTTTAGCAAAAGATCATTCTATATATGGGTCTTTTTGGTCAGGGCTATCTGCTAAAATTGAAAAATGAGCATTTTCATTTTAATTCCTTTGTTTCTGCTGCCTATAAAGCCAAATCCAAGGAAGAAAATAAGTTAAAATAATTTGAAAGAGTAGTCTGAAACTTATGCAAATAAAATCTATCAGAATAGGGAGAGAACTCCAATTTTATGTTAAATCTTTATAACATGGTGCTCAAAGAACTATGATGAGTCACTGTAATGATTCATTCAGTCCCACTTCTGGCTACAAGAAAATGTGAATAACATGCATTTTCATGTCAGCAGTGGTTTGGGTAACAGAGAACCTGACTTAAAAAATAGTGATATAGGAACAATGGGAAAAGGCAGCTTCAATGGCAATACATTATGTAATTTTTTTTTTTTTTTGAGTTTTGTAAGAAAAGGTATATGTGATCATGTTTCCTGTGTCTCTCAGTCATCTTCCCATCCTTCTCACTCAGGAAATAGCTGTAAATAAAACTTGTTCATCCTCCCTTTTTATTGGAAATATTTTAATGTTTTCCATCTGGCAATTATATTTAATTAAAAAGACAACAGATAAAATGAGAAAAATAACCACAGAAACACAGAAGCAGAAGAGGATGTGGCAAGATGTGTCCTCTGTGATTACATATAAGAACAGTAGGTTGCACATAAAAAAATACATCTCCCAAGCAGAGAAATCCCTATAGCCCTGTGTCATCACATTGTGATTTTAAAAGGAGACTAGGGCAGAGTAGAACACTCTGAAACTTTCCAGCTAAGCTTTTTGAAACCAAGTACAATGTACTTCTTAACTATTCCTCATAATTCTTCCTTGATCACAGGATGCAGAAATTAGTTGAATTGAATTAAGAAACTGGATTTTTACAGTTTTCAGGATGTGATATAAACTGGACATATACATTTATAGGATTATATATTTTATGTATTATATATTTACATATATATATATATTTTGCAGATATCATTAATCTCTGTTACAGAACTCGATTGATATTTCTTTAAAAAATAGTGGAATTTTCTCCCTAGAATATGTTAGAGGGGTCAGCTGACTCTGACAAGATCCTCAGCTGAGGTTAAGTTAACTGAACAGAATGTGGGGAACTACTGGCCATGAAATTAATCACTGGGCATTATAACAATGTGGGAAGTTTACTGAAGTTACAGAGTGCCATGATGGGTGGCTGGATTTAAACAGGTGTTAAGGGGTTTATGCGAAAAATGGCCAAACTTCACAAGAAATTGAAGGAGACTGTTGGGAACTTTCACAAGAGCAAACTCTTGCAATGCCAGCAGTACCTGGGACGTGACATCACTTACTATATATGAAGCATTTCATATTAGGAATGTGTCAAAACTGAGACTAGTGAGTGGAAAGTGAGGACAAGTTTATTTGCAAGGACTCTGGGACAGAGGAAGGGAGGTGCAATTTATGATACAAGGACTTTATGATAAAAGGACAGGGTGGCAAAAAGGAAGATAAAGAAAGAGGAGAAATGACATACAAATCTTGTAATTGTTGTCATTCAGTGTTACTTACCTGCCAGGCAGACTGGTAATTGTTCACTGCAGTTTAAATAAGGACAATAAACCAGACCAGTTCCCACCTTACCTCCCGAGGTGAACCTACTATTGTGGTCAGGTGTACTCAGGAGGCTATTTCTGGCTGAGGGAAATACCTGATCAAATGTTGGACTACATCAGATAAGAGGAAGTTTTGTGACACCTGAGGCAATTTAGTGCATTACTTGCATTTCTCTGGAATTTCTCTCCTGTGTTCTGGAGTGTGGATTATTCAGTACAGCTAGATCAAGTACTATTTTTATGATTTTATAGCTGTGGGATTGAAAGAGAATATTCCTTCTTATATTTACCACAGTAATGCAACTGGCTTCCATAACATCATCACAGAAGAGAAATGGATGGTGAGGTGAACTGGGAGCTCTCTGAACTGGCAGGCTCACAGTGTTGTGATTAGCATCATGAAATTCTGCAGGAGACCAGTGATGTACACCAGGGGTGAATACTGAGTCCAGTCCTGTCTAACATTTCCACTAATGACCTGTATGAGGGTTCACAGTGTATCCCCAACAAATTGGCAAAGGATTCAGAACTATGATGACTGACTTATGCCAGAGGTTTGTGCCACCATTCAGAGGGACCCAGAGAGTCTGGAAAAATGGATCAATGAAGTTCAACAAAGGGAAGTGCAAAATCCTGCACCTGTGGAGGAAAAACCCCAGGCACTGATACAGCATGAGGAAGACTGGTGCCAGCAGGTCAAGGGAGGTGATCCATCCCCTCTCCTCAGCACTTGTAAAGCCACAGCTGGAGTACTGAGTCTGGTTCTGGGTTCCTCAGTACAAGGGAGACATAGACATACTGAGCAGGTCCAGCAAAGCAATACAAAGTGTCGAAAGTCCTGGAGCACCTCTCATTGATAGGACCTGAGGAAACAGCTTGTGGTTGCAACAGGGGCAGTTCAGGCTGGGTGTGAGGAAAATGTTCTTCACCAAGAGGGTGGTCAGGCACTGGGACAGGCTCCCCAGGGAAGTGGTCACAGCACTGAGCCTGCCAGAATTCAAGAACCATTTGGACAGTGCTTTAAGACATGTGGCCTGATTTTGTATTGGTCCTATTTGTACTCGGGAGTTGGACATGATTATCCTTCAGTCCCTTCCAAGGCAGGACATTATATGATTGTATAATTCTATGATTGTATAATTCTATGATTCTACGATAAGGGGAAAGGCTGGAAGAGTTGGGACTGTTATGCCTGGAGGAGAGGAGGCTCAGGGTAGATTTTAATGTGTATGAATACCTGACTGGGAGTGGGGATAGGGAGGGAAGGAGGAAAAAAAAAAATGGAGTCAGACTCCTCAGTGGCACCTAGTGACAGGAAAAGAGGCAAAGCACACAAATGGAAATACAAGAAATACTGTTTAAATATAAGTAAAAATATTTTTCCTGTGATGGTGGTCAAACACTGGAACAGGTTGCCCAGACTGGCTGTAGAAACTCCATTCCCGAAAATGTTCAAAAAAGAGATGAACGTAGTCTCGGACTGCCTGCTTTGGCAGAACCTGTTCTTAGGTATTAGATTTCCAGTGCTGCTATCCACCCTTAGAGGTTCTGTGATTTCATGAAGTGATACTGAGCAGTTTTAATGCTTTTGTGTATCAGACCAGCTGACCTGCATGTTTTGTCTTTATAAATGTCTCCTCGCTATATTTACAGTTAGATGATGTATGATATTAATGTAGTCTGAACATACACAAGGATATGGTTTAATTCATAAAATATTTCACAAATAAAGAAGGATATCTATTTTCACATTGAAGAAGCACTCAACCAATGGAAAGTTTATTATGGCCCAAATATTCCTAGGTCAAATATATTTTTGCCATCTGTCTGACATTATTTTGTGGAGACATTTGCTCTCTATGAGACATATCAGTTGCAAGTGTATTTATGACATTATTTATCTAAGTCCTTCGGGGAGTCCCCCAAAAGCCCTTCAGTCACTGTAAAAACAGGGCACCAGTTACACCACTAGGATTCAGCTGAAGAACAGTATCCAGTAAATTTCTCCTCTTCCTCTGTGCCATTTTGTATTGTATATTGGTGTCTGGTAATCAGGTGAGAACATAATCCACAAAACTTGTGGAATTTTACTTATTTGGGGAACATATGTAATTTTCCACTTCTTACTGAAATTGATCTTAAAATTCAAAAGACAATCAGCTACATAAAAGATATGTAGCAATTTATTTTTACTCTAAAATATTTTGATATAACAGTTTTGCCAGTGTGTTCACATTTGATACCAATACCAATATTAGATGCCCACAAAATGAACTTACTTTTTCAGAAGTAATGATAGATAGTCTAGTGAAAGGTGTCCCTGCTCATGGCAGGGGAATGGAACTAGATGATCTTTAAGGTCCCTTCCAACACAATTAATTCCATGGTTCTATGATTCTATATTATTTCATGCTTTCATAATTTTTGTCTTCAGCAGAGGTATTTTCTTCTGACGTCTGAGTAAAGTGAGGTCACATCTTCTTTCCCCCTTTCTTTCTTTCTGCCTCACTTTGGAGCAGTTTTCACTATAGTACTCACTATAGTGAGTACTCACTCTGTGCTTACTATAACCTGTGAGTAGTACATGGTGGGCTAGTAAAAGATTGGACACTACACTGACACATTGCACAATGATGGAGATGAAATTGGAGTCACCTAGGATTATGTAAGTGGTGACATGAGGTTCTTTTTTTTGCATGATTGAGTGATACCTAGGACAAATGCTTTCTCTTAACAGGTTTTCTTTTGGCTGATATTTCATTTTAAGGGTAAGCTGATGGCCACAGGAAATGGAATTTCGTATTATGTGAGGCTCCCAAATGAATCTGGAAATGTGAGAGATACCAGGTCTTCAATCTTGCCCAGTGACCAGGATTTGAATTCTTACATGCCCAAAGTAGTCCTTATCACTTACTTTAAAATAAATAAATAAATAAATAAATAAAACTGTGCTCATTGTAAGGGAAAGAAGAACCAAAGTTCAGTGATGGACTTTATAAGTCTGAGGGATATAAGAATACTTTGTTTTAGCTGGGGTACTCTGTAGTACAGGACTTAACATAGTTACATTCATTCTTTAATGCTTAAGGATGGCAATGGCAAATAAATTAGTTGTAGAACAGCCTCAGCCATTGTAAGCAAATAATTTTTCTTGTGTTATTTAAAGGGAAAACAAACTGTCTGTATTACTAACTCCCCATCTTCCCACACAAAATAAATTATGCATTAAATTGAGATACTTAAATTATTTTTAATTTTAGTGAGAACTTTGGGACAGCAGGATAAAGATGAAGTCATTTTCTTATTCTGCTCTTCTCTTCAGAGTAGGATAGAACCTGTATTATGAATTTCTGTGAACTACAAAAAGTGTCCCTGTAGCCAGATAGGTGTTTTGGGTAAGAAACAGATTGAATTAGGATGAGCACATTTTGCAGAAAGAGGATGCATATGGAAGAGATACTATAGGGCTACTGTGGGAAGTTATACCATATTAGTGACCATTTTATGGCAGCAGGTGTAATAGCAAGTTCACTATGATGATCTTGAACTAAACTACATCACACCCAACATCTTGAGCTAAACTACAAAGGATTGAGAACTAGGAGGAACAGCAGACTGGAATTAGCCAGTCACAAATCAGTCATCTCTTACATTCGGGAATCTTTTGATATCAGCTCCTTCTCAAGCCTTTCTTCTCCCTTTGATCCACTCTAATTTTATAATTTTGGCACATTTTTTTTTTGACATTTTTATTAATGTTAGAAAAATTATATCTATTTTTAAGTCTAAGATGAAAGCAACTAAACTAACAATTCCCACCAATTTCCTTTTGTAGCTTGTAAGAAGCAGTTCAAGGTAACGACTGAATCTGCTGACTCTCATAATATCTATTATTCTAGGTGCTAATGACACAAATTACGACTGTGGTTTTAATCTGGTAAAAATGCTCTGTCACAGCCAGTTACAGTCTACTTTGACAAACAAACCAGTCACCAGAGAACAGTCAGTGCAGCTCTGTGGGAGCTTGGCATACACATCAGTCATTTACAGTTTTTAAACTGAATTCCCTGTTCTCTCCAATAACTCCCGCAAATTTATATTGCGGATGCCTCTGCAGACAGAGTTGAGTTTCAGCCTTCTAAAGCAGGCTAAAGATGAACCTTAGAGTGTACAGAATGGAGGCAAACTAAACGTTTTAAAGGTCATGGGATTCATTCGCATTCAATTGGACTAAGCAGAAGTTCATCGTAAATTTCTACAAGAGAGCAGTGCATGACTGCACATGCAAATGTCTCATTCATTATTGCATAGAACTCAATGGCACCTCAGATACATGAGAAACCTATGAAATTTTATATTAGATTTTACCTGGACTAGCCACCACAACACATATGTCCTCAAGATTTCAAATTAAAATCTTGTCTGGTCTATAACAGAGTTCAGCTGTTTGGTATAAGAGACGTAATACCAAAATGTTTTACTGTGAACGTTGCACACCAAGCATGATGGGACTTCCACTAAACTATGGACAAAAAGAAACTGATGCACCATGACAGCATGAAGAACTCACCACACACCTGCATAAAATCCAGAGAATACTTTTTTGCCTCAAATATTCTTCATGGCACAAACTGTGGAATGAAGCACAAAATGAGGAGCTTCTTTTTGATCCTAGAAAAGTACTGCCAGGCTTCACCTCACCTCAGTGATATTGGATCACACTCAGCTGCATCCAGGCAAATCATAGTCTATGCTGTTAACTTCCATATAACTTAAAATGCAACACCCTTCTTTACCACAGCTATTTCAAATTTCAATTTATTAGAAGAATGAAAACAAAGGACAATGTGCAGGAGTCACCAAAGGTATTAATGAGGCCTCTCTGGGCTCTGCTGAATTGTTTAGTAACTGCTTCGTAGATGTACTGTTTGTTTTGGTTTGGTGTCATAATGAGACACTAAGGTTGATGTAGCGTCCCTGGTTTCTCAGTATATTGGCTTTGTTGTCAGACCCATAGTACGCTAACAGAGTTTAGAGTAAAGCAGAAAATTTACCTGATATGTGCTGAATATCACTAACATGAAGATGCATATATCTTCATGAAAGAAGAAAACAGAACAAAAGTGAATTAGGTCAGTCCACATAAACAAATGTGAACATGGGATCACTGATAACCTAGAGCTTTGTAGATTTCTAATATCCTTGTGGAGAACATAGCTGGGAAAAAAAAAAAAAAAAAAAAAAAAGTCACTTCATTTATTCTAATAATATTATCAATTATTAATATGATTATTGGTACTGGATATAAATAATCCTGAAAATAGCAATTGAAAACACTTCTCTTCTAAACCATTCACACCCCCAGCTTATTTCATATTTTCTCAGCCCCTACACTCCCCAAACTTGCACACATAAAGAAAAAAGCTATAGAGATAGCTATTCCCACCTACCGCTCAAGCCCCATTTTTTCCCAGGTGTTTCAAGAGGGTAGGTAATCTCAACACCAGATACATACTATAAAGGTAAGCAGAGGTATCTGCTGATACTCATTATTTAAAGACCTCTCACAAGTCTAGGTCAGAAATAAGGTAAAATATAAATTTTAGTAGTATCTAAGATTTGAAATATTATTTTAATATTTATAAAATTATGAAGAAACACATACCAGCAGTTCTGTGAATAACTGGCAAAACAAGACATTTTCAGCTGTAGTAGATTAAAAAATAGACTTCCATTACAGCAGTAATACTACCAAATGTTTGAGCAAACTAACACTTCGGCATCTGAATTCTCAGTAGAGTTAGACAGTGCAGTGTTAAAGATAGATCCGGTAATTATACTTTAGAACTAAAATTGTTATATTAAAATCAACCTTTTGTCTTGATTTTAAAGTATATTTAGGAAACTGATTTAAAGAAAGTCTTACCCTATTGTTTGTCATCTACCACTATACCAATAATGTGCCTGTGACAGAAACCAAAAAGTCAGTGAAGGGGAACTGAGACAGCTCTGGCAGAAAACTACTTCCAAAAAAAGCGGGGTCCACCATCAGTGGCTTAAAGAGAAAGACAGTGGAAAAGGGGAAAAAGCTTCTTTATTGGGTCTGAACACCTAAGAGCCTTTTTAAAGTGTATAATCTTCCTTGCATGGCAGAAACTTGGATGAGTCCCTCAAACAGTAAGATACCTCTTCATACAGACTGGTCAGATACATTTGAAGGCAGTAATCTTACTGTCTTTTTTGGCCAATATTGTAGCTTTTCTTAAGACCAAATAACAGGCTATTTATTGAAAAGTTGGTGATGTTGAGGATTTAACTAGCTTTGCAAACGGAAGATGATAGTGGTGCTTGTGATTTATTAGCTGAAACCAACATAACAAAAAATGTGGTATTTAATTATTATATGACAGCTATTACATTAATTTGCCATCACCAGACAATGACCTGTGTAGCTGACACCACTGCTTCAGTTACTAAGATTTACAAGTTTTAATAGAGTTCACAAATAGTATTTGCCAGATAAATAGGGGAAAAAGGGGAATTGTTTGTGATCCTTCGCTGGAATATTGCCTTTTGTGTAAGGCACAGGACTGGGACTGAGGCACTGGATTAATTTTCATTCTCACTTATGTTCCTCGTAACAGTTAAAGGGAGATTATTTATTCTCTTTGGGCTTGTTTCCTCATTTATGACAAGAAAAAATATACTATCAGGACTGACAGAAGGTTGAACTAATATTGTTAAAGAAGACTGAGTTGCAGTATGTAAATACAATGTATCACTATCATCCCACAAATAGAAAATATTTAGTTATTAAATATTTTTGCAAGCTTCTCTTTCTCACATCCTGCTAAATTGTACTTCATGACATTGTCAGATTTCTAATGCCCTCACTCCTCAGTAAGGAGAAACTCAAGGAGCATGGGCTGGAAGCAGACTTATGATCATGTAAGAGCATTTATGAAAAAACTTTTCCTAGAACTCCAAAGAAATGTAAAAAAATAATAATAATAAAGAAATCCTGGTAGCCTAGTGATAGTACACTGATAATAAAGTAAACTAAAACTCTCTTATTTTTATTTTCTTTTTTTAATGTAGTGATCCAGATCTCCTCCACGCCTTTGCTCAGGAAATTTCTAAAACTAGGAGATTATCAAAGTATAATCAGTCTATGCTTACCCTGTTTCCTTTCAGTGCTCATTCCATGTCATTTCCCATGCTGGTCTGTATTGAAAAGTGGGCTTGTTGAAGCTAAAAGACCTCCCAGAGACTGTGGAGGAGAAGCATTAAAATCATGAGCCAAAAAAAAATTTAGGAAACAACTAAGTAAAAATAAGCAAATCGTGGGGTTAAAATGAGGAATCTGGAATAGTCACTAGAAGTATTCAGGTGAATGGTGTTTTCTCCCAGCACATAAGCACAGGAAAGTTGACTGCATAATTCATGGTGCTAGCCTATACCAGAAACTGGGCATTGCACCAGGTAGAGTTTGGTCTGACTCAATGCAGTAATTATTATGTTCTTACAGAGATGGAGGAAGATTTAATTCTGCTTTGTTTTGCTAGAAACAGAATTCTTGTCTTTATGTCTTCTGAAATACTTGTTACACTCTAAGATATCATCTACTAGTTTTCTGACTCAACTTAGGAAGAAACTGCACAAAGTTGACCTATGGTTAATTGTTGAGCTGCAGAAACTGTGTGGTGGTGCAAGTAACATAAACTGAAGCACTAGTCACAAAAAAGCATAAAGACAAAGCAGAATGAAGAACAATTTACCTCAAATAGTACCTGGAGACACTCTACTGACCTGTTACTACTTACATTGTCATTTGGCAAATTTAGAGTTTCACTCTCCCACAGTCCGGCTATGTTCCACTACCCAAAACTCTCTGATTTGGACAGAGTTTACGCAGATGCCACCTCTCCCCTCTGTCTGTCCTGGTCCACCACCCTTCGCATGGCACAATTGCACTATTTGTCTTTCACCTGAGGCAGGCTATTGCTGCAGGAAAGGTAGATTTCACCCATTATGAATCTATTAGATATTTGACCACCAGGTGGCATAAAAACTATGTAAAACAAAGGGGTTGCAGATATTATGATACAATTGGCTCTTTTAAGAGTATGGGCGTTCAAATTCTCAGTGGTCCTAGCCATGAACTTTTAATGTCAGTAGTGTACTTAAAACCAGTAGTTCATAGCTTTTAGAAGACTTTAGTTTGCAGTGTCATCACATGAGAAAGGACCCATATAAAGCAATGAATTAGCTTGTTAATCACACTGTACCATATTCTTAATCATATTTTGTTCATATCATAAACTTAAATAACTTCACAGATGGCAGGAATTACATAATGGTGATTTGCATACAAACATGACCAATGACATTAAAAAGAAATGCAAACCAAAATCATCTCTTTTCCATAGTTGAAAACACATTTTGTGAAACATTTTGTAAGCTGTAGTGTAACTTCCAATATCACTTTAGAAAGTTTTCACTACTGTGGAAGCAGTTCCCATATTACTATAGTAAAAAACAGCAAAAATATCTTTTAGCCCTGACAGAAAATCAAGGTAAGTGTTGTTAAGTAGTATTAATAAGAAAACAAATGTACTGAGATGGACAGACACAAATTCTGAAATAGTTATAGAGAATTGCCTACAATGATATTCTTGACCTAAATTTGTTTTTTCTTGCCTTGCCTTGCCTTACCTTTTTCATGAGCTGGGTGCAACCATCCCATATTAATTTCCACAATGCCACAGTAGCAATATTCCATGCTATTCTTTTTATAGTTTTTGGAACTTTTTGATCTCTTTCCTGTTGGTTCCTTTTCCAGTTCTTTTTCTGCTCCACTGCACTGCTGTGTCCCCTAAGCTCCTATTTAATCATTTTGACTACAGTTTTAAATTATGCTACAGAGAAGTCAGAACTTTTCTTTTAAATCTTCTTTCCTTCCTTTGGCTACAGTCCTTCATTTCTTCTTCCCTACTCATATTGTTTTCATGATCTTGTCCTGACACTCTTGTAATTCCTTTAGTATCTTATTTGGTCTCTCTTTTTCTTTTTCATTTTTTCTTTTTCTTTTTCTTTTTTCTTTCTTTTTTCTTTTTTTCTTTTTCCATATCTCTCTTTAACACTGTTTTCACCAAGTTTCTGTTCTGAATTTCTTTCTCTTTTATTTTTCAATGTTCATTTTACATTTATTTTAGCTGCTGCTGTCATTTCTGATGCAAGCTGCTTAATCTATCTAACTTTTGTCTCAGCCTCATACTTCTGTATATCAAGCAACTGAACTTCTCACCTTCCCCCAAGTCCCCCTCCTAACCTTCTCTTCTCTGTCACCCCTAAGAACTTGTGACAGATTAGTTTAACCCATCCATGATTCATGTCTGATGGAATAATGTAAAAAAATGTGTTATGAAAATTGCTTGCAGCTTTGAAAGTGGATTGAACAGTTTTGATGTTGACACCTTCAATCTAGACCAATAGAAGAGAAAAATATGAAATTCAGTTAACAGTTTACAATAGAAGACTCTTCCTGAGGTGAAATTAAATCCACATGAAGATATAAAGAAGACCTGAGAAATATATTTTGTCTATATTCACCTTCAGGAAGATATGAGGGCAGACTTTTATGTGTGAAAGAAAACTAGAAAACAAAATAATTTTTCTAAACCAGGAAGGAATGGAGATCTTGGATAGTGTACAGTTTCTGTGGGACTCAAAACTGTTTGACAAGGTACCTCAGGAGACAGTTAAATGTCAAAGATGAGTTACAGGAGTGAATGATAACTCCACTCTATTCACTTTCAGTAGGGCAGAGGACAGAATGGGAAAGACAATAGAGGCATAGTACTTTCTGGTACTCTAATTAAACCCAGGTGGAACCATCTAACTCTTTTACAGACAAGCATGAGATTAGGCATGTTGAGTAGACCTGTTCTGATCTATTTTTCTCTGTAAAAGTTGTTTTACTCAGCTGTTGGTATTTAATAGAGATTAAGAAAATTGTAGGTATTTTTGACAGATAACTTAAAAGAGCTTTGACCTTTAAGAAGAGATGGTAAAAGAAGGGAGTCAGAGCTTGTCTTGGATAGAACTTCTGATCAAAAGGCAGGACTGTATCAACAGGTCCCAGTGCAGCTGTAGACCTTCAGTGGACTCAGAGGAACTGGTGAGTTTCTGTTGTTAACAACATTTCAGCAGAGATAAATGATACAACTCTTCTGTCTTCTGTGTCTCTTTTGAAAACAGCACAGGGTATCATAGAATCACAGAGATGTTTGAGTTGGAAGGGACATTAAAGAACAGTTCCAACCCTATGCCATGGGCACAAACATCTCCCACTACACCAGGTTGCATAAAACCCCATCCAACCTGGCCTTGAACACTTCCAGGGAAGGGGCATCCACAGCTTCTCTGGGCAATCTGCTCCAGTCCCTCATCACCCTCTGACTGAAGCATTTCTTTCCAGTTCACAGAATTGTAGGGGTTGGAAGGGACCTCAAGAGATCATTGGGTCCAACCCTCCTGCCAAAGCAGGTTCCGTAGAGCAGGTTGCCCAGGTAGATGTCCAGACAGGTCTTGAGTATCTCCAGAGAAAGAGACTCCACAGCCTCCCTGGGCAGCCTGTTCCAGTGCTCCGTCACCCTCACTGAGAAGAAGTTCTTTCACATGTTGGTGCAGAACTTCCTGTGCTCCATTTTGTGGTCATTTCCCTTTTCCTGTCCCCACAAACCACTGAAAAGAGGTTGATCAAAGCCCTCTGCCTCCCACACTTCAGGTATTTATAAACATTGATAAGATCCTCTCTCAGTCTTCTTTTCCAAAGGCTGAACAGACCCAGGTCTCTCAGTCTTTCCTCACAAGGGAGATGCTTCATATATATTATTCCTTATATCTAACCTAAATCTCCCTTCTTTTATTTTAAAACCATTATCCCTTTTCCTATGACTACACGCCTTGACAAAGAGTCCCTCCCCAGCTTTCCTGCAGTCCCCCTTTAGATACCAGAAGACTGCTATAAGGTCTCCCCAGATGCTTCATTTCTCCAGGCTGAACAACCCATGCTGTCTGTAGCAGAAGTGCTCCAGCCCTCTGATCATCTTCAAGACCCTCCTCTGAGCTCACTCTAGCAGGTCCATGTCTTTATTATGCTGCAGTATTCAGAGTTGAATGCAGTACTCCAGGTGGGGTCTCACAAGAATGCAGTAGAGGGGGAAAATCACTTCCTTTGACCAGCTAGCTACAATGGCTTTTTTGTTGTTTAGGTGTTATGCCAGAAATATAAGTAACAGATCAGTCCTAGAACCAACTGAATGAATGGATTAATGGATTCAATATTTGGATTTAGAGAACTCTGAGAGGTCCAAAACATGCTTTGTAATAGGTGCCAGAGGTTAATAAAATGGAATATGACAAGATCCTTATGCATAAAAGGCCCTCACCTTTTCTGCACTAAAATGTCTTCTTATTGGATTATTTCAAAGCTCAGTTTTATGCATTTAATCAAATAACACAAATAGAGATACAATCCTGTATGATTACCTATCATGACTAAGTGATAAAGGTAGTTTGTTTTTTTTTTTAACTTTAAAATTATTTTGTTATATTTCTTAGCAAACTATGCTATTTCAAATGCTTGATGCAATTCTTTGACTAAGTTGAAAAATCATTCATGCAGGAGCTATATATTTTCTGTAAGCTAACCATATGTATATAAATATATATTTATTTTATGCTTAAGCTTTCTTCTCCTTCTGTGCCTTGTCTGATGCCAATAAGAACAATGCCAACCTTCTCAATTTCAGGTGGATTCTATAGGCAAATTTAGATCATTTGTTGTTAACACCGTGCATTCCTAGGACACAGAACAGATAATGTTGATTCATCAAGTGTCTGGAAACACACTCAGAAGAGATTCTTCTTTTTATTTGTTTGGTGATTTCCTGCTGCTTGATCTTTGGGATCAATAAAAGCAAATGATTAGTCAGAGTTAAGCACGCCAAAAAAAAAGACAAGCATTTGTTTCATATTGCAGTTGATGGAAAACTTCAATGAGGAATTTGAATGCGCTGAAGGGACTGACATCAGCTAAAACAGATCATGTAAGTCCTCGATACAATATGCAGTTACATTTATGTTACTCACTAATACATTTTACTCATATTTCTATATGTCATAACATAAATTAAGATATATAAAACAAATCAGAAAATCTGTCCTTCAGATTTAGTGGATGCATGTTCCCAGCATTAAAAATACAAAATAAATAGGAATTGCAGTTGCATGGTGCTGTAGGAAGTCTGCCATATCATATTCCTCCACGGTTCAGGACAGCTTTCCTCAGCCGATGGAGACTACCATTACAAATGAGCTCATGCCAGAAAACTGAAGTCTGGTGGCTTATCAAATGGATACCATCTTCTTAGAACTGAATAAGCCATCACTGACACTAGAAGTTGTGGAAATGTGTCACGACAATGTTCTATCCAAATTCATTAGCTCAAAGACCAATCTAAACAGCCTCAGACATACACAAACACACTTGCTTCACTTAGTAAGTCTGAAGTTCTATACACCAGCTAGGTAGGAGCATTGCTGGCTCAGGTAAATCCCATTTCTGGAACATTCAAAGGCTCTAAACAGCAGCCCCTTATATTTGCTTTTGCTGTCCCATATGCTACACCAAAATCTTTTACCTCATTCTAACCCAAGACATTTTATTAAACGGTCTGCACTTTTACTATTCCTATAAACAGATATTTGATATCTACCATTTACATAGATCAGCAATGATGTCATTTAAACGTAGTTTGGTCAGTTATTATTCCTGGTTAGAGAAAGCTCTCCTCTTCAGTTTTCTGTGTAGGCTTTTTCATCTGTCACCTTATATTGCCTGACTGGTACATCTGGTGAAAGAAAGGCCAGAATTTATATAATATATATATATATAGTATATATATATATATCTTATATATATATATCTTGTATATATACATATATATATATAGGATCTTAACAGCGAATTAAAGAGTTTTGAAAAGTACTGCTTCCCAGTACTGATTATTGCTTATGTACAAGTTGATATTCAGCACAAAATATTTTTTGATCATATTTTAAGTTTTCTGTGCATTCTTAACAAATCCTTCTCAACTGAGTGCTGAACCAGATGACATAATACAACTTCGATGTATTGCAGCTTTCTTTAGCTAGTGACCACCTGTCAGCTGAGCACCTATGTGAAACCTACTGCTTCCAATTCTAGGTTCTTCTGTGGGCAGCACATACCTCCTGACAGGCTGGGGTGCTGTCTGCACCTCACAGCTAGAAGCAGCTGGGCACAGGAACATCAGAGAGATGGACTTGAGCGGGGTCTAATGCCCATGAAGCCATTGCATTTGTAATGGAGGAATGGGGTCCCTGAAAGGGTAGTGAGGCTAGGGTTTGTCTCTGTCAGGGGATTTATGCATTTTAACAATGTTTCCTTTGCAGAAGAACAAAAGCAGAAATAGTGACAGTTTTGAGAACAGTGACTGTTGTTAAAGATGAGGTCAAAGAAGGGGTAATAAGAGTTGGAGTTCCGTTTACCTCCCTTTTGCACAGTTGAAAGGCCAACATGAACTTCCCAAAACTGCTATCTCTGCTTACCATGGATTTTTTTTTCTAGAAGGAAGACAAATAAGACCTGTATTTTGTCTGCTACCAATGGTCTATTTTACTCTTAGAGCTACTTTTTGCCTTTTCTCAAAATCATGCAGAAATTGGTCCTACACTTCAATGGCATGCTGTTTCTTTCCATATTGTTAATAGTAGCCATCTCACTTCCAAGGTAGGTCTTCTTTCCATGTTTTTTAAAGGCAGATGTTTTTATAATGCAAGCAGATTTATTTTCACTGACCTTTAGACATGACTTGTTCTAATTATTTTATATACCAAGATTTGGAAAAGCTAAGATGCATCCGTTACTTTGCTTCACATAAATGTGTTAGTATCTACAATTGAAATATTAAACATTAGTTCTAGAGAAAAAAAAAAAAAAAATGTTTTTCTACTGTCATCCATTTTTGAAAACTGCAAACAATCTTTGAATAAATTAATTTAAGCAACATGTTCTAAGCATTTTTGGTAAGAATATAATAGTGACTGGAATTCAAACTGACTGGTTTTTTCTTGTTTGTTTGTTTGTTTGTTTTTTTACTTAAAAACAGCAGTGAAAACTGTGATCCAGTCAATGAACAGTAGTATTACTCTTGGGCATGCTCTATTACTGCTGATGGGTAAGAACTATTTTATCACTTTCAGTCATAAATATTTTTTTTTCCCTTCTGTATTTCCATTCTTTCAGGGGCTGATATTTTAATTGAAGAAACCTCCTCACATGATTGTCACCTTGTACCATCGTTGGGCTAGGCCACCTTCGTATCTCTGACTCACAAAAGCAACACAACATCCTGTCCAAGGCAGCTCCATCAGCAATAGCCTCCTTGTGGCCACCTATGCAATGCCACAGATGTATCAAGAAAATGCCTTTTTTTTTCCTTGTGGGCAGCCTTACATGGCTGGTTAAAGCAAGCCAGGCTGGTTGTATTGCTGATTACCATCACCTGTCAGATACCCAATGTGGTGCTGGGAAGTAGGTGGCTGCAGGTTCAGACTCATGTGCAAGTAGGGAAGTTCATGTGTGAAAGGAAAATTTCAGCATGAGGAAGATGACAATCATCATGGCTCTGAGATCAATTTTATGCAGCAGATAAACAATAAGAGAAAATAGCTATTGAATGGTGGAATGACATCTGTTATAGGATGGAATGAATTGCCCTCTAGAGATGCTTTTTGTGTTTCTATTAAGTGTCAGTGGTTAACTTGAAGTACACATCTTACTTTTATGTGTTAAAATTACAGAAAATGAATCCCATCTAAATGTGTGATCCTGCTGGTAGATAAGGTGAACCAAAAGTATTGGAATACATTATAAGAAAATATCTCTTATCTCTGGCAGGCAGGAGGAGGTTATTTTTTAAATTACAAAAGATTTTATTTTTTTTTTATTTGCT
This sequence comes from Stictonetta naevosa, assembly GCA_011074415.1. NCBI lineage: Eukaryota > Metazoa > Chordata > Aves > Anseriformes > Anatidae > Stictonetta > Stictonetta naevosa. The sequence continues at coordinate 97,196,361 of CM021699.1, forward strand.
GTAACTTCCTCAGGAAATGTATTCCCCAGGCAGACAAATAATATTTCAGTTATCTGAAGTATATCTCAAGTTTTGTAATTTTTCACTCAGTGTAATCAGCATTTGACAAGCATTCATTGCCTTTGAATTTTAAATGTATTTTGAAAACAGGAAGAAAAAAAATCAGTATAGAATAAAATGTTACTAAATAATAGATAGTCTTTAATAGTCTTTATAAAACAGTATTACCTCCTGGAAAGCAAATATTCAACAGAATTTCCTCTTAGAGACATGTATGCTTCAGGAAATACCTGTCAACCTTACTAGAAAATATCTGTATAAATTCCAAGTTACAAAATCTTGCAATATCACTTTCAAGTAAAAACTCTGAAACAAAACCACTTATGGTTATTCTAAAGTTTCTCAGCTGTATTTTGTAACCGTAGCTGAAACTCTCCCAACAATGTATATTCTTTACTATTAACGGGTCTATTAGAATTTAATTGTTTTGTAAATCTGAATTTAAGTGTAATTGAAGTTGACTTTTAAATGTTATAATGCAAAGGAGCTTACACAATTTCTGGAGCAGGTTATCACATTAAAAAGGGGGGGGGGGGGGGGGGGCCCCGCAGGGGGAAGATATCTTTGACTGGTACAATAGGCAGAAATATATAGCTCCCACACCTGCCCTCAGTAATTGATGAAGTGGGTCAGTGACATTTTACAGGGCTATGATTGAATCAGGCCCTTGAGGATAAATAGAACATAAACCATTTCCGCCAGCTCTTTGGTAAGTTAATATTGGCAATTCCAATTTAACGCTTATGAATGAAAGTATTGCAGGATAAGTGAAATAAAAGTACAGGCACAGCTATTGTTTTTAGTTGGTGTTTCTTCCTGCAAGCATTATTTAATCCAATGAAATGAGATGAGACCTCATCTGTCAAGGAAATATATGTGACTGGGCTGGTTCTGGGCAGAGGGGAGTGTTCTGGAAGAATTTAGAATTTGTTGTATAACTAAAAAAGCAGATTTTAAGCAAGAGTACCTGTTTTCCATTTGGGAAATATTCTTGTTGATTTCTTGTTGAGGTGGTACATTGAATGGTTGTGAGGTTTCAGATCCTTGTTAGTGTTTACAAATTCTATTAATAATTTACAGTAAAAGGATATATTTTATTAATGCCATCTGAAATCAATGCACAAAATTAAAATGAAGCATTCCCAATTGTTTAACTAAGCTATGGGACATGGTTGGAGAAAACAGGTATTTAATTTTTAGAATACATTGTTCATTTATTTTTAAACAGTTCATTTAGCCATAAATGAAATTCTTTCATGCTGTCATTATGAATATTTAATTTCTTCTATGTCACATATAACTTTTATATAAACACACGCATAATTAGCTTTTAGCTTCAGCTGAATGCATCTAGAGCTTACTAACAAATCAGCATGGGTGTATACAAGTAAATTGATATGAGCTGTTCCTCCAGACTTTAGTTCACAGGCAGCATTTCCCAGTATTTGGCCCTTCCTGGGCTTTGCCTTTGATTGTGAATGGGACAGGGCATAAGTGCTTTCTCTGGTCCTGTGCACTACCTGATATAATTTTGGCCCATGACAGGGATCATTTTCCCAGACAGTGCTTGGACTCAGCCCAAGAATTGCCTGGGACTGTTCCAGAGGGCTGTATGGGCAGTGCTGCCCTGCTCTGGGGAAGAAGAGGCTTTTAGCTGACTGGATGCAAGCCACACCACACCACTTATCTTCAGGTGAGTGGATGGAGTCTGACCCATTTTATTTAGTGGTAAGGACGTAGACATAACCCCATAGCCACTTTAAGAGCAGCAGATTCAGCGTTGGCTCCATTTTGAGGATGGTTATTCCCCTGTAGTGTGCCATGAACCAGGTCTCTGCTGATGGATGCCATGGTGCAGCTGGTGGCTCTAAGCTTAGTTTAAGAGATATTGTAAAGCTCAATGCAAAGCTTCAGGGACATAAGGCCAATTTCTACAAAAATAAATCAGGCAAACCTACTGGATTTTGCCACAGTAAGGTTTGGGGAGTAATCTGTTGCCAATGGAAATGTAGAGTTAAAGTCTGAGGAAGTGGAGTCTTAAAAAATGTCTGCCCATTTGCTTTTCCTGCAGCAAATGACTGTGCTTGGTGTGAATACCTGAGGGCAGTGTGGACCACTCCTCTGGAAATACAAGGGCCTGAAGGTAATGATGGGTTTCCCAGGACAGGGAGGGGATAACAATCACTCTTACAGGCAGAGCATATGCTCAGTGTCACACGCAGATCTGCTATCACCACTGTGGCTGCATGCAGCCTGGGGAGCCTGTGCCTTTCCTGCACATATGGTCTGTCCCAGGAGCTCATAATCATGGGATGCATATTTTCTAAACATGATGCACAGTTTTACGGATAAGAGGTTTTAATCAGCCTGATAAAATCTTTCTAGGCTGTAAACCATAAAACTAGATAATGAAACTGAAACTGTAAGTGCTTGTGTACAAATTCTATATCTGTTTGTAAATGTAATATTCAGGAAAGAATTTTAGTATTTTGTATTTAAATTCCCAAACTGAGTGGTAGCAGACCCAGCTACCTAAGCCTGATACCTCTAAGTATCCTGTATATATGCCCAATATGTGATGAGCATATTCAAACTAGTTGGGAATTTAGGGAAATTATTGTGGGATTTTTAAATTGGAAAATGGTCATTCCTTGAATTCATACAATTTTGCAAATACAGATCCTTTTCATCCTAGAGATTTTTCAGATTCAGCATGTGAGAAGGAACAGGATAAAGCCCATAATCCCTGTGCCTGATTTGAAATATATTTGAAGTGTATTTGAAGTATAAGAGAAAACATTATTATGTGGGCCTGTAGCTCCTTCTCTTATTTCCTTTTTGAAGAACTTAACTTTCACTCTGGCATACAGTGAAAAATAATGTCAGGACCTTTGTGTTTTGAATGTTCTCTTATATGTGACAAAATCCCCGTTTTTCAGCCAACCAAGATGAATCATTCTAATCCTGCCTCAGGAATGAGAGTCCTGTGTGTTGCCACTGCTCCAGGCCTACCATCTATCTTGGGTGATCATGTGTCGCAGGGGCAGGGAAGAATGGCTGAAGGCAGATGTTCATTTCAGCAGTTCAGTTACCTTAAAGAGCAGAGTCTGCAAAGAAACCCTCTAGAATTTCACCTTTCCTCTTAAAACACTGAATGTTACTGAAATCCTCCACTGCACTCCTTCTACTCAATAGTCCTTGCCAGGACTATATTGATATTGATAGTGATATTTAATTAACTTTAAAGGGCATGGGAATTTCAATGGTGTCAGTATGTAAGCCTGTCAAAGTGTATGGCACCATATACATTTTTTAAAAACACAATACAAAGGAAACTATGAATCTTACACTTTCCTAAGCATCAGTGTCCCATAGTTAATCACTATTAGGAAGACAAATACCTTTGGGAGCCTCAAGCATCCCTGTTGCATGTACTGACAGTAGTGCTCTTAATTCCTTTGACAGCCCTCCCAGAAAAGCTGATACCAAAACCATCACCAAGTTTATCCAGTAACTTGGATGGAGTCAAAAATGCAATTACTGTTAGCTCTCTTACCTAGCATTAAATCATACAATATTTATAGTTACAGCAACCTAAACAAAAGGCTTTCAAATCTATGAATGATACCATTCTGAATTCCAAGTAAGCATGGGATTATGGTCTCACCAACAAAATAGACAATAACCTTGAAGCAAAAACTGCTGTGCTTGAAAATATTACACTGTAATTTTAAATTAATAAATTTCTTGAACTATTCAAAATAGGAATTCTAATTATGTAATGTACTTATTCATATTTTAAAATGACAAATACAACCTGCCTGAAAACTATTTACCCATTTCTGGTGGTATCTCTAAACTTTCATTATTCTGAAAATGAATTTAGCTGTGTTAAATCAACTTATGTTAAATTAATAGACTGAAATATTCCCCTAGACCCCATTTTGCCATAGCAAAATTTCCATTTGAAGTCAACTGGACATTTGTAACATTTTTTCAAATGTCTGTATTCATTTATTTGTTCATTTTATTACATATACATTTATTTGTAAATAGAGTTCATATTGTACATATTGCACTGGCTCTAAATTTCTATTTCTTCCTCTTATTCTGATACTTTTGTCTAAAACAGGAAGTTTACGATGAAAAGTCATGGGAGAGGTATCCTCATTATTAAGATATATATATATTCTTAATTTCAAAATAGTATTAATGGAAAGCTTTCATCAGATCAACAGGTATAATTATAGGGAAATTATTGTATTTATTATAATTATTATTAAAATATTATTTATTATCATTTTATTGTTGTTTAACCCCAGTAAGTAGCTAAGCCCCACATTGCTGCTCACTCACTCCCAACCAGTGGGACAGTGGAGAGAATCAGAAAGGTAAAAGTGAGAGAACTCATGAGCTGAGGTAAAGACAGTTTACCACGAAAAGCAAAAGCCACGTGTGCAAGCAAAGCAAACCAAGGAATCTATTCACTGCTTCCCATCAGCAGGGGCAGGCAGGTGTCAGCCACTCCCAGGGAAGCAGGACTCGTCATGTAAAACAGTTTATTGGGAAGACAAACGCCATCTCTCCCAACATTCCCCCCTCCCTCCTTCTTTCCCCCAAGCTGTCATTGCTGAGCATGATACCACATGTTGTGGGACATCAGCCTGGGCCAGCTGTCCTGGCTGTGTCCCCTCCCAGCTCCTGGTGCACCCCCAGCCTCCTCGCTGGCAGGGCAGCACAAGGAGCAGAAAAGTCCTTGGCTCTTTGTGAGCATTGCTCTGCAACAACTGAAACATTAGTGAATTATCAGCATTGATTTCAAAATGAATCCAAAATGTAGAATCATATAGGCTGCTATGAAAAACAAATAAATAAATAAATAACATATAGGTGGCAATGAAGAAAATTGACTCTATTTCAGCCAAAAGCAGTAAAAATTTCTTCTGCTTTCCTCCCAAGAAAAAATAGTTTAATTGTAATAAGTAGAAGAGTGAAGCATCATACTTAAAATTACCTGTAACAATTCCTAAGTGTTATAAGTCTTGCTACTTGTTAAGTACTTGTTAAGCAGCAAGAGTCACATAAGTTTTATTTACTGGTAAATCATTGAAAAAAATCAAACAGAAGATAGTCTAGATAGTCTATTTGTGGAATAAACTATTTTTTTTTTCTCATCAGTTTTGTGCTACATCCTGTTTTAAACACTTGTGTTGGAGATAAACTTATATTTATAAATCTTTATAATTCAACAAGAAGTCTGAGACAAATATTACAAGAAAAGATCTTTCTACAAGTACCTGAAGTACAGATACTAGCATCCCAGTGAAAAATATCATGCTGCACAAGGATCAATGGTCAAGACATTTAGATCATTGCATCTTATTAAGCTCCATCTAGTCACTCAAGACAGAGGAAATCAAAGGTGTCGAAAAAAAGGTGTGTTTTAGAAGCAGCTCACAAAAGAGAATTGTTTGGGTGGCTGAATGAATGACAATATCTATTAGTGATGCAAGGTGGAAACCAACCTGTAAATTGGGGTCAGTCTTTGTAAAACCAGGGGAAGATATTCAAGAGCTTCCAAGCCTATAGCAAGATGTGTCCATCCACATTTTCTAGCTAAATAAAGTCCTAACTCTCAGACACATTGGCCACAAGAATAGCTGCATTGGGTAAGGCCAAAATGCAGTGTCCTGTCTCTGACAGTGGATGTTCAAGGATACTTAAGGAGGAAAGCTAGCAAGTAGAAAGTGGTATTTCCTTCACTGCAACCTCTGAGCACCCCACAGTCTCAGCTTGAGAATTTTTTGAGCCGGTGTTCCACATTTCTCTATTTAAGGACCTAAAAGTGTGCTGTGGCCATGAGAGAGCCCAACAGAAAAGCTGTAAGCCAAAGAATTTCCAGACACTTTACAGTGATTAATTAATGAGATTGGCCCAGATAGAAATTGCTGACTTGTGTTATACTTCTAATTCATTTTCTTTCTTGCAATGATCTCAGGGCAAGAAAGATAGCTTTGTCGTAGCCAGACCTTGTTTATCTGAGCTGTAATAATGTAGAAATAGATACTCTCAAAATATAGGACCCACTTCTATTTTCAAGAAGAAAGAATAATGATTTGACAATCATCTATCTCTGAAGATTTACTGTTAACTTAACTGAGGAAATAGAGTCTTCAGAATTATTAGGAAAGAATTATGTGATCCTTCCTCTTTAGACTATTGCTTGGAATACAGATCAGGTCAATGATTAATGAAAATTGTTAGTTTTTCATGAATGTTCAGTGACCTATATGCAATGAAGTTGTAGCTTCTGTTGTATTTCTGCTGGTGTATGTTCAGAGATGAAAGCTAACACAACAATGAATCTCTGTTCCATATCTGTGCCAGGAGGGCATGGATTTAGTAGTCTTGGAAGTTGAATGCTTCCTTGTTTTTCATTACCTTTTCTCTGACATACTAGTGACTTAAAGTGACTGCATTTATTAGTCTGCTGTGAAGCTGAGGACTTTCAGACACATGGGAAATCTTTTAGATGAAAGGGTAATCAAGTATTTAAAAAAAAAAAAATGACAGAGGCTGGAATTACATTTTTAGAACACTTTGTGCATACATATATCAGGAATGGTTTAATGTCATATGTTTGCAATAACTGAGATTCTCTGAGGCTGTGAACTGATTGTGAAACTCCTAAAAACAGAAAGTAAGAAAAGCAATCCTACATTTCCTATATAGGGAGCCAGACCTCCATAGGAATTTTTGGGGGTACATAAATTGAAAAAGCTAGGATAGAATTAATACTACTTGGCAGCAGGAATGTGGTGCAGATGATTTCTTGGAGTCATTTCCAGGCTGTGTTTTCTATGAATCTATGACTTCATAAGGTTGTTCATTTGACTCTTTCCATCAGTTCCACCACCAGAATTAGGTGGAGGTACATTACTGAGATAAGTAAATATAAGAACTGTAAGACTGAATGTCTGTATAAACATCCCCAGGGCATGCAGCAGAAGTGAATAGTTGAGATAATTCTTACTGACAGCAAGATGACAGCAAAACATGCTTTAATAGATACGTAACAGCAAAATAATATCCTATAATTTCAAAATCCTAACAAGAAGTTAGGTTACAAGTTAGGAGCCTGTACGCTTGTGAAATTTAATGGTAACAGTTCCCTAGATTAGCTGAGGCACACACTGTGCTACATTAACCATTATGTGTCCCTTAAATGATGAATGTGTTTGTCTCTCACAATCTCAAGAGCATAAAGGTTTGTTTACTTTTGTTCACTTTCACTGTTAATCTATACTAGAAAGTTTAACCTAGTAAGGAAAACTAAATCCAATCAAACAAAGAGATAATAAGTGTTTAGCAGCCTGAAGCTAGTAGGATGGCAAACAAGACTGCTTATCAGAACAAAGCCTCAATAGTATAATTATCAGTTGAAATAAAAGGTTTGTATTGAATTCAAAAAAATATGACTTTCCTCCAGTCAGACATTTAACCCATGCATTTATTTTCCTTTCACATGATGATAACACTATTGCCTTGAACTATTAAGGGGGTTTTATAAAATTTAGTATTATAAAAATGTGGTTTTGTTTTTGTTTTCTCTGACTTATCAGAGGCTTAACTGTGTTGAAAACTGTTCTGAGTTCTACACATCACTTGGAAGGAAATGTATTTTTGTTTTCATGTGTTTGTAGTATATGTTCAGAAAGTCTGATGTATTGAACTCCACACAAAGTAAGAAGAGATGTAATGCAGTGATTCTCAAGCTGACTGAAATGAAAGTTTGGTTTATTAGCACTTGACCTTTTGAATCATGTACCCACCCACAGCTTCATAGATTAAGTGTTTGCAGCTCTAGATTTAAGCTGAGAATTAAATGAAACAGGATTTGACGAATTCTGTTTTTTTGCTCTATCATGAAATTATGTTTTTGCATATATTTATGGAAATAAAAGGATTTCCTTTCCACTTTTCTTCATATATATATTGTAATGTTCAGATGTTCAGAAGACTGAATCAGAGACCTCAAAAGTTATAATAATGCTTATTTGTCAAAAAGGAAAGTACATAAGAATATTTTGTCCTTATGTTTGTCTTCAAACACGTTGGGCAGAAACCTGTATATCTATTTTTCTTTCGTCATCATGATAGAACTACTGCTAAACATACTGCAAATAGAAGTTTTAAATAAATGAACCACAAATATCATAGAATCATAGAATTGTTAAGGTTGAAAGAGACCTTTGAGTTCTTCTGGTCCAACCATCACCCTACTACCAATGTCACCCACTAAACCATGTTCCTAAGCGCCAGGTCCAAGATTTCCTTGAACACCCCAAGGACAGTGATACCATCACCTCCCTGGGCAACCTGTTCTAACACTTGACTGCTCTTTCTGAGAAGAAATGTCTCCTAATTTCCAACCTAAACCTCTCCCTCTAGTCCTATCAGTAGTTACATGTGAGAAGAGGCTGACCCCCAAGCTTCCCACACCTTCCTTTCAGGTAGTTATACGAATGCATGAATATATTCATTATTTATGATAATGCTGCTGTTTTTCTTATTGAAGTATCCACAAACAATATAATTAATATTTCTGCATTATTTTACTAAATATTTCTATATCACCAATATAATAATGATTTGAAATTGATGATGTGATTTTCTAAGCCCTCATTTCATTGGTGGTAGTCCAGAAAATGCCATTCTTCTCATTGCTTAAAGAAAGAGATCATTATTTAAGTATATATGGGGATCAAGACATTTGTTGCAATATTAGTTCAGAATGTTTTTCAATAAAGATGCAAGCTTTGCAATTTTCTATTAGGGAAACAAATAGAAGCTTGACTTTTTAATTCTTTTATAAGAACACTTTAAACATGGGGTAAAAATTTCTCAGAGCTAGAAAAAGTAAATTTAAAGCTACACCAAAGAGCAAATTGGAGAGGTGTGACTGAAAAATACTGAGAGAAAGGACAGGATCATACGGGGCCTAAGGGTAAAATATGTGAATTACTTCATGGTAAATTAATAATTGTTCCATTTGATTTGTTTTCAGGAGGGAACAAAAAGAGTGAGAAATCAGATCAGATATATTAGTTTGCTGACTAAGGCTCAAGACTTCAGTAGACTGTGACTGAAGATAATGGATTATATATGTTTTTCATGATCCAGTTTTCTGAAAACCAATTTATTCTGCATGCACTGTGATAGACACCACTGGTGATACACACAACTTCAGAAAATAACCTCAGCTATACTTTGGGATGTGCTGGCCAAGAGAAGGAATTTAATTCAATTGTGTATACAGGATAAATGTTCAAAGCTGAGTTAGTATTAAAAGCCAGATTTGTTTACCCTTTATGGCATCACTGATATTTTGATGTCTGGCTCTACAAAATGAGCTCAGTACATGTGTTGTAAATCTACATTTCTCTTATTTTAATCTAATGAAAATATGCACATAGTTAATATGGCTGAACCATAGTTAATTGTAGATATGAGCAGAGTATTATTAAATACATATAATACGGACTTAATTATAAGAGTTAAGGGGAAACTTTAGAAAACTAGAATTTTTTGGTGTGTTTTTTTTCTCCTTAATCTAATCAGACAACACTAAAAGCCCAAGAGGTATATAAACTTCAGTAACAAGTTATATTAAACCTGTGTTTACTTAGATGATTTGTATGAGATAAATAAGTAATTACCCAAAGGACATTAAAAAATGGAATATATGAGACTCTATGTGAGCAAACTAGCACAAGGCAGAGAGCTTGGCTGGTGCATATTTAATAAGAAAAATTCCCTGTGCTTTTACATCCTATTCCGTTCTATAGAAGTCCTTATATCACCTTTATCACCATAGTAACTGAGCACTTTGCATTCTTCTCCTTCTATTCATCATATTATTTTATCAGTTTAGTAAAGGATAAAATGTTTCCCTGATCCTCCACCATTTGGTACCCTGCCTTGTGGGCATCCTGTCAAGAAGTATTGTGAATAATGCAGTAACTTATCAATCTCCTACAGAAGTAGAAGAAATGATCCCTGGTTTATATTACTGTACAATTAATTTCTCATTGTATTTTATCATAAAAATTAAAATGAATTAATCACAATAGCATCTTTTAAACACTTGATAAATATTTCTGTAGCCTTCTGAGTCTGGAGCAGCAATTACTATGGTCATAAACATTGTATTGGCTCTAAACTTTCTCTGTCAAAGAGCTGAGTTCAGAAAAGACATTCATTCTCTTATTTTGGTTCACTAAAGGCTATTTCTTTTATCTTCCTATATTACAGCATCCCCTAAAGAAAGAAAGGTGCCCAGAAAACAAGTTTTGTAGCTCCACTTTACTATATTACTAAAATGTAAGCAGCCACAACAGACCAGGGAGAATAAAAATGTATTTTAATTCACATCCATATCTATAATTTCCCTTTGAGTTACAGTATATGAAATCAGATAAATGTGTATTTACTAATTAAATTTTACATGCTCTCATAGTATATACATCAGTTTAAAGGAAAGAAAAATTGCAGTTAGTTAGTTCCCTACAAACAGGAACAGCAAAGATTATATCACTAAGTGAAAAAAGATTAATGGATTAGACTCAAAAAGTTAGGATGTTTCTCTTTCATTTAAATATTTTTTTTCCAATATAGCACCTCCACAGCTTCTAAATAAGCATTTGGCTTACCTTTATTCATTTGTACTGAAGTAGTGTGCTTTAGAGGCTTTGTCAAAAAGCTTGAGTTTATCTACATCCATATATATTACTGTTTGAAACAAAGCTGACGTTTCTGGGCTTTGATCATTTTGCTGCATAATGTACATAGGTGTCCTACAATTCCTAGCTTTTATTTAACATAGTGAAAAGTTGTTCTTCTGTGTGACAACAGCTTTATTAAATTGTAAAAATACTTCTGTTTTATTCTTACTGATTAGCCATAAGAAATGATAGCTGTGCTGAATGACGCAGAGAAGCATTTTAACTTGGATTCTGAATGCAATATTCTGAAACCTACCTTCTTATTCTTAATAGAACTTCTTTATATACAATTTTCCTTAAGGGTACTGGCAAAGCCTCAGAAAGAGAAAAAAACATTTTATTTTCAATTATGAAGTTCTATTGGTACGTCAACAGATATCTGGTCCCAATAAACTCCGCCATAAGAAATTTAATTTAAATGAGCATATTAGTTTCAATCCATTAAAATTACTGTCATGACTTGTGCAGTTTCACTCCATTAATTTCAATCATGACCTGTTCTTTCTCAAAGGAGGAAGGCAAGGTATAAGTAAAGAAGTACAAAATTCATGCCACAGTGTTTCAGCCCAGCCTGTAACAGGTCAGATGTGTTGCATTTACCTGTGCTGATGGGCAGTGAAGGTGGGACCACATATTTTGGCTAATGCAGCCTGGTTGGGATTTGGGATCCAGCTCACTGACTGTCAAACATGAGAAATGACAGCAGTAAGTTAAATTGTCCAGACTGTACTGAAATACTTCTGCTATTTCTTGTAAATAAAAAGCTACAAACTCCTACTCTACATAGTTGAATCAAATGTTTACAGAGTCTTATATATTCAGCACTGTAGAGTTAGTGCTTCTTTCTTTCCCTTTGCCTCAAGTAACATTTATATTCCTTCTCCACTGAAGGGAGTTTTCCTAGCAGGGTTTTTTTACACTAAGGTTACTGATTTTTCCTTTTGCACACTGCTCTGCTTGCTCTTTCCTTACTTGGCAACCAAGCACGATTAAACACAAACAAAGAAAATGAAAGATTCAATTGCTAGATTCTTATGAAATGTTGTTGTTGTTGATGTTGTTGTTACTGTTATTATTTACAGTAAGAGCTTATTTAGCCAAAAAAAAAGGAAAAAAAAAAAAAAAAAGAAGAAGAATTTATACACATGTAAACTTCTGTTTAGCATACCCCATGTTCTTTATTAGCTAATCTTGTGTTGGCCCTGTTTTGAATTTAGCTTTGTAGAGACATACACTTAAAACCCCACAATCCTGACCTTGCTTTGGAAGTTCTGATTCCATTTGTGCACAACGGCAATATTCAGCATGGATTCAAGGGCTTCCAATGATAGTATCACACTTTTTAAAGTTCCCATGAGCCACACAGTCTCTCAGTCCTTAACAAACTTCTCCAGAGCTTCTATCTCATTGAGAGTGACAAATATGAATTCAGCATAGCTCTTCTTTTCCTATTACCAAATGAAAAAAAGAGCACTTTCAGATTGTGAGGAGACAATAAAGAAGCTACAGAGTTACAGAATATTGTTTTACAATAAAATTTTCTCAAGTAGTCCAGAAGACTTTCCTTTTTAGGGTATGTTAATGTGAATTGTAATTATTTGTGATTTCATACAGAATGCCTTTTTAAAAAACACAAATCTTAGCTCCTTGCTTCAGGAAGTGAGTCAGTTTTGCTCTACTTTGATTATTTGGCAAGCACGTATCCCCTTGTTATTATGTACATTTTATTCTGCATGTCCATCACTGGAACTTGCATACAATTACATTTGGCCCAGTAGGTTTATATCTTTTAGAACTATAACATTACTTCACTTGAACAGTTATTAGGGCTGCAGAGATGTAACTACAATTGCTAAATGGGATAATACAAAATGAATGAAGTGAAAGAACCCCTGGAGGCTTCTTGATGTTTACTCTTTCAAGTAATGCACTCTTCTAAGTCTGTCAGCTCATCACAACAGAGAATTATTTAGGGAACTGTGTGAACAGTATTGCTTCACAACTCTCACAGACACCCAGAATATAAAGCATGCATTATACAAGTCATAAAAAGATGTTTTCCCATTTTCTGCAAAGAACTCTCACTACAACGGCTTATCTCGTTATAAATATTCCAAATGGGAAAGCAACAAAATAAAATAGCAGTGTACTGTTGTGGTTTACATACTATCTGCAAACTCTATTTACTGTCATAAAATCTGCTAACTAACTAGGCTGATTATCATTTATTTTCTTCCGAGGATAAACTAGGGCTGTGACATTTGAGTCTTACCCGGTATGTTTTAATAGGTCAGCTACAATAATGCCATTGTTAATGCTGACAGATGTTTTAACACTGAATATTAGTTTACGCAAAAATAATTAGTTTTACAGCATTTTACGTGTGACTTAGAAGACGTGTTAAAACCTAGCATACAATCCTCATGACAATATTGGGATCACATGCAAAACTATGCATTATCCCAGGAAATATTTGCCTGGCACCTTTCTTTTGTGAAGTGTTTGCACATTTACTGTCCTGGTTTCAGTTAGGACAGAGTTAATTTTCCTCCTAGTAGCTATGGTGCTATGTTTTGGATTAGGATGAGAAGAGTGCTGATAACATGCTGATGTTTTAATTGTTGCAGAGCAATGCTTACACCAAGCCAAGGACTTTTCAGCTTCTCACTCTGTCCTGCCAGCGGGCAGGCTGGGGGTGCAGCAAGAGCTGGGAGGGGACAGACCCAGGACAGCTGACCCAAACTGGCCAAAGGGCTATTCCATACCATCTGACGGCATGCTGAACAATAGATAGGGGTGGCTAGCCGGGGTGGGGGGGCTGGCTACTGCAGGATAGGCTGGGCATGGGTCAGCAGGTGGTGAGCAATTGCATTGTGCATCTCTTGTTTCGTACATATTATTATTATTATTATTATTATTATTATTTCCTATCTTAATAAACTGTCTTTATCTCAACCCACAGGCTTCACTTTCTCATTTCTCTCCCCCATCCCAGAGAGGGAGGGGGGAGGGTGAGCGAACGGCTGTGTGGTGTTTAGCTGCCGGCCGGGTTAAACCACAACGTTTACTTAAAAGATACTAGTAAAGTATTATATGAAGTCAAAGTAGTGTCTGAAATGAAATACAATGTATATGATTTAATAGAAATAGAGCTAATCTTCCAGGTATTATAAAGGCTAACACAACCTCCAAAGTGAAAAAGATCCAAGCACATTTTCCAGAGCTGTTCTAACCATGCTGAGACTGAATGGAATAAGAAGTAACTGATATTTACACCCTTGAAAATGAAACAACTTGCTGATGTGCAGTAATGGGAGGAAGCAGTAAGGACCCATGTATCAGTCTGTGACAGAACAGCTCTCCTACAAAATACTACGTATACGTGTCATGGCATAGTAAACCAAGACAGTGCACAATAATGTTTACCAGGGTATAGAGAGGCAGCTAATCCCCTAATCTTCGGAACAGCAAGAAGTAGAACTTCTTTTTGATAGTTACAGTCAAACTCTCTTAAGGATCATCTATTTCAAATCATAGCTATCAACACTGAGGATTAACACATAGAATTCATGCAACAGATATGCCCCTACCGAGAGCCTTAGCACAATCTCAAGTTGTGCTGTGTTAAAACTTGTGCACCATGAACAGGAAGTGGGAAGAGAAGGCTTTTAGAATTGTGATTTAATTAGATGAAATTCAAAAATCTTCCTCTCTTTTAAATTATTCTCGGTCTTTACCCAGCACCATTGAGGTGCTAATGAAGCATTGGGACAGGCTGCTTAGAGAAGTGGTATAGTCTCCATCCTTGGACATTTTTGAGACCCAGCTGGACAAAGCCCTGAGGAATTCCAACTCAATGTTGCTCTAACAAGGATGTCAACCCAGATGATCACGAGTTCCTTTCCAATCTAAATGGTTCAGTGATGCTGTGATCTTTGGGGTCACACACAGCAGCCTATAACTATTCATAGGGTTACTCTTGGCACTAGTGATGGGTGAAAACATTCCAGTCTTGTTCATGGGTCAGACAAGGGGGAATGGGAGGCTGAGATAATACTTTTTTTTTTTTTTTTTTTTTTTTTTCTGGAGGATGGTTTTCCAGGCAGAGCTGTTGGCTCCTGAAGTCCTGCAATGCAAATTTTACCTTTGAATCTAAATTAACTAATTCCAGAATAATTTCAGGTTCACAATGATGAATCTGATGTAGTTTTAGAGCTCTTTTTCATGAATATAATTGCTTCCATTTTCTCCTACACACTGGCATAGAAGGGACAAAACATACTGTAACTAGTTTCTTCCCCTTCCCTGAAGACTCCAACATACTTATTTTGAAACAATTGTATTCACGGACTTTGATGTCACTGGCGCAGTGGCAAAAATGTACAGATGACTTACTTACCCTTACTCTTGCTTGACTGCTGTTGCTGTAACTCTTTGATTTCATTTATAACTTATTCCACTGATGTGTCTTAGAACAAACTGTTAGTGTATTTACATGTTCTGAGTGACAAAGCTCCATTGTGAAATTGTTTGTTTGCTAATCTATGTTTAGCATTGCTGTGGTTATATATTATTTATTCCCATCTCATCACCCTATTACAGGCAATGAGTGTATAAAATTGCTGAGATCGATGTGTTCATTGACTGTCCCCAAAGAAAACCCAGTCAAATAGCTATCTAGTTGAATAATAAAATATTCAAATAAACATGCAACAAGCATCCATATTAAATGCTACCTCAATCTTCGTTGCTGTATTCAGAGAGAGAAGACATCCCCTGCTGAAAAAGATTCTTAGTATCTTTTAGTATCTTAGAACTTTGTCACTGCTGCTAAATTCTGGGGGGATAGAGGATATTTCAATTCAAAATTGCAGAGGAAACAATAATCTAAACTTTTCACTTTTGCTACCTCAAAAGGAAAAGCTAAATCCTCAAATTATGAGGCTGCTTTCTCATGGACAGAAAGTGAAGTATACATGTTTCTTTCATCTATGAATTATTCCCCACTCAGATCTATCACACATTTCCTAACTTGGTTCTTGTTTATCTATGGCACTTATATTAACTCATGGTAATAAGGTTAATTTTGTCTTGTTTTAATATTCAATACGTTCGTCTCAGAATGACTCTACAAACTGAGAATTAGATTGCCCAAAATCACAAATGTGCCTGAAGTGGGAGTCAGACGTTTAAGTCAGTGAGGGGATATCAACATCTCCCCTTCCAGAGATGACTGTAGTTATGAAGTCACAGTTTATTCCATAGGGATTTGAGAGGAAATGGAGGAACAATCCATCCATCCTCTGGAAGCTGTGCAGCTGTTTAGAAAATACTGTGAGTGGATCATGAAAAGCTCATCTGAGTCCTCTGTGCTTAAGCATGTAATGCTTAAAGTTTGCTGTGTATTGGCCTCAGGTCTTAACTTCAGTGTGGATTCAGCTGAGATGGGATAGCTCCAATAGATTTTTTTTTTATTATTATTTTTATTTTTTGTCATGCATGGTACCCTGATTCTCTTCCCTTTGCTGGATCCTATGGTTCCTTTCTCCCGTCTCCTTATAGGTTATTCTGTCCCATTCTGTTGCTCATCAGTAATGTGATGGCACTGATTAAATCTTTGTCCATCTTCTAGCTCAATGTCTGGAGCCCCAAGCAACTCTGTTAGACTACAAATAAGCAATAGTAACATTTATTGACCACATCTTGTCTTGCCCTTAAGGTGTTGTCCTCTGGCCTTTCAGTCTCTGATTATGAGAATTTCAAGAAAAGCATAATATTTTCCTCTGACCAGAAAAATTGTATGGAACAATTGGAATTACTATATTCATAATTAACTCTTTATTTAACCTTGATGAAACAAACAAACAAACAACATCAAAACTCAAACAACCAAGAAAAAAGAAAGAAAAAAAAAAAAACACCTTTTGATGGCCTACTATATTACTATCTTATTTAAAATATTTCACTTAAGAACTTAGAAGTTTTTTTCTGTAAAAAAAGAACAACACTCTGCCAATCACAGCGCAGAGGACACCAATAACAGTCTACTGTCATATCCAGATTGGATGACAGTTGTTTTTATCTTCTCAAACAAAGTCATAGAGAATTCAAGGAGAAATTCTTAACCATAATGTGTGAAATCAAACCAAATTTTTTACGTATATAAAGCCACAGCTAAGTCTAAGCAAACCAAAACATGAAAACATCTCTGGCACCACCTACAGAAGTAATTCAGTATTAGCTTTTAAAGCTAAAAAAAAAAAAAAAAAAAAAAAAAAAAAAGGAAACCATGTAAGAGAAATGAAGAGAAAGAAAAAATAGATACATTTGTGACAACACAAAGAACTTCAGTAACTAGAATTAAATGGATGCTCAGCTCTCTACTGATGAAATGCTGTTTATTAATAGCTGCTGTGCTTCCCATGCAACTTATTCAAACACCAAAGTGTGTTTACGTGCTTGTGAATGAATGGTCTGCAGGAAATGAAAAGTGACAAGATACAACGTGATGTGTGGAAATCAGTTTTTACTATGAAGATCTTACTTCCAAGTGCTGGAAGACTATGTATATAGATTAAACATATTTTCACAGCTGGATTTTTGAATAGAGCCTCATTAAGTTGGTATAAATATACACTATATTGTTGTATATGTGTGTGTGTTTTTCTCATCAGCTACAAGACTGGTTTGGTACGGAAGAATGCTGTTTCATTATATCCAATCCAGCTGTGCTCTTCTTCCAAAGCACTAGCATTTTCCAAATGTTAGACTTAGCACTTGCTCATGACAACAGCAAGTTGGTGAAGTTGATTGAATGGAACAAAATGCAGATGTCTAAATAAGGTTTGTGACAAATTTGAAAATGGAGAGAGAATTTTGTCTACAAATATTCTTTTCTCCAGTAATGTGGAAAAAAAACACTTTTAAAAAAATTTTTATTATTTTTTTTTAGCTAAAGGTGTTGTGTTTATTAACATTAAAAAAAAAAAAAAAAAAAAAAAAAGAGAGAACCTAATGGGTCTCATATGAACTAAAGGGGAGAAAAAAAAAAAAAAAAAAGACGTAGCAACAGGAAACTCCACAAAGCATCTTTATGGATGTTTAAAAATGTACACAAACAGCATTCTACATCCCTAATATTGTTTCAAGTTGGTGCTCAGACATCTGTAAAGAAATTATTCCTCATTAAGTGATCTGAAAGCCTCAGTAAGGGCCTGTGCTTAAGCATGGGCTTAGATAGTGGTTAAGAAAGAAACAAACAAAAACTTAAAAACACGAGCTCTCTGATGTTAAAGACAGAATATCTATTGAATTTCATCAGGGCTAAATTTCATTTGTGGACTCACTAGAGGTAAAGCAGGTACTTGAATGCCTTCCAGATGTGGGACTGTGGCACAGCTGTGAAGTCAGGGGCAGTGTATACCCATTGGGATCTGCAGTCCTAAAGGAGCCAGTTGTCGGGCTAGATGTGTGGAAAGCAGCTAGGGCAATGCTGGCAGACCAGCATGGCTGGCTGTTAGGGCTGTTTTACCCTTAAAACAAGTCATGTTTAGCTATACCAAGTATGCAGAACTTCTGTGCTTCTCACTAGGCATTTAAAGAAAAGAAACAAGGTGTTCATATATTTATGGAGCAAGCAGCTTCGTGAGAACCTTTGTTTTTCACAAGGTTTTGTAATTTGCCAGCAAATACATTTTTCCCAGAAGTTACTATGCAGTCTCCAGGTAGGCATCAGATTCAAGAGAATTGTTATATATATTCATATTTGCATTCTTCACAATATTTGATAGGTATATAAAATGTCTATAAACACTTTATTGGTATTCATTATTGAAAGTAGCTCCCTGATGAAACTACTTCAACTGATTGCACTGATGAAGCTCAGATAGAAACTTGACTGAAGAATGATTTGACATCATTGCATTTCTTTATAAAAAATCTTTTTTTTTTAACTAAAATAAGTTACATTTCATTACATTTTGAAATGTATGAGTAAATATTTAACTTGAGATTTTTATGATCCCCTTAAAATAAGTCTTTTCCTGTATTAAGAGTAATGATTCACTCTTCACAAGTGAGCTTTACTTCACATAGACCATTGACGTTAAATGCTAATCCTTCAGCCAAATCATAGGTAGAATGATCTTGAGCTGCAATACAAAAATCCAGTAAACAAGTCATTTAACCTATGTAGGAGTCCCACAAATATCATTTACCAGTGAGCCCAAGTCCCCTACTCTCAGAGAAGGCATTGGAGAATACATAATTGCAATGCCAAAAATCCATGCTTGCTCCCAATGGAAAAAATAGCTACATCTATACACTGCTCCACTAAACTAAGGCTAAAAGTGTATTACATGGATCAAGTTGAACTCCACCTTGACTATGGAGAATATGAAAGATCTTTAGGTGATGGACTACAGAGTGATATCCAGGTACCAACCACTTTCCATCTTATGGAAGCAAGGGTGGAAAAGGAAAGCAACAACAACCTTGTTTACAAAGCAGGTTCTTCCATGTTGCAGTGTGTGATATACTCCCCAAAATGAAAGCACTATGTTTTATTCACCCTGTGGGAAAACAGTTGAGTACCAGTGACATGAGGATGTGTCCTGCTGTTAGAAAATGTCCTGGTTTCAGTTAGGACAGAGTTAATTTTCCTCCTAGTAGCTGGTAGGGTGCTATGTTTTGGATTAGGATGAGAAGAGTGCTGATAACACACTGATGTTTTAATTGCTGCAGAGCAATGCTTACACCAAGCCAAGGACTTTTCAGCTTCTCGCTCTGTCCTGCCAGCGGGCAGGCTGGGGGTGCAGCAAGAGCTGGGAGGGGACAGACCCAGGACAGCTGACCCAAACTGGCCAAAGGGGTATTCCATCCCATCTGATGTCATGCTGAACAATATCTAGGGGTGGCTAGCCGGGGTGGGGGGCCGGCTGCTCGGGGTTGGGCTGGGCATCGGTCAGCGGGTGGTGAGCAATTGCATTGTGCATCACTTGTTTGTACATATTATTATTATTATTATTATTATTATTATTATTATTTTCTATCTTAATAAACTGTCTTTATCTCAACCCACAGGCTTCACTTTTCCGTTTCTCTCCCCCATCCCAGAGAGGGAAGGGGGAGGGTGAGCGAATGGCTGTGTGGTGTTTGGCTGCCAGCCGGGTTAAACCACAACAGAAAAACAAACAAACAAACAAAACAACAACAACAACAACTAAGACAACACAAGACCTGTGAAATTACTATACTTGAATAATGATCATGGAAAAAAATATATCTTTCATATTTTTGGGTTATTCATTTGTACATTTCATAGCACTTTTGATATTGTCATTTTCACTTTCTTCTCTAAATTATCAGGTTTTCTCTTTCCTGAAGAACAGAAATGTATGCTTATCAGGCTTTGGTTTCTTTTATTTCATTTCTTTTAACTGATCATATTTCATGCTTACAGCATTTCCACTAACACATTACAGTCAAGAACAGGGAGGAAGAGCTGTATCTATTTTCTGTTATATTAGGAGTACAACATTTGTATCTTATTTTATTTACCTAATCTACTTTTTATTATTTCCGTGGCAACTGTCATGGTCCTATGTAAAGACAGAAGTCAGTAAACTTATTCTGGATTTATTCAGTGTATTTAAACTTAAAATCAGAAACTGCCACTATAACAAAATTTTCTCTCTTAATGGGACATTTCTGTAAATAAGTCAGTTTTGCATTCTGGGTGGGTTCCATCCAATTAATTTGAGATTCCAGTTCATATGGGCAACATAGAAAGTTTTGTAATGCCTTCCCTTGAGTGAGAAGATGATGCTAAATCGATTACTTAGCAATAAGAAGCCTGTCAGTCACAACTCTGTCTCCAGCCTTCCATTTACTAGGTGTTTATTTGGTAGGCTATGGAAAACCATTTTCATTTAAACTGTTTTCCTCTGAATTCAGGGATTTGCTATAAATGTCACTATGAGAAAGAAGTGCTCTTATAATGTTGACCGAGTAGATTTTTGTCAGACTTCTTACCAACCTTGCATACTATCAATGACAGTGTTGATTTTTAATCTTCTTTAGAGATCAGGCAGGGGTTGAGAAGATTGTTTTCTTTTTCCCTGTTCTATTGTTTGGATGCAAGTGGTTCCAACAATGCTGTTGTCATGGTAGTGCTTCTTGCAAAATTATGTTTTTGTTTTAGGAGGCAGCTGCATTTTTTTTATTTTTTTTTTTCCTTTGGAGTCCTTATAGTGTATTATGGCCCTCTAAGAAAATAATAATAATAATAATAATTGATAAATAAATAAATAAAAGAAAAAATCACACGTATAGGGCAAATTTCCCTTGAAGAATTAGCAATGAGAAATTTGTAAGATGCCAAAATCTGTGAATAAGATGACTCACATCTCAACAAAGAAGCTGAATGAATATACCAATAATATCCAAGAGTTAGTATTCCACTAACCTCATGCCACTGAGTCACTGCTTGATTAGATACAGCACACAACAGCTCCAGTGAACAGAGCAGCAGCCTTCAAGTATAGATGGCAAGGCTCTTATCAAAGACCATCAGAAATCTCCAGAAGGTAGCTGATCTTTCCTGCAGATCCCACTGTCACCTCCGTCCCATTTTCCAGCATCAATGTTTGCTAGAGCTTCCAATAAATGTGCGTAATAGGTGGATGTGTTAATATCACTCTTATTAGTTTAAGCCAGAACTACCTGCACTTAGTATTAGAAAGAATTATGGTTTTCAGTAGTTATTTGTGAATTAGGCACTTCTCTGAACCTTAGACTGCACATATGCATGCATGTGATTAAATATAAACGTATTTCAAACAATTTCATGTTTAGAAAAGACTGGAAGTATGATAAATCAGAATCCTGATTTACTAGCTGAAAACTAGTAAATTTCATAAAGAAATATTTTCATTCTGTATTATCTTGAAGTTTGCAAAATTACCTTGTGTAGAATAGACAAAACATGTTTATTTATACAGTCTGACATTTACTTTGAGTCTTTATTGCTAATAAAAAGTTACCAGAGTGCTCTCAATCTCCTTAGGAGTGAAATGGCATACCATCCCAAATCAATAGCCCCTAGAAACAAACAGTGATTTTATTTCAGACATTAAAATATTGTGATGTTTCTATTATGATGAAAGTATATAATAGGTTCTAATAAGCCATCTGGAAAATATTGCCAAAATAAGATAACTTTCTAGAAAGGTAAGATTTTAGGCCTGTTTTAACTCCAATGTGGAGAACGGTTTGTTCACTTCCTTTCATCAGCAGTCTTTCATAGATCTGAAGAGTATTTTCATGTCTTGCTTCAGACTTATCCTTCTCAGCAACTCCTCATCTTTCATGAAGATCAGAGCCCCAGGCTTGCACAAACTCAAACTCAGAAAACAGTTTTGAACAGGGAGGAAAGACAATTGTGTATGTCATGCAGGCTATCACTCCCTTTACATGCTACTGGCTGTTCATCTGTAGCTCTAGAGAACAATATCACTGGGTCTATTTGTCGTCTTGGCCATTGTAATCTCTAAATATTTCCTTTACAAAACTGCTAGTTCACCAGTTGCTCCCAATCTGTACTACTGAACTAGACTGTATAAAGGAATTTTCCACTTGACTTTGTAAAATACCACAGTGATTTAAGACTATTTTTCTAGTTTGCCAAGATCATTCTGAATTCTAATTCTCTTTCAACATATGTGCAGTCCCTCCCTTATTGAACACCATTGTCAGCTGTGTTCTCACTACTTATTTGAGACTGTTCCAATTCTTTGATTTACTAATTCTTTTCCTTACTATTGCAAAATGAAAGTGACAGAATGATGCTGCTTCTGCTGCTCCCCGAAGCAGTTCAGTAATTCTGAACTACAAATCAGTAGTATTCACAAAATGAACGCTCATAAAATACTCATACTTTATTAATAGGACTAATGGACTAATAAACCCACAACAAAATCCTGGGCACACAAGGAAATGCAAAATGTTCTGTGAGTAGTATGAATAGTATTGAAATAGTCTAGATGATTGTGTAAATAACTGATTTTTAATATTGGTTGATACAACAAAAAAACATTTTTTTCTTATGGGAAGAAAAAAAAACAAAACTTTTTTTTTTTTTTCCAGTCAAATAAAATGTCTGCTAGAACTGAATAAGAACATTTAATTTGTGAGCTTTTTGTATGTTCTTCCTGGGATTTATTTGTTTTTCCTGTCATTCAGAAATGAACAGTAGGAAAAGACAACTAAAATACGGCTTATTTTTTAAATTAATATTTTTGCCTTGTTTTATCTTTTTTTTTTTAATTATTTTTTTTATTATTTTTTCCTTTATTTTCTGAAATTATTGAAGACTACTTCAGGACTTCAAAAAAGAAATCTTACAAAGAGAAGGTTAAACACAGGAATAAGTTCCATGAAGATATTGTGAAATTTCCATCCTTAGAAATTCTCAAATCTCAACTAGAAAAGGCCCAGAGCAGACAGATCTAATTTTGATCTAATCCCACTGTGAGCAGGGGGTTGAATTACATAACATCCAGAGATTCATTCCAATCTATATTTTTATGTGATTGTGCATAAATTAAATAAAGGACATATATTAAAACTGGAAAATGATAATAATTTTCCTACTTAGTAAATGTAAGTATCCATGGTTTCTTCCAGAATAATAAGCTAATATGCTAGTAGTGCTCAGGGTGTTTGTTAGCACACAAATAGATATGTTTATTAGGTCAAGGCGGGGCGATCAGGATGGATTCCTCAAACATCTTGAAAGTTGAGGAGATGACTCTAATTCTTTGTGGGAAGTTTCATCACTGCATCTCTGAATGTCAGTGACTCTCATTGGTTCTTGATCTCCATCAATACTTCCTCTGGAGCATTCAAATTCCAGTTGAAGGACAGAATAGGATTTGCTAGTTATGAATTCAAGTTGTAGAGTAGGAGTGAGGGCCACCAAGAAAGGAGAACTTGCCAGTGTCCCTCTGTCTCTGGGCTGTGCAGGGAAGACCTCTGGCTCCTGCTTTGAAATGGGGTCCAGGGCTGTGGGGGAGGCCCCTAGGGACTGGAAAAGGACAGTCAAGGCTGGAGTTTACCTCATGGCCTGGACTCTGACATCTGGGACAGAAGCCCTGTCCATGAATGGGTCGATCTCACCCCAGGCTGCCAGGGAAACTGAGCCCAGGGCCTAGTCCTGAGGGAAGCTGTGTGTGTGCAGACCATGTGTATTTCCTTCCTCCAGCTGGGACAACCGTCCAGACCCAGCAGACCTTGCCCTTTCAAATACTGTGCAGCATGAAAACATCTGGTAGTGCAGAACATGCAGGTTCAGCTTTGTGATGTGAAAACACCACACTGGTGGGCTGTGACAAAGCCTTGTCATTGATTCAAGTGCAGTCAATGAAACACACACACACAAGTAAGTACAAATGTGTCTCAGACGTGCTCCATAGTTGCAAGAAGGAAATGCAGTGTGACATGCAGTTGTATTACCTGAGGTAGGACCCTACAAGTGCCACTTGCTGGGCTGTCACAGGCATTCTGCTTGTGACTACGATATCAAGCTCCCAACGAGAGCTGGCAGTCTTGTCATAGCCTTTCTTCTGCTGGATTGTCCTGGCATACAGTTATTTTTTAACAGCTCCAGGCATCATTACTTCTGGCTTACGGAGTTTGATAGATGCTGCCACAAAGGCTTTGATGTTCACTAAGACCTTACTCTTCAACTGCTGATCCTAATAAACCTCTGCGTGCTATGGTTTGAGAGCCTACACCAGTGAAGAGTACAGCTCTGTTGAACCTGTTTTGTGTATTTACTTTAATTCAAAGTTCTTTCACTTTTTAATGACTTTGTTGTTAACTCACTTGGTGGTGCCCAACGGGAGACTAAGAGTAGGTTCCTGGAACAGCACATCCAGGAGTATTGCCCTTCTTTAATTGCAAGGCGTCGTCTTGCGCAGATCATGATACCTGGGATTAACTAGACTGAAAATATTCTGATTAAACTTTCCTAGTAGAAAGTCTTTTAAATCCCCTACCTTCTACCTTCCCTCTGCAACCAACCATCCTGTTTGAGAGACTCATTTACCCATATGAGCATTAACCTATGGGAAAGATCTCAAATAAATAAATAAATATTTAAATAACTAAAATACTCTGTCCAGAAGTGTCTGTGGAATATGAGAAATAATAATGTGTGTGCTCAGTGAAATAGTTGTAGAGTAATGGTGCCCTTAAATGGTCAGGAGTATGAGTTTTTCAGAACAGTAAAGCTTGACAGGTCAATAGCAACAAAATCATAACCTTTTAATGCATATTTTCAGGAGCTGACTGGTCAAATTACACCGATAGGAAAAAATGCAAAAGAAATTGTTTTCTGTATCTGAAAACAAAGCAAAACAACAACAACAAAACACACTTTTTAATTACAGAGAGGCATTACCAGTAACTAAAGAGACTTCAGTAGATGACAATAGAAAGTGAGACAAAATCTCAGTTTGTTTCTCCAATATTTATATTTAAATGTGTATTTTATTATTTAGTTGTGCTGGTAGTAACAGAACTGCTGTCCAGATATCTCTCTACCATGACCCTTCAGGCTAGCCAGGCCTGATCAGTGTTTCAAAGAAGGATTAAAAAAGCTGGGCAGATTCATTAATCTGGAGAAGAATCTGAACACTGAAAAAGAGATATATTAAGTGGGATGCTGTTCTTTCTTTTCACTGTGGTTCCTTTAAACTGGTTGCGGGGATGCATTCTTGTACAGAAGTATACTTCCTATACTTCCTGTCAGAATTGACATTAGATTTTGTGTAAATTAAAGTCCTCTTTAAAGCATGAGAATCAGGGAACCTACACATAAAGGCAGGATCTCTAGTGTCTAATGTATTGGATACACATATTTTAAGCATATGTTTTCAGTATAAAGAAATCCAAACACTGGATCAGTAGTAATAATCTCAAGTTAGAATCTACAATAAACTCATTTATTCCTACTACAAATATTGATTTATGAACAACTCACAAACATAATTTCAGTACTTACCCAGTGCTAACATCCAGAAGGGCTGATTTGCTGTTTCTGAGCAATTGCCAAACTTCTTAATTCCTGTTAGCTCTAGGAATTTTAGAAATATGTAATCACAAATCCAGGAAATCCAATACATATATGATCAATCTGAACTTTATCCACTTGCATAAGCTTCTACATTTTAGACAGAATGCATTTCCACTAAAAATAAATAAATAAATAAATAAATTATAGTGGTAGTATAAAAATATTGTCTTGGATAATTAAAACAAAATGTCCTAAAAAAGACAAAGGTTTCCTAAAACTGGCATAGACTTATTTGAATAATGCCCTGTAAAAGAAAGGTTAAATGTACATCAGTTATATATAATTAATAACATACAATACTGTTCATGCTGCCTTTCCTGCATCGCTCTCTAAAAGATCGTGACATGTTGAAGTGAGCAAAATGGATGTGTTTATCTAAACCTGACAGCAATATGATTTACAGATGACAGCTCTTTGAAGATTACACAAAAATGCAAAAAGGAGATATACTTCACAGAGATCCAGAAGGAATACAGATTTGTTAAAAAGAGTGGTTTGTAAAAATATGGTTTGTTAAAAAGAGAGAAAATATGAAACCTGCGGCATATTTTTTCAATTCTGCGTAACAGTTGAGCCTAGATTTATTTCTTTTCATTTTTTTTTGCAAGGCAACGTTGAGCTAGCAGTTGAGGCGTGTTCTTAATTGCTAGGTAACTGTTAATTTTAGAATTGACCAGAAAATCTTTAAACCTTATGGCCAAAAGTTTTCATGCTGAGGAAACAATGTTCTGTAAATGCTTTAGAGGTGTTAGCTAGAAAACAGTGCTTAGACTGTCTAATATTGGTAACCTAGGGTTAAGTGTCATGTAGAAGAAGTCTGGTTTTATTTTACATTTAAAGCTGATTTTGGCAGAAAGGCAAAATTGGAAACACCAAATATAAATGAGGTATTTATGACACCACAGTAATCAGGATGTCTCAATGCAGTGAAATTAAATATGGCAAAGTGGTTCTCCGATAACTGCACAAATAAAATTAAATTAAATGAAAACCATTAAACATTGTTACCCTAGTCAATTCTTAAATAATAAACAGTTAGAAGTCATGATCTAAATCACATTTTAAATTTCTTATTAAGCATTAACAGATACTAAATATTAAAATGTCAGCTGTGATATATATATACATATAATTAATTGACCGTGCATGTTTATATTTACAGCTGTTAGTAACCTACCACTAATGGTAAAATAGAAAAATAATTCAGATATATATATTTTTTTCTGTCATGGTTAACACATTTGTAACATACAGTGACTTAGAACTTATTTAATGATATAGTGTTGTGTGTTTCTTTGCTCCAAGATAGGTTGGATGTTGACTAGAACTCTCAAGGAAAGGGTAAGTGACCTTTGTTTCCCATCCTAACGGTCACCTGGAGCTGGAAAGCACCAGTTTTCTGGTAACTGAGCAAAGCAGCTTCCTCACCTTTCTATTTCTCTCAACAGAACTTGTACATCCTTAAATGTGGTATGTATTGTTTTTGCAATAACATTTGTGTGTCCTTTGTAAAAGGAAATAATGTTTACTTATTTTCATAAGATGTTTTCAAGGTCAGTAGAAGGAGAGTTGAGTACAAAAGCAAAGCATTAGGATTTAATAAAGATTTAGTAAAATAAACCATGATCAGTTAAACAGTAATAGTACTCAGGGAGCTCACCAGTCATTTTCACAGCTTGTTTAAGCACGGGTGAATGGTATGTTTACAGCATTGAGATATTTTATCACCCTTTCTCCAGGCACACTCTTCCAGCACCTGATGCTCACCAGGCATCCATACACTGTGGGAGCGCAAGTCCTCCTCCTGGCTAGCAGCAAGGGCAAGAGCAGTATCCAATACGACCTGAAGATGTTTCCTTCTGTGCTGTACCCACCTTAAAGAATATCCTGGAACAAGTGTCTTTTTTTACCCTGCTTTCAATGGTGCTGCATTTCATAGTGTCTCTATGACTTCACCTGTCATCTCATTTCAAGATATCTAATTCACTGCCTTTTCTCACTTTAGAGCCAAAGAATTTGTTTGTACTTCTAACATGACTTAAGATGAAACTTCAGATAATTACTTTTGTATCATACTTCCTTTCAATCAAAGAGTAAACAAAACTGGTTATTATTAGCAATTGCTAAGATGAAGCAAAAATTTACCTGAATCTTATTTTCAGAAATGGGGGAGATAGAGGTGCAGGTAGGGGCAGAGGGAAAAGAGGGGGGAATGGATATATTGTAAGATAACAGATGGGAGATGTCTTATGCTTCACTGAGGGTGGTGCTCAGTTCAACACCCTAAGGAATGTTTCCCAAGAGAATCACAGCTGAAGGCTATGTCAGATTTTGATCTCAGACTTAAAAGAATTTTAGGCACAACTTTGGTCTAAAAGTTGGGAGCTGAACTGCCATATTTTTTAATAATTAAAGGAAATTAGAACTTTCAAGGTAATGCAAGCAAAGTTTCCCATGTTAAAAAAAAAAAAAAAAAAAAAATGGGATTCTCATGTTGATTTTCCAATTTAAAAAACAGAATTGTTTATGTATTTCTAAGAGGCAAAATATTCAAGAAAATCCCCAAATAGTGGATTTATTGTTGTTGCTCTTGTTTGTTTGTTTAATAACCTGGTTAGTTTCAGACATAATTTTGGTTGGGCAAAACAGCCCAGAATTTGACAATGCTATTATATAATTAAAAGAAAATTCCAAACTTTAGAAGTTTACCCATTTTTTGTGTTACCTTAACTGTCAAGATCTTTGCCTGAGTTTCAGGAAAAAATACCGTGTTGGACTGACAGAGAGGAAACAGTAACAGCAATACATACAACATCGGTGGGCATTCAGTGAGGCCTGTGGATTAAATCTTAATTTATGCTCTCATGGTAAAAATTTCAGATATCAGAAATATTGACACTGACCAGCAGTGAAGTATTTAGTAGTGCAAAGTAAATAACGTACTGGGACATGATGGTATTGTCTCAAACTCTGTATACTTTAAGTCTGCAGTTTTGTCATATGCTAAAGTAATCAATCCCACTTGCAATATAAATGTCAAGTACTATATATTAAGGTTAATGCAAATTTTCCCTCTTGTACCATGAAAAAATATTCTATAAACCTGGAGAAAAGCCACATAAAATACTAAAATGTTTTCAACAGTTAGGCAGGAAAAAGCTGTCAACAACAGGAAGAATAATGATCATTTAAGCTGTTACAAAAAGATTACCAACAGTCTATCCTTGACATACGCATATGGTTGAAAGTTAATTTTACTGTACATATTGACAGTCATTATTTTACAAATTCCCATGCATGTGAATAATCAGGCAAGAAAGAGATTTATTTAAGAAAATTATGCATATACATAAGGTTTTGCTGTACTATATTTGTTTCTTGAAAGTTGTATTTCAATCTTTTTTAAAAAATAATAGAGCTTGAACATTGAATTGTTCCTACTCTATCTTTTGACTTGTTGTTTCAAAGATTCCTTGTTATTAGCCTAAATATTACAAATATTTAAACTAATGTTATTAATTTTTAAGTATATTTTCCGGTGATTTTACTTTTCACTTCTCCAGTTTTCCGATTCAAACACTGTCTACCTATTTCCAGTATTATAGATAAATAATAACTGATGATTTATTCTAGTGTTCCTAAAAGTATTTCCAAAATCTGTGTATTTTATCTTTATTTGTAGTCAAGGAAAAAAAAAAAAAAAAAAAAAAAAAAAAAAAAAAAAAACAAAAA
>CM021699.1:97226172-97242454 GCA_011074415.1 Stictonetta naevosa
TTTAATAAAAATATTTTTTTTTTTTTTTTTTTATTTAAAAAAAAAAAAAAAAAAAATTTTTTTTTTTTTTTTTTATTTTTAGCCCAAAAAAAAAAAAAAAAAAAAAAAAAAAAAAAAAAAAGAGCATCATCCCAGAGTGTTTTGATAGCTAGATGGTTCACCAAGGTTGGAGAAAACCAACAGGCATGACTGCAAGTGCAGCTTTTCACACCAGGTTTTCTCATTGCTTAATAACTGGACTCTCTCTCCTGGGCTAAAGTGGCCCTTAATAGAAGATAGCTGTTCAGGGACGCTGTTGTTACTAAGGGGCTGTTGATGAGGGCACTGTACTGGGGTGAGTCTAATTCAGGTCAGAATTGTGAATTTGAGTTGTGAATCCCTTTCTAAATAAGGGTCCCATTCATTAACCTACTAGTTATCATGAGGTTCGCTCCAGCAGTTGATCAGTTCCAGCCTGAACTTTAGCAAATGCTGAAGAACTTCATGCAAATTAGCACTGTAGCTACTAAAAGTCCTAATACTTAATGAACAAACAAAACAATTAACAACAACAAAAAGCCTTACCTAAAAAAAGTGCATCAACTAATACAAATGTTCTTACCAGGATGTTCCATAGCAAAAATCACCAGGTGGTGGTGGCAGCTGTGGTCGTATTTTTTTTTTCTTACACACTTCACTAAGTAACTGACATTGGCAAGTCAGAGACAAGACAAGAATGGATTTGATCAGATCCAGCACAATTGTTATTTTATGTATTTTTCCTGTTATCTCTCAGTACAGTAAGATCATGTTCTGTCCTTATAAATTGTCTCTTTTTGCCTTTCTTAAAACCTAGGAAATGTACCGAAAAGACAAGCAGTATTCTAACATCAAACTACAAACAGTGTTTGTACAGTCAGAGTGGTGTCCTATCCACAGTATGCAAGTCTTTCAAATACATTTCTAACTGAAGAGAACAGCCATAAACTGCAATGAAAGGAACAGCTAATCACTCATAGAAACTTAGGTGGCAGGATATAAAACCTTGAGATGATCTCAATGTCAGCAGCAGAGGACAAAGTGAGGTTACTAGATTGCTTTCCTCTGCTTCACTAAGAAGGCCCTCTCCTGTTTCTTCAGTTTGATGGGAGCTTGAGGGCAAAAACAGAACCATCAGCCCCTGGGAGATGGTGGAGTTCCCTGATGTGACAACACCTACACAAATGCCAAGCTACATCCACTTCCCTAAAGTGAGAACAGCGATAAACAGCTTGAGGAAAAGCACAATGATGTCTCCTACTCAAAAGCTGGATGTATTCT
The DNA here is from genome assembly GCA_011074415.1 of Stictonetta naevosa. Taxonomy (NCBI): domain Eukaryota; kingdom Metazoa; phylum Chordata; class Aves; order Anseriformes; family Anatidae; genus Stictonetta; species Stictonetta naevosa. The sequence goes on from CM021699.1 coordinate 97,227,472, forward strand.
GTCTAGCATCAGTTCATGGATATTACTTTTCATTAATCTGGGTGATTCTTTTGCTTTCAGAGAGGGTCAGAAAGGGAAATATTATTGAAATCCCTAACAGGGTTTCCTATTCTTGCCTGTGCTGGGATACATCATAATGAACTTTTCAAACTGGGGTCAAAATAGGAATCCAAAGTAAGATAGCAGGATATAAACATTTATCCCAGATACAAAAGTGTGAAGGAAACGGCTGCTAAAAGAAAAGAAATGGCACTGGGTATGTCTGGATAGCCTTAAATACAGAATTTGGTAACCTTCATGTAGTAGATTTCATTTCCTAGATTTCAGCAGAGAACCTAGATTTCAGCAGAGAAAACAGCTCCTTTACCCTGACGCTGTCAGCGTTCCTAAGGGTTTGAGTTGGCTGATAATTGAAAATGGAAAAATTCTCAAATACATGGAGGGCTGAAAGTTCTGACAGGTCTGGAGAGACTTGTCATTTTTTTTTTTTTTTTTTTTTGTCTTTTAGTATCTGAAAATGAATTTAAGTGGAGAAAGTAGCCACTGAAAAGTTCAAGCTAGAGGACATTGAATAAATGCTTCTGCCATAATCTGATCTGCAGCAGCACAAATCTGTGTGCTTGCCAGCCACGCTGTTTATTTGAAATGCTAGTGTGGTTCCTCTGCTGACACTAAAAACAAAGCAGGTTTAAACCCAGTTCAGTAAGTCTATGTGAGTTGTGACTCCAGTAGATGTAGGTGTATTTAAATAACAGAATCTCTACTACTTTTTAAGTCAAAAACATTAAACAAAGAATTTATGTTTCACAAGTGGAAGTAAGAATACTTAAAATGTAAAAATGGGTTTATAATTTCTCTCTTCCAATTTCTGCTTCGTGAGAGCAGATGTTACCCCTATTCTGTCTTTCATATTATAAAAAGCAAAGATTGTAAAGGTTGTATTTCTCTTATTTATATTTGTCTATTAGACATTTTAATACAAAATAGAAAGTTACATCCATAACTGCATTTTGTGATATTACTCGACTTTATTTCAATAACTTTGGTTTTAATAAATAGTTTACAGTAAATCTTAGTGAAGACAAATAGACTTTAGGCATTCCACAAGCCATATTAAAGCTCATACTCTATTTGGGAAATTTTTATCTTTTGTTCCCACACCAGTTTGAGAAATCATAGCTAAATTTCATACACAGAACAAGATGAGCAATATGTAGGATTATATCAGCATCAAGTCCAACTCCTGGCTCTACACAGCTAGAAAAAATAAACCATATTTCTGAGATCATTGTCCAAATTCTTTTTGAACTCCAGCATGCTTGGTGCCGTGACTGCTTCCCTGGGGAGTCTGTCCCAGTGCCTGACCACCTTCTCAGTGAAGAACCTTTACCTAACACCAAGCCTGAACCTCTCCTGACACAGTTTCATGCCATTCCCTTCGGTCCCATCACCGATCACCAGAGAGAAATACGACAAGTTGCCAATTGGTGTGAACCCACCACACCTCAGCCTTCTCTTCTCTAAGCTGAACAAACCAAACCCTCTAGACCTTTCATCATCTTGTTGCCCTCCTTTGGACACACACTAATAGTTTTACATCCTTCTCTAGTTCTAATGGCACCTAACACAGCACACGGCACTGGAGATGAGGCTTTACCAGTGCAGAGTGGAGTGGGACAATCACTTTCTTCAACTGGCTAGCAATGCTGTGCTTACAAGACTCCTCTGATCATGTGAAACACCGATGTGTTGACTCTCACTACACTAACAGGAACGAACCTGGACTCAGCAAGAGATCAGACTAAATTTGAACCCTTCCAGTTAAGAAATTTGAACCATGTTCAAGGTATAAAGTGAGACAAATCTAATGGTGTAGGCCATGCTAGAAATACCTTCTGTAAAATAATTAGTGCTAAATCCAGTCACTGTAATTAAATTGGTCCACGAAGAAACATTCTTGCAATAATACGGCTGCTTGCATTTGTTAGGACTTCATCATAACATACCATCTGCTCTTTTATATCCCTCTTTATAGCTCTGACTTTCAGAGAGATGGTAGTGATTACCTCACATCTTTATTATATAAAAAGAGCAGTTTGCTCGTTCAGTTTTCAGGAAAGAAAAAAAAAGTTTTTGTCAGTTTACTCATCAATTTGCTCATCTGTTTGTCCTATGCAACATGATGATTTCAAGTCTGCTGACACTGTTACCCAAGGGAGTATGATTCATGCAATAATTTTCCTTCCTTCCTGCCTATTTCTTTTAAATTTGCTGGAACTTTACTATAAGCCATACATATTTTTCACCTTAAACAATTGTGCCCTTACTAGCACTACAGTCATTCATTTCACTTTTAAAATCTTATTTTCTTATTTTAGACCAGGGGCTTACTAGTATTGGAAAAATACTCTAAATTAAGATGGCATAAGATTTTGGTTTCTTACTCTTAACATCCCATTCTTGTCAGGATACCTATTCTTTCTCACTCTTCCTTCCTTCTTCAAGAATAAAGACTAATATTAATAACAATACCTTTGTGTTCATAGAGTCAATTTTCACCAAAGCTATCAAAGAATTTTAGAAATGTGGGAAGCTTCCCCTTTTCAGCATGGTGGTCATTGACAGTGCTCCAGGATCCACTGTAAATCAGCAGCCTTCTCAATTAATGCCCTGACACTGAATCCTGCAGCAAATCGAGCGTGGCTTACTGTAAGGAAACCCACCAGGGACTTCTGGGTGAAGCAACACAGGAATTTCCGTACCTGCTGCAAATGAAAGGCTGTCGAAGAGGACATCACGCTGGCAGTGGTTTCACTTCAGAGGGCTCAAATAAGGTGAGTCTGAAAATGCAGACCTGGAGAAAAGTATTGATCCTGGCAAAGGATCAGTTGCTTGATTGTGAGCTAAAACGATCATGGTTAATTTCTTCATGCTCTAGATGAACTGAGCTGGGGCAATTATTTTGACTACAGCTCACCCTAATTCAGAGAAAACGAACAAGGATTAGTATCTTGTGGTCAGTCTCCATGTTCACTAGAGAGCTGGAGGCAGTGCGTGAGGTTAAATGGCTTTTAACTCTTAACACTGACCTATCCAATATTTGTTCACTGTTTCTGAAAGAGAATTTTTATTCCCATGTTTTGATGGACTTAGCAGAGCTTACATGAACAATACAATTTTGGCCCTTCTCACTAGAATTCTTGTGGATGATCTTTATGCACATGAATCTGCCAGTTCCTTCCAGAGAAAGCTGGCAGGCTGCAAGGAACGTTCCTTTTTACTTTGTTGTGCATTTCTCTTTTCCCTAAGATAACTGTCTTTTATCTAGCATAATAACATCCAGCAGCTCTCCTATTTCCTCCACTTGACTCACAACAACCATTTTGTCCTGTAGTTTTTTTTTTCAAGCAGCTTTTCCTCTCCTTATTCTTTGCCTTTTCATCTTTTACTTAAAAACATTATTTTTAAATACTTTAAACAAACAAAACCAAATCTGACTTTACTTCATTTCACACAAATTTGTCTCTGTGCATGCCTTACTTGCAATTCCACTCCAGACCCCTTCCAGTTTGCTGTGTGCACTGGATCCTAAGGGAAACATCTATGAAGTTGCAATTGTTCCCAGGTCTCTTCTGTCTCCGTTAGTGTGGTACCCCTCATTTTGCACTTTAAAATTCCATCTTCTTAATGGCATTTAAACATGACTAAAAAAATGACTAAACATAGTCACTATGTTGGTACAAGTACTTTTCCACATCCGTGCTCTTCCCTTTCGTATCAAACACTTCTTACCTGTGGTTCTAACCCTTTGCCAGAGTTACTGTTACTCTTGGCTTTTTTCATGACTCTGAAAAGACACTGAGTCACACCTGAATCCCCTGGAGGAAGAAAAGAGGGGGCGCTTCCGCTTCTTTCCCCATAAGAGATTTGTTGTCTGGATACAACACACTTAAACTATGAGCTTGCTAAAGAGCTGCACTACAATGCTGTAATTTACACACAGACACTCTAGATGGACAGTTAAGCATTCAGAAAATGATGGGACATGATTAAGTCATGATTTAATCATTTTGTCTCTGGACCAGTCCTCATGCTTTTGAAATTTGGAAACTGAGAATCTTGTCACATTTATGATTCTAATTCCAGTAAATCTATACAAAACAGCTTTGTAGACATTCTATTTCATCTCACAATCCTACATCTACGTCATCAGACCTTTTAACCAGCTTGGAAGGTTCTGCACAGAGCTAAAGCCATGTAAACAGAGTTAATATAAGGCCTAAATTAAATTACAGTAGATGTCAGAATATGTTAAGATGTCAAATTAGCCTATTTCCCAGTGCTGTATAGCAATAGAGCCCTCTAAGGGCTACGAAGAAAACTGATTGCTTTCTAGCTCATATATAATACTGACAATTATGTACTTAATTGAAACAATTATGTATATATTTTTATTATTTTATTTTTATGCGTTAATACAGCTATAATGTATCACATTTAGTCAGGTTAAATTCAAATGAGATAACTCTGCAAGGGTATCCCCTATGAGAATTAAGTTAATGATACTGAATGATAATGGCCGTTGTTAATTAGAATTGAATTAATATATGCTTAACTAATGGGCATGCATACATAAAAACGGGGCTTTTGTGTTGTTTAATTGAGTATAATATTCTGACTGGTAGTGTTTTAACCCATAAACTGCTAGATAGAGTCAATAAAGAAAAGCAGATTAAAACAAACAAAAACCTTTCAAACAGCTAATATTCTTCCAGTGTTTGTATTCAGCATTTTCTACGAAATCTCAGAAAAGGCTTTTAAAAGAGGGTAGTTTACAGTTCAGCGTACAAGGTCTCCATCTTTCAGTGGAAAGGTATTTAGTGCAATTTTTAAAACATTACAATTTGGAATTTGTCAATATTAAAGTGTTTTAACATGTTCAAGAACTAAATAATCAGTAAGTCAAAAAATGCAATAATATCTATTTCGTTCTGTATTTTTGGTTTACTTGGCATTTAGTTTATATTGCCCAATCATGATACAACCATGACATGTTGTCTTTAAATGTATTAGTTTTATGATTCACTTTACAAATGTATTGATTTCACTTTGTAGGTCATACTATAAAAAAATCTCAGACTCCAATATCCAATATATTTCAGCGCACTTAAAAGTCAAAATTGTGATTTCAGAGTCTTTTGGATGACTTAACATAGAAGTCTTGAAAATAATAAATTCCATGAGTTTTGTGAGACCTTGGAGAAGAACTTGCTTTCTCTCTTCTAACACAGACGTATAAATCGAGTATCAAACACTCCAATATATTTCCTTCAAATATAAATTGTACTAAACTTTTTAATATAAATCTTTATACAAGCTAATTGTTTAGGGAATTTGCTAAACCTATAAGCTGTTTGTTTTCTTTATTTTCAATATCTTTTTTTCCTTCAGTATCAGTAACTAATAGATAAGTAAGATCATTTAATAATATTTTAGATTTATTTTTTTTTTACTTCTGTTTCAAAGACAATTACATGGAAATCACACAGCATGGCAACTGTCCTTGTTCACTCACATATAAAGCCAGACAGCTAATTTTCATGTTAAAATTGTTTTTCCTACAACACAGGGTAAGCAGAAAACTTGGATAGCATACACTTTATTTACTAATTAATCTGAATCTTTGATGGTAAAAATGAATAAACTGATTTGCTAGAAAAAAATCATCTTTTTTTTAATAAATTAGCTCTTGTTAATTAGGAGAATGTTCTGTGTCCTGCTTTCTTTTTCTAATATATAATTACTGTAGAAGGATTAGACTAATTTAGGATTTGGGGCAATTGAAACATGAAAATAGATAAAATTGGACTCTTTTATTTTCATTGACTGTGTGATTTTAAAAGAAAATAGACTGTGATTATTTACAAAAGCTCTCAGTATCAATTAACTTACAAAATCAACACCTTAAAGCCATTAAATCTATTTCCAATCCCAGTTTACAACACTGTTGTGGGTCAAATATATTTAAACAACCAAAAAGCTCACGGTTGCCTGGACTGCTATGAAAAATTTATGCACAAAACAAGCAACATGTTATTTGTTTGGTACATCAATTTCCTGATTTTTGTTGATGCCTTGCCTGAGTACAAACCTCCCAAATGACATGTTCTCAAAGGTGGCTATAGTAAGCTGATTATTCCTACTAATCCCTAAATCAAAGTGAAGGAAACATTATCAGAGGCATGACACCTATAGTTATAGACCTTAAATGATTGATGTCTTGTAGACTATCCTATATATGACTTCAGGATATATTATCATAGAATCATTTAGGTTGGAAAAGGCCTCTAAGATCAGCTAGTCCAACCTTTAACTTAGTACTCAAGTCTACCGATAAACTATGCTAAGTTCTACACCTACATGTTTCTTGAAGACCTCCAGGCATGTTGACTATCACGTTCCTAGGCTGCCTGTTCCAATGCTCCACAACTCTTTTGGGAAAGAAGTTGCTCCTAGTAACCAGATGATAACCTCCTAGTGGCCTAAACATCCCCTGGAGCAACTTGAGGTCATTTCCCCTTGTCTTACCACTTGGGGCTTGGGTGCTACATCCTCCTTTAAGGTCATTGTAAAGTACAATAAGGTCTTTCCTGAGCCTTCTCTTCTCCAAGCTAAACAACCCCAGCTCCTTCGCTGCTCCTCATAAGACTTGTTCTCTAGACCCCACACCAGCTTTGTCACCCTTCTTTGGACATGAAGGTATTAACAAGCTACCCCCAGGTCACTGTGCTAAACCATTTTCTCAAGCCCTTGCTTGACCAGAAGGGAAGAAAGGTTTACAGGATTGTATTGTTTTGATTCAGGGCTTGATTAACATGTGTTATAAATGACACTTGGAACTCATCCATTTTAAGAAATGTGCCTTGTTTCAATCAGTTCTGCTGAATGCCTTGCTAATTACAGTAATGCTTTCAGATGAATGAGGCAACACATTTGATCCTTACTTTGTTTTCAACTGGTTATAACTGTAGACAGTGCCAAAAAAAACAGGACCACGATTTCAGTGGGACCACTTAAAGTCAATGCTTGTAGCTGTGTAATGCATTACTAGTTACAGCTTTTCTCCTGGCTTCGTTATGCCTGTGAAACAATGTAAGAAAGGTTCCTATAGTTCATATTTAAATGAAACAGTAAACACAAAAGTAGGAAATGTTGAGCATCTCAAAAAAAAAAAAACGTTATCAAGCATCTGAACACTGCTGAGGACTGTTTGACAGATTGTAGAGAAAGACTGAAGTGGCTGCTGATATCTGAGAACCTAATTTATAACTACATGTGAATTTAACTGTATGTGTAATACTAAGTGGTAGTGATGAGTGTGAAGGGAAATCAGAAAGAGATGGAACACACATGTAAACTGTCAGTTCACCAACTAGGCCGCTTCAGCAAACTTTTCTGCATATTGTTCACACAATAATGTAATTGTTTTAGGATACATTTTTTTTTTTAATTAAAGACCTCCATAAATAAATGTAAATATCCTCTCTTACTCATGCTTAATTTCCTTGCTTAATCACAAAGTATTAAAACACCAACCAAAACACAGTCCTGACTCTGGACGCATATATGCTCATCACCATTGCAAGTTTTTTGACCAGTACAAGCTTTCCTCGTCATTCCAAAATGCTGCACAAAGTATTTATGAAGCTACAGTGAAAAACTACAGAACCGGCTCTCATGGAAATCTTTGAGTCAATTTCTGCATGTGAAACAGTGACATCCAGTGGCAAGCTTCCTTAACAGTAATGATGTCTACCCCAGATGCACAAAAAACCACCAATATTTGTATTTTGTTGAAATGCATTAAGAGATGGTAAAAATGTTTTAAAATATTCAAAACATGTAAATATACAATTATATCAAACTATGCATCTCTCTTCAAAAAACTCACATTAAGTATAAAAGCAGTAAAATCATCTGCAGGGAAAAATTCAATTTGCCTCTCTTCAATAAACTTTATTACAAAGTATGCAAAAATGTTCACACGTGTTTGAAGCAATACAACATTCCCTACATTACAGCAGTATTCCTTTCTAGCTTGGTCACATAAAGAATCTTTTGTTTCTGAGATTCCCACTTCCAATAAAAAAGATTTTGAGCTTATGATTCTCAAAATGCAAAGAGCAATTCTCCAGACTACTCCTAAATTTTGGATTCATAGCAACAGCAGATGAGCACCCAAAATTTTCCTAGAAACAGATCCCTTTCTTTAAGACGAAGCTATTGAGAAGTAAGACTATCCTTCAAAGTTCTTTATTTAGAATACACACAGCAATGCAGGAGACCTCAATTTACTGTCTTTCCGTGCCTTTGGTGATAATGTGTATGGGATATACCCACCTGTCGTAATAAAAAAAAAAACACTACTGAGCTAGCAAATATTCCTATACATTCAAGTTCCCTTATTGAAATTCACTCAATCTGTCTAGAATAATGAAATTCATTGGACTGAAAGAGGGAAAATTTCACCTAAAGATATAGCATTTCAGTGAACATGGAAGAAGAGGGGATTTAAGAGGGGATTTGAGGTTCCAATTTTTGGAAAAACTCATCTCATTTTACTTACTACTTTTCCCTAGGGAACACAACAAACTTCAAACTCCCTGAAGTCTGTCAACTAAATTCTGTTAATCTCTGTCCCTGCAGACTACCATACAGCAAAACTGCTTTCTATTAGGAAAAAGTTGCCAGGCTAATATTCCCCCCAGTTAATGTTTTTCCACACTGGCTGAAAGATATGTTAAGGAAGGCTGAAGATTTGAGTCACTGCCTTTAAGATACACAGAGCCAAAAACAAATCACCCAACTGAGCAGCTACTAGCTTTTCTGTATTTTTTTTTTTCCATTTTGGAATAAGCATACAGCCTCTTCCACAAACAACCTAAAATCAGATCTCCCAATTAAGGTTATTCCACCAGTCTTAAATTTCAATCTCATTCACTTAGATATACAAAATCCTCAGTAGGCAAAGATCTCTGAACACACAACGTAATTATTTTCATTTGTCAGCAACTGGGCTGTTATGTTATCATGCTGCCACTTCATAAAAAGTCATATAATGAACAAAAGCCTGCTTTGCTTACTTCTGATCATTTCTCATACGGTTAAATGCTTACTTGAAGTATTTCTTCTAAACATAACTCTTAAACCTAGTTTTCCAGGCAAGGTTAGTTGCAGGTCAACTGAGATACAAGTTTGAGTCCTCCTCAAATGTAGAAAATTGGAATACTTTTCTGACAATTACATATATGGAAACAGTGTATGCTACTGTCACATTTACTTATTATAGTTTCAGCAGTCAGGGAAGTTGTAAAATCATCATGCTTACAATTAAGTGTACACTTTGAAATGTTCGTCCTTCAAAAATTTTGGCAAAATTTTAGAATTAGGAGCTGTTTATATTCTCACTGAACATTACTTCTGGGGGACTAAAAATAATCTGCAACGTTGATACTTTCTATAGTAAGCATCATGTTAGTGGTATCAGAAATTAACAGATAATATACAGTCAAAATGGATTTTTACTTCCTAATTACAAATAAAGTTCTTGATGGTCCAACTCTAGGGCTCTCTTTAACTGTTAAAGAATGGTGCCTTGAGACCTTATATTAAATGGCAACGTTACTACGTTAATGCTACATGAAATTAAATGCTGCCTGAAAGGTCAACTACACTGAGGTAAGAACTTAGATATGTACAAGATTATTTTTTTATTTCACTTGGAATCCTCAAAGGTACAGAGAATTTCTTTCATCCATAAATCCTGTGCCAAGCTACATTAACACAAAACTCAGCAATACAGAAAAAGTAATTTGTTATATTGTCTCTTACACTAGGAAAGACAGTTCTGATTATTCACCAGTTCCACAGTTGCAGAAGAGGGAATTCCGCTTTCTAACCTCACACGAAAGAGACAAAACTGAAATATTTGGGGAAGATTTGCCTTGGATGAACTAAATAAAGCACGCATTTTCATTGTGAGAATCTTCCTTAGAGAACATGCTGCTCCAAACCATGTTATCTACTGAGAATCAAACTTGTAAGTTGTATGAAGCCCAAATCTGTTAGCAACTGGTGCTATCTCATGTACAACAGGGTACACAAGCTTTACACTTGTGACACCAGTGACATTTACAAGTGTGACACTAGAACAATTGTGCATTTGTATTGTTGCAGAACAGTTTGCGAGGAAGGTCAGGAGCACATCTCTATGGTTAGGCTTAGGTCCATGCATAGAATTCCATAACTGTCCCCATCAAGCTCTATGAGCAAAATTAACTCCTCCAAGCTAGACTAGAAGGACTACATCTATCCATATAAAATCAAACAGGTCTGTCCTCTTGTCTTGAAAACAGGTGCTATATCCTATCTTGCATCCATCTGGATATTCTCTTCACTTCTTCAAAACGGTGCTCTTTTTTTTCCCCTTCCATAGGACCAGAGGCTAGTACCCAAAGGCACATGATCTCCACAAGACCACTACAGTTATTTCCACAGAGGAGTGAGAGTTGACACAGCCCAAAATTGCATCAATAATTGCAACAGAATGAATGATTATGGGACAACCACCAAGCCTGCATCTCGTTTGCTAATATATAAATACCCTAACAGTCAGCAATTCTTGACAGAGGTTTAAGGAGAGACATGCAATGTTAATCCATGGAAGAATTAAAGAAACAGACTCCAGGCCAACAACGCTGTGAAAACCCTCCAGAACCTTTCACTCTCCCCTGAACTAGGAAGCTCACATACTGTGAATATATATGCACCTGCTTATCTTCCCCTTATTAACAGTAATTCCACTGTTGTCAAGACTATTTGAATTTTTAAAATCATAGGCAAGCTTAAAACCTTATAAGAGTTCTGCTTTTGCAATCTAGACTTACACACTCAACTGTTCTTCACATTACAATACTCTAAGCTCGATTTTGCAGATCATCATTAAATTGATTTTATGCAGAGGTTTAGGACTCCACATAAAGGATTAACCACTTCCAGATGCAGCTTTCACTAAAAATGTATAGACTCTTTTACTATACTCCTCTCATCCCCCAATTTTCCTTAAATAAAAACAGGTAACTTTAAACAAAACTGAAGTCTTCTTTATATTTACTATTTTTTAAGTTTTCAGTAACTTATTAAAAAAATCAAGCATAAAAACCTAAACAAGATTAACAAAATAATACAGAACATCCTGAAGTTTTTCCCCTTCCCTTCTGTTCTAAAAAGGGAAAGAGACTACTGAAATTTCATCCAGATTTAATAAAATATATGTAATTGCATTAAAATCATAATTTGAATAACATATGCAAATTAGGTACAAGATATCAACAAACTGTCAGTTTCTAGGAAACAAAGAACAAAAATGACTTAAATCAAGTTAACTCAATGTAAAATGCTGCAGATAGTTTTATTCACAAAATGCTAATCATCAGAACTATTCACTGACATACAATACACAGCGAGTATGAAACTTGATTTATAGACAAGTGAAATGCTTCACAGAAGCACGGATCCCTGAGGCATTCTGAATATAATTCTTCATTTACTGGAATAGACAACACAGTTCCCTTGGCACAAGTAGCAAGACTGGATAAATACACAGTTAAGACAAGATAGGCAAACAGAAAGTGGAAGGTTGTGTCTCACCAATATTAACAGACTTGGTCATGATGAAAACTAGCTTACATCGAAGGGCACAAGGACCTGGTAAGACCAGATTTCTCTATTTCACTGTGAAATTCAGATGCATTGTGGATACCTGCTTTTGTCACTGTCCATGGCCACAGGTTGCAAAGTCCTCTTGACATCAGACAAAAAAAAATGCTGCTTCTGTATAAAAAAGCAGTAGGACTGATTGCATGGACAAGTATTATTACAATTAAAAAAAACAGAGTTAGACCCTTTCACTTCTTCTTCTGTTTTTCTGCTTTAATTCTCTGCTGCAGTGTCTTCAGTTCAGTCATAACATTTAAAGTTCTGTAAACCCAGTTGACCTGAAAAATAGGTAAATTAATTAAATTGATAATTGCATGTATAGAGGTGAGTTTAAAAAAGAAGTACCCGTATAAATGAAAACCTACCACAATTATGATAGTATTCACCAGTAGTGGTGCTGAAAATACTAGTGAAATAAACATTCCTCTTGAATCAAAGTACTGGTATTTAGAAAACAGCCTGAAAGAAGAAAAAAATAAAAAATTTAAAAAGGAAGCTTTATTCAACATAGTTCACATAATGTTATATCTTCTTCAACATGGACGTTGTACAGATTATCCTACTTCTTGGGATCCCCAAACACAGGCCAGCTGGATGAAGCTGGAAGTGACAGTAAGTTATCTCATCAGTTATGAGTGTTCCCTGCAGTACCAGCCTTTTTCTTACTGTTTTATTGCTCAAGACTCAAATAAAACAAACAGATATATTTATGCCTCAGAAGTCAAGCTTATCCTGAAGTTTTTGAGATGACTTTTAAATACTCGTTTTGGTTACTCATATTAGAAGAGGTAACAGAAATAACAAATGTAGTGAAGCTGTAACTTAGGCCATGCATGCATTAAGTGGAACATAAAGACTTAAAATTAGATGTCTGCAGGAAGTGTTGTTAAACATACAATTTTCAGTTATATCACAAAATTATTAGTTCAGTTCTTATGACAATAAACTATCAGTTTAACTCTGGTATGCAGGTTTAATAAAAAGGGCTGTGATTTTAAGCAATATAACAAATACACACTAGGTATTAAAAAATATTCCTTTTTTAAGCAGTAACCATGTCACACCCTATGGTTTTGTTCAGAAGTATTGTATCAATGAATGCAACAAACCCTCTGCCATACCATTCTGCTGATGGGTGACTCTCTTTAGGTTAAGTTTTTTTGAGGGATTGATATATATGAAAGAGGAATATTTGTAGGACATTCATTTAAATATGAAAATGTAAATATTTACCTCCAGTTCATGGCTGCTAATTCATTTATATATTCTGCAGAGTACACTAAACCCACTGTACAAGAAAAAAACAATAGATTTGGTAATTATTTAAACAACTGCCATCAGTTCTGCCATATATACAAGAGATATATACACATCATACACTACAACTCCTTGATCGTCAGAATATCAAACCGCACATTTAGTATTTCACAGTATGGCTTGGGTTGGATGGGACTTTAAAGATACTTCCAAACTTAGAAGTACTTCCAAGCCCCTGCCACCAAATCGGGTTGCTCAAAGCCCCAGTCAGTCTGGGCTTAACCACTTCCAGGGATGGAGTATCCACAACCTCTCTTGGCAACCTGTTCCAGTGCCTCACCACCCTCTGAGTGAAGAATTTCTTCCTAAACTTAGTTTAAAGCCACTGCCACTGTACTTCCTGACAAAGAGTCCCTCTCCAGCTTTCCTGTAGACCTCCTTTAGGTACTTGAAGGCTGCTATAAGGTCTTTCTGGATCCTTCTCTTCTCTAGAAGAAATAACCCCAGCTCTCTCAATCTTTCTTTGTAAAAGAGGCCTTCTTCGTAGGCTGTTCTTCATCCCACTAATCATCCCAGTTTTAAATTAAAATCCCATATAGTTACTAACAAGTATTCAGTGATCACAAAATACACTTGCTGTATTACAGACAAACAACCATGAAATCCTGCTTAACTGAGCTTACAGGAAGAGCTCAGAAAACAAACGATCTAAAAAAAGAGTCAGCACTATTTCCAGCAATCTTCTTGGTGACTCTCCATCTCTATTACATCTGTACAAAGAAAAGCCAGAACTTCCCAATAACTGGAATGGAATCAGTATATCCTTTTAGATGCTTTGGTGTCACACTTTTGTATCTAGGACTACTATCTAAAGTTAGGGTACTAAACATCTGCAGTATATCTAAGAATTTACACATAAACATTTATAGAAACTGTTCATGTATTGCACAGCATTTGAATTTTTTTTAAAAAGTATCTCCCTTCCAATCATAGTTTTACCACTTAACTAGTTGACTAAGCAACATTTTTAAATCAGTCTTGCTCTTCCTCCTGGCACTCTCAGGGGTGTCTGTGGGGCATATAATGAACCTGCTCCAAAAATGAATCCAGCTAGAAGCTGACTGTATTTACTGAACTGCAACATTAGAGTAAAGCAGAGCAGAAAGCAGCTGCTCTCAATTTCTTCCTGAGAAGTGGCGTAACACACGTGGTGTAACCATGCAAAAAAATTATTTATCCCACATTCTCAGTATGATCAAAAAGTTTCAAGTCTCTGCTTTGCACAGTCTTGGAAACTAAATAAATACGTAAATATTTATGGATTAAAACAGCTTCGGTATAAGGCAAATCAACTGCATATACATATATATATACACACACACAAGAGGAATGCCATTATGTATGCACTTTATCTGTTGAAAAATGTTACCACGAAGGCGTGGGCTGTGTAAGGAACTGTCGCTAAAAATACAGGAAGTGCGAGCAACGCACCTGCCCTTTATCTCCCGACGAGGAGCTCAGGGAAGCACGAATACACTACTCACCCATACAGAGAAAGTGCCCAATTTGCACCCGGTAGTGCTGGAAGGAGAAGCAAGTTACGAGGAAGCAGAGGACGTGGAAAACCGCCAATCCCACCAGCCAGGGCTCGGACCAGTCCGTTCTCTATGGGGAAAAAAAAAAAAAAAAAAAAAAAAAACCGCGAAAGGAGATTTCAGTCACGGACCACGCTCACCAAACACCTCAGCGCGGGCTGCCCTATACAAAAAGGAGCAGGCCCCCGTTACACACGACCAGCGCCTTCTCCCCAGCCCCTTCCCTCAGAGGACAGCGCCTCACCGCCACGACCGTGGACAGCCCCGGCGGGCCGCTCAGCGGCGCCTCCATGATGGCAGGGCTCCGCCTTACCTCAGATAACGGCAGCCGAAGTCTCGCGAGAAGACGCCCA
>CM021699.1:97242854-97256938 GCA_011074415.1 Stictonetta naevosa
GATTCTGTTTGTGTTTGAGTTTGAAGTTGTGAAGAGGATGTTTTTTAGTGTTTGAGTTTGAAGTTAAACTAAAGAGGGTGTTTTTTTTTTTGTTTTTTTGTTTTTTTGTTTTTTTATTTATCACACTGTGCTCAGCAGAAAACTTCCGACAAAAAACAGCAGTTGGCCATGCAGGAACATAAGTTGTCAGTTGAAAATACTCCTTTTTTTACCAAAATAATAATAATAAAAAATCATTTTAATGAATAACTGCATAATGGAAAGGGAGTCATGACTCATTTATATTAACTCCTTTTGTCAAATGCATGCAGACCTCTAAGGATCTATAGCTTCTAAAGACCTATTGCTCTTAAATAGACATTTCAAATTCAGGTTCATCAGCTAGGCTAGGAGACTTTATGAATATTAATGACATATTTGTTAAACAATCCATACAGTCATAACGTAGGTGCATATTCTGCTTCCCACCCAGCCCCAGCCCCCGTGGCATTGGCTTACCAACTCTCAAGGTTTCACCTTCACTTTTTTTTTTTTTTTCCTGAACTTTTGGAACTGCATGTGTAAGTAAATACGACAAATATTATTTTTACTTAGTCTACTGTATAGCCAAATATAGGCCATCACTGTGAACTAGTTTCTTTTTACAGTCACACACCTGCAATTTAGTGTGAGATATCTGAAACTGAGGTTGTTTCTCTATTTTACTTCAGGTGTTTGGTATATTTTTTTTCTTCAGCAAGAGTGTCTGGAGGCCAATCAAGGGTTATTACTAAGAGCACTGTAAAATTAAGCAGGGTGGTGCAAAGGTCGTCATTTTTACTACTGTTTACCTCTTAATTTTAAAACAGAAAAAAAAGAAAAAAGTTTTAAATCCACTTTATAGATTGGGAAATTGGGAAATAAGGCCAGAAGAAATTGACTTGTCATTTGAAAAGGCCTATAGTTAATCTAATAAATTAAATCACTTGGGATTTTTGCAAATGAGGAATTAGTTTCTTGTAATTGCTCAGTTGCTCAGTTGCTCAGACTAGGGAAACAATCTGCAAAGGCTGAAAGGCTTCAGTGAATGAAGGCTATAATAGCTGTGAGCAAAGATGCTGGTCAGTGGTGAATCTGTAGTACAGACAAGCTGGGTGGATGGGAAGTTAGTGGTTTATTGTGGCTACAGCATAACGTATTAAAAAAATAATGGATTTTTAAAAATGTAGCTTTTACTGTCAGCCACTGTGGCAGCAGTGTAAGTTTTTTATAGGAAAGTGGGAGTTGCTTCTGTAAGATTGACTAGAATAAAGCCAGTAATGCTGTTTGTCAGCAGGTGGTAGCAGATACATAAGTATTGCCAGCACCTTTGTGTGGTGTAGGTTTTTTCATGTGTTTTCAGTGGGGAATGAAATGTGAAATGAAACATACTTCAAAGTTAATAAACACACATTGCTCTTTGATAAGGAAAAGCCTGTATATTTGTATTTTTATAGCATTTTTCAAAGCCAGTATGCTATGTTTAGGTCATTATTTAAAAAATGCTGTAGAAGCAAAAAGTACTCAGCATAATAATATTTCCGGTCAGACAAACATTTCTGATCTTTTTACTATAAATAACCTAATCAAGTGGTATCTAAAACTCAGCTTCAGTTTTCTGTTTTATTATTTAGATTCGTACGTGCTTTCTTTCCACACTACCATATATTTCAAGCAGATTGGATAAAAGATCCCCCCCAAAAGGAGATTGATAAAAAGATTTTTTTTTCCCTTTTAACAAATGAAAATGTTAATTTGCTTTACATAGGAAAGGGTAAGTTTGCAGGGTATGTTCCATTGTAAACTGGTTTTCATTTAGGAGGGAGGGGGTTGTCTTGAACTATATACATTTTTGAAGGCATTGTGGTGAAACAGTTTACAATGGTCTCAATTTAAACAGGCACCACCATATGGACACGATGGCCTGTTACTGCTTGCTTTGTTGCATGGATCATTACAATCAGAATGTGCGATTGCAGCCACAGTTTATAGCGAGTTAGGACCAGATTGCAGCAGGTGTAGAAGTTCATCAACCTCAGTAACCTTAAAAAAAACATGGTGTTGTGGTTTAACCCGGCCGGCAGCTAAACACCACACAGCCGTTCGCTCACGCGAACGGCTTGGTAGGAGGACGAGATGCAACAGGCAAAAATAGAAACTGGAAGTTTGGGCTGGATGTAAGAAGCAGCTTTTTCCCTATGAGGACAATCAAGCAATGGAACAGGTTGTCCAGAGGGGTTGTAGGGCATCTGTTGGAGGTTTTCAGGATCCACTTGGATAAATCTCTGAGCAATGTGATCTGGCCTTAAAGTGGAGCTTGCCTGGAGCAGGAGGTTGTAATGAACTAAGGTCCTTTCCAACCTGAATTATTCTGGTTCTATGAATCCACGATTTAAATGAGAAAAATCAACAGCTTAGTTGTGTACACTAAACAATATTGCATTAGCCTGAAAGTGAAATGGATGTTTTGTGTGTCCTTTTCAGAATCCTATTCTTTCAACTTAATCTCTTTCATCTACTTTCTGCCAGGGTGTTTTCCTCACTGCAGAATAGCTTCAGGCTTCTACTTTTCTTCCTCCTCTATTCCCAGACCTTACAGACAGTCTGAAATGCAAATGTCTTTTTGTTCTCTACCTACCAACATGTCTAACTGTTAAATTATGCTACTAATCCCACCAAAGATCTCCTCAGGATTCTTTCTAAGCCCTGCTGTGTTCTGGCAAAACAACCAGATTTTACTTCTGTTGGGTCTTTGTCCAGGGTGGAAGAGGCCAAACATAATTGCAGGCAAAAAGCAGCCCTGGCAGTATTACATCCTGCTCTTATTTATGCACTTTATATTCACTTTGACTCCTTCTGAAGCTTTCTTCTCTCAAAATTGTTGCATTGATTGATTGTGTTTTGTTTTTTTTCTTTTTCCTTCTCTTTTTTTTTTTTTTCAGTTCAGAAGAACCATGTTATATCATTCCACAGAGTGGTATGGAAAGGAAATCAAATACTTCTACATTTATTTGGTGTGTGACTATGTAGTGTGTGGCATGTAATTCACTGAATTCAAGTTGCAGTACTGCTGTTGTCATAAAAAGGGCAATAAGGTATAGAGGTATCTAGATTGTTTAGGGCAACCTTCATGATTTTGTCTTTCAAAGATAATTTTTGGCTTTGCCAGCAAAAGTTGACTACCTAGAGTACTTGCTGAAGCCAAAGTTTATGTACATTCCCATACCCTACTGAGTCTTTTTGTGGCCAACCATCAGCTTTTGTTCTGTGGAAATAGAATTCAGCAAGATATATGTATCTGCCCATATCCAACTCTTACATTCTGGAAAAGCAGTTTATGACTGGAGATACACTCCTCCAGGTCCCTCCTCCCATTTTTACTTTCTATCCAGTCCTTCCATTCCCTGTTTGCACATAAGCAGTACTGCTAGAAAGTAAGGCAATGTCCATTTGTTTTAAAAAATAAAAAATAATAATAATAAAAAAAATCATATGCAGTGCATTTTGTTGGCATGGTAGAAAACAGAAAGTGAGAAAGACAAAAATACAACAAAAGAAAGACAATGACAAAATGTGGTAACAACTGGGGCACCACTAAAAGATCTATTCCCGAGCCTGTATTAGAAACTGAAGGATAATACATACCTGTGTGGGTTATGCCCTCACCCCCAGCAGTATGTGGAAGAGCACCTTCAACATTCACCATTTTGCAGCCTTCCTGGTAGCATCCTTCCCTTGTTACTGCTGTTTTCTCTGGAGTGGAATTAAATTTTACCCTGCTTAACAACACCGTCTGTATGATTTCAGAATAAACTCTCCTAACACATTACCAGAAGCTACACTTGCATGAGTATGGCTAACAGATGGTCATTTAAGGGTAAAGAGATAAAGTGATTCATGGTTGTCCTAATGGAAACAAATTGATCATATGAAAATAGCTAATCTGCCTTCCTTTCCCGCTTTCCCTTAAGCCAAACTGCTGCAGCGATGTGGACACGTGGCTTCAATGTGTCATTAAGTGTTACTAGGGGAAAGATGCAGATGGAGATCTTTTCCTTGAAGGACAGATCTAGACTTTCACCACTAGCAATAGGTATCTTATCTTCCATGAGTTATGAACCACAGAAATTAACCACCTCCTAACCAGTAGTATGATGAGTCAAAATCATTATTTGCAAATTTCTTCCGTTTCAGAACTTCCCATGCTGAGACTCCAGCATATTAGGAAGTACTCACTGGGGAAGATAGTTATCTCCCTTTTCCAAAGGCTTTAAATATTTCTCCCCTTCCAGGTACCAGAGACTGCAGGTTGAGTACTGCAGTAGTCTTATTTTCATTCTTCCAGACAACATTATTTGGCTCCCTGTAGCAAGGATGGATTTGCCTGGCTTTCCCAGAGGCTTAGTTTCTGTTCTTGCTTTTCAAATACGTTGCATTCATATTTTTTTGTTCTAACTTGATGTAGCATTGATCCTGTAGGATGGGACTCTGCAGAGACAAACTTCTGTGTGATCTTGGCAGACTGACATCAAGTTGTTTGGGCTTCCAGTGAAATTTTTGCCTGGCTGAGATCACCAGAGTAATAATCTTTGTCAGGACTGAGATGGGAACCCTTAGGTAGCTGCCCTCATTTTGGTTCTCCTGAACTGAAGACATAATGATGGTATAAGACCACTTATTATTGATGAGGCAAATTTGGTGTTGACATTGTCCTCTTTGGAATCAGAAAGTCCAAATCCAAGTTTGTATCTGTTAGCCTACCAAGATTTCTCACTGGCTTTTATTTTATTTTATTTTATTTTATAATATTAGAAACTTGTGAATGGCCACCAATTAGTTTTCTCATTTTGTATCTGTATTTCTCATTATTTGGTATCCCTCTGTAAGGGAGGGATAAGACGTAAATATTTCCAGAATTATTGCTTGCGTATAGCAGGAGTATTTCACGGTTGCCAAATTCTTTATTTAAATGCTGTAGTTTGTGTCTCCACTAACACTGGGCACTCTGGGTTGCTTCCCAGTGTGAAGCTTTGTGCTTAGTTTAGGAGATAAACATACTGTGTGCACAGGCTATGTGTACAAAACATGTTCCATATAACTCTTAGCACAAATACCTAGTGCATTCATACCTGAGAAATTATGCGGCTCTATAAACTGCTAATGTAGATGCACCTCGACTGTTCAGGTTAAGAATGTTGTTCACAGTTACTTAAAGTTACACAAAGACTCAGAAGTTGGTCCTTACTGGAAACCATAGGGTAGAAAATAAAGATACCTAAAGGTGAGCTGAGGAAGGACTCAGGCAGAATACTTGGTCCTTAAAGAAATCTGTGATTTTTTTATTTTTTTTTCCCTATGGAAACATTCAGAGCCATATTTATTTTAGTTTGGTGTTTAAATTGAGGTAATTAAATGCTTGCCTGTGTATTTAACAGCTTACTTCATTTGATCTATGTAACATGTGCAGGAAAAATCAAAATACTGCACTCTACCATCTCTTTACTACTTACAGCTTTTTTTTTTTTTTTTTTTTTTTTTTTTTTGGGTCATTGTTGCTCAGATATCAGAGATATCTTAAGGGATCACCTCTGTTTTTGGTCTCAGTGCTGTTATCAGGCCAAGGTTGTTACAGGAAGGTATTCCTTTTACACACTTTAACTGAATGGATGGGACATTGGGATGTGCTCAATGGTTTCCAGTTCCAGACTCTTATGGAAGAATATATGAACAGGACAATCAGGTAGTGATACTTGCATAGTAAATCTCTTAGCAATCTTGCAGCTCTTTGCTTTTGCATGTTGAGAGCTGGAAGAAATTTGCTGTGACTGAGATTTGAACTGAAGATGCCAAAGGCTCAGTGGAAAACATTAACCGGTTCATTGGTGAATGCCCAAACCACGATTAAAGAGTGTTGTCATCAAATTACATATACAGCGACAATGGTTCAATTAGCTAATTGTGAGACTAAGCATACTTCAGTTCATAGTGTAAAGAAAGAAAAAAGTGGGCCTTCAACAGTCTACTGATGAATAACAACAGTAGATGGCACTCTTACTTTGTTCTTCAGTGCATTACTTTTTCGGGAACATTATATTATTTCAAGCAGTGTTCACAAAACAGGTTTTGAGATACACTCAGATGAGGGAATTTTTGTGCTATAGATCCTCATCATAATAAAAAGAACCCAGCATACCTTTTAAGTTTATGGAACAGTTATCTGTGCTTCCTGCGGGTGTTAATAATTGCCCTTTTAGTCCCTACTGCTAAATATATTCTACAGATACAAAGACCCTGCAGACTTCTGTAGGACCCCCTTTGTATATTAAAAAGGAAGAAAAAATTACCACCAAGAGTTACAGAATTATGTTGGGAATCTCTGTGGAAATGCTGAAAGCTGTTACTGTGTTTTTTTTGTTTGTTTGTTTGTTTTCTGAGTGCAGTAAGCCAACACCCCTTCAGTTGTGTCTGCCCCATGCACGTACTGCCAATATGCTGTGGGTGAGGATCATCATGTACTTGAATTCAGTTAAGCTGCGTCCTACAGCTGTTGCCAGTAAGAAAGAGAAATCTGCTTTGGGGTTGTGAGAGAGCTGGTGAACAGGAGGGCAGCAGCTAGAGTGATTCCAGTGTTCCTAATTGTGCCACACACAGTGCCTGAGTGCTCACTGTTTAACCAGTAGTGTCTTGTGATTTGTTTTTATTAAGCAGATTTTTTTCCAGGTGTACTTGGTCACTGCTGCCTTCTAATCACATTTATCGCTCTCATCTGAGGCTAATTTGAGATTCCTGGTGACAAGAAAATTATCTAAGGGCACTGATAGTTTGGAAACTCTGACATGATCCTTGTTGCAACTTAAAATAGGGATCACAGTGGCTGTTCTTGGTGTCTTTGTTAAGCTAGCTCTGGAGCCCTAGCTAGCTACATAAAAATAGAGAACCTCCGTGTGATGATATGGTGAGCAGTAGTATCCTGACATAAAATTTAGTTTCTTCAAAGAGGGGAAAATCTGAATTTCTTTCCAGGAAGGTTGGTTGCATTTCCAGGTAAATGGTTCATCTTCTCTTCAGTTTCTTATTTTTTATTTTATTTATTTATTTATTTATTTTAATATGTGAATTCAAGGGTTTAGCTAAAGCAGATCTAGGCTATCTCTCAAGTGAATGAAGATTATTGTAAGCAGATACTGTTGCACCTCCATTCACAAGAACTCAAGTTCCTTGCAGTCTGTATGTGCTCATTATGGTCCTGTAGGGAGAAGCTACTTTAAAAAATGAAAGGATTACTCTACAACTTCCTAAGAATTAGGTTTTTGGTAGATAATGGATTAGCACAGTGGAAAGTATGAACTAAAGTTTAGTGTGTGGAGGTACGTGTGCCTCTCTGGCTTATTAAGATAGCTTTGAAGGTTATAGGAAATCCAGCATTAAACCAATCTGGTTGTGTTCATGTGTATACTGTCAGTATGATTAGTACTGAAGTGCAGTCTGACCTTTCTGTATGTCCACTTCCGTATGTGGGAAACTTATCAATATGCAGTAAAGTTCAGTCTGAGTGTGCCAAAATGTAGGCAATATGCAATCAGGAAAAGAGGGACTAAAGCTGGTGTGTAAAGTTACTGTTTGATGGATTGATTCCAGTGAGTGTCTGTATGAGACATGGAAGAAAAAAATAGGATTTTAAATAAATAAATACCTGAAACTCATAGAATATAAACCAATTCTTATTTTTTTCTGTGATAGTTAAATATTGGTTTTTAAAACTGCAGAACAGAGAGCTTGATTTTTTTTATTTTTTATTTTTCCAAGATCAGTCTCCCTGAAAACACTGCTGTTAATAACTCCCTGTTTGAAGTATCCTCTGTCATGAATAGCGAAGATCTTCATTAGTTACAAGCACTGAAGACTTAAAGAATGCCTTGTTGTAGATATAACAAAGTGGGCATCTTTAGGTGTTCTAATTAACACTTGGGGGGGACAAGTAAGTTGGTGGAACATACTTGAATGTTATTCATTGAATAATTAGATAATGAAGGAACAATGGGGCTTTTAGCTCTTCATATTTTCTTAGGAAACTATGAAGAATCTGGCAGTGATGTGTACATAAAATAGTAAATTGAGGAAAAATAGACTGCAGTTTCGTTACACTGACATCTGCTGTAAGCAATCTTAATGGTGACTTGTATATCATAATGATTAATGGCAGATACAAAGCTGAAACAATTATATTTATTAAATACTCTAACTGAAATTGTAGTACTTTAATGTTTAAAGACAGATGAAGTTAAATAATTACATCACTTGCTGCGTGTATGACACATGAAAATGAAATAACATTTGGGTAACCAATATTGAAGAAACTAAGTATCAAAGGAAAACATTAGAAGTGGAAACTTGAATTGCAATGTCAGAAAATAGAATTTACACATTTTTAAAAGAATCAATATAATACGTGCAAGAAAATCTATGCACTTGGTAACTTCTAACAAAAAAAATTGAGAGAAGTGTTAATTACAGAAAACATTCTTGTAGTGTTTTTCTGGAATTAAGAATTCTTAATTTAGGCTTTATTAACATGAGGGTTGACTATAGCTGCTAATGGGGACAGGAGTCTTGAAAGCCTTGAGGGAAGTTCCACTTTGTGGGAAATAAGCACAAGAGTTTTCTGATTTACCCTTTCACCCTCATTGCACTGGTTAAAAAGTTAAAAATATGTGAAAAACCTAAGGAGGAAGAGTCCCATAAAGGTAATTCTCTAAGTGAATGCTCAATCTGTCTTTTTTAGGAAGATCAGTAAGTGTCATACCCAACCCTCTTCCCTAATTAGTAGGGCTCCTGGGGATATTCTGTTTTCTACAGTGTTTGTTCTATGTATTTTAAAGTTAAAATTTGGTAGTACCTTATTTGGTTGCTTATCTTTAGCTGTGAATATGTAAATATTGGAGTGATACTGGTTTAGAGTAATGATGAGCATGATTAAGGAGTTCAGAAACGTCACCGTTCTCTCACAGTAAAGGGGAGATCTTATTTTGCACATGAATGCTATTGCTGAGGAACTGTGGAATTTCCATCTCTGGATATTTTCACAGTTTGAAGGGCAAAATCTCTGAGCAGCCTTGCCTAACAGGTGGCCCTATATGGAGCAGGAGGTTTGATTGGATGACCTCCATAGGTCCCTTCTATTATAAATTTTTTGTATGATTGTGATGACTCTGTTTCAACTACTAAAGAACCCCTCTTATATAGGACAAGGTAAGTCAGTTCTTTCCTGACATGAACTTTTCAGTATAAAGCATAGATATAATCATGTTTTTGAAGTAAAAAAAAAAAAAAAAAGTTAATAATTTTGTTCCTTAAATTTTTTTCCTTTTTTAATGAAATGATTCCTTTTTGTGTGCTTTTATCTATTCATTCTACTTGATTATGAATAGTGCTATTTATTTTTTTTTTTTTGATGAATAAGATTGTTTTTAAAGAAATAGGACTTACAAACAAGATCAGTCTGCATGAGTCTGCCTTTACTAGTCATGAATGTTTCTGTGGCAATAAATTTGGGTATCTACAAGTTTTATACCATGGGGTGGTGACCAGAGAAACCATTTAGGAGCTACAGTGTCTGAGAAGGGGTGGGAACCAAGAAATTGGGTGGGATGCCATCAAGATGGGAGTCAATATCGCTGTCATGCTTGAGAGAAGTTACAAATATCTGCATATTTTGTTGTGGTACCCAGTATTACACGAAGGTTGACAGTACAATCCAAATGTGCAGTGAGACAGTGTAATGACTAACATTTCAGTTTGAACAAACCCGCATATACTCTCTCATACTTTAAAGGAAAGAAGAAACACTTCTGAAGCTGCTTCTGCTAGCAAGCTTAGTGCTATAAAGTTAAAAACAGAAAGCTATGGGGGGGGGAGCGGAAACATACCAGTACAGAATACGAGATTAGCACAATGCAGCTTCCAGTTGTTTACTGTTTCTTTTATTCATTTTCGACTCGATTGCACCAGTTGCATCATTGAGGGTGAGTTGAAGTCACAAAGCATTACCAAGCAATTGGATTTTTTTTTTTCCTCTGAGAATTTTAATGATGTACTGAAGTGCTGTTGCAGTTTAAAGTAATAGCTTATCAAATGAAATGTAGTATAGTGTTGGTTCTTGCAGAGGGGACAGGAATTTCTGGGTAGCTGTCAAAAAAAGGTATCTACACAGTGGCAGTAGACAGGAATGTACATGCTAGAGGAGTTCAGGAAGAAGAGAGGCGCTAATATGTTTGGGGCAAGTTAAAGGAGGAGGCGGCAAAAGTCAGTGTGTGACACGGAGCAGGTGAAGAGAAGCAAGCTAAGAGAAAGCCTTCTTAAAGGACTAAAAGAAGGGCTGGAAAACAAATTAAAAATAAGCCTGAAGCATCACTGGATGAGTGATTTTCATATGTATGCAGTCCTCCAGAGCTGCTGAGTACTGAGGAGAAGAGAGGCTGGAAGCAAAAAGAAGCAGAACTGTGGCCTCAGCCAGGATCTCCTACATACTGTGCTGTTACAAGATTTTTCTTCTGTTGATGTTAAAAAATAAAAATAAAAAAAAAAATCTCTGCACTTGTACAGGCTTTCCTTTTGCTTCAACACTTGCTTTTCCATGGTCAAGTACTGTGGTAATTTGACTGTTGCTGGCTGCCAGACACCCACTCAATGGCTCTCTCCTTTCCCCTCACACTCTTTCCCTCCTGTAGCACGTGTCCTCCGATGGGTTGCAGTCCTTCATGATGAACAAGTCTCAGTGTGGGCTCTCCACAGGCTGCAGATAAGTCCCTGTTGGAGCACCTCCTGCCCCTCTTCTCAGTGTTCACAAGTTTTTCCTCACATTTCTCCCTCAGTCTCTGCTGTGCAGCGTTTTGCCATTTCTTATCTCTGGGGTGCCGCCAGCTTGGCTGCTGGGCCCAGCCATGCCCTGCAGTGGAGCCATTGGAACCGGCTGTGTCTGGCATGGGGCAGCCCTGGCCTCTCCTCACAGAGAGGAGTCACCTGGGCACCTGCACCCAATACATCCATCGAGACATCTCCACACAACTTCTTCAATCTCTGTAGCAGACAGAGAGGGTGTATGTATATATACACACACACATGCTGTCATGACGTGCTGAGACATTCCTGTTTGAAACATTTTAGTGTTAGATGCTTTCCTAGGGCTTAGATCTGAAAAATACTGAAGGATTTTCTGAATTATTTTTTTTTTTCCAAATAGGGACAAAAATAGCTGATGGAAGCATACTGCTTATCTGCATGTTCTTGATGGCGCATATCCCATTTCTAACTGGTTAATACAACTTTACACAGACAGTAAAGGATCACACTGCCAATTCAGCCATGCACATTTCTTATGCTACAATGTGATGGAGCATTCCTTTGGTAGACTTTCTGCCAGGCAGAAGTGCCTTTGGGATTTCTAAGTGCCAATGTTTCAAACATTTTTTGAATAATTGGAGGCTGCTGTGCCTGTCATTAGTTATGTGAAGATGCGAGAGAAAGATTTTACTGTGGTTGGACTACAGTTTCTGCAGCAGCTGCACTCCCTGCCTACAGAAACTGATGCATCACGTGTAGCGCACGGGGAAGATCTCAGAATCTGAAGTGCATCACCTTTCTTGACCTGCTGGCAATACTTTGCCTAATGTAGCCAAGAATACCATTAGCTTTCTTAGCGGCAAGGGTCCACTTTTGGCTTGTGTTCAACTTGGCTTCTACCAGGACCACCAAGTTCTTCTTTGTAAATCTCTGCAAAGATCACTGAACAACTACTGTCATGAGCAAATAAAACTCACTATAGGGGAGGCTAATATAATTTCTTGCCAACTGATAAGACTAGAGCAGTGAGAACTAAAATCACCTACCTGCCATCCACCTTCTTCTGCCCCTTTGCCCTTTCGTGGGTAACCATGGGCTGCAAGGGGACAGAATGCTCCACTATGGTCTTCTCCATGGGCTGCAGAGGAACTTCTGCCCAGGTGACTGGAGCACCTCCTGCCCTTCTTCTGCACTGACCTTGGGGGCTGCAGGGCTGGTTCTCTCATGTTTTCTCACTCCTCTCACCCAGCTGCTGTTACCAGTAGTTTTTCCCCTTCCTTCAATCTGCTCTCCCAGAGGCCCACCCAGCGTCGCTCCCTGGCTCAGCTCTGGCCAGCAGCAGGTCCCTTTTGGAGCCGGCTGGAGCTGGCTCTGATCTGACATGGGGCAGCTGCTGGGTGCTGCTCACAGAGGCCACCCCTGCAGCCCCCCTGCTACCAGAGCCTTGCTATGTAAACCTAACACATTGTCTTGCAAAGCTATGCTGATTTTCAAAGACAAAGATTTTTATTTACAGAATCACAGATTTTTATTTACCAGTTCAGTTTGCTTTCTGTGTTCTGTTCTGGACTTTGAACAGTTGTAACCCAGTTATAATAAGGATGAGTATTGGAGGGAGCATGTATAAAATGAGATATTCCTTATTTTATGGAAATGCAGGTACCTCTTTCATAATTGCTGCAGTCTGTTCTGAAAGACAACTAATGGATGAAACCTTAGAAGAAAGCTACATCTATGACAGTTGAAACTGCATAACCTTTGCCAGTAATATTTACCTCCGCAGGACAGTGAGAGGAAAAGATATTTATCTCTGCTTTTTTATAGTTTGTAGTATGAGGGCACATTTGCACTTTTTTTTTTTTTTTTTTGATAACATGGCCTGAGTAAAACAACAGCTGATACAACAGGAATGTGAGTGAGTGAACAGAATACCCCAAACAATTTTGCAAAGGTATTTGCCTAAAGTCTGATTTTGCTAGGAAGAAAACAGCAATGACCAAGTTTTCTTCAGATGACCTTCATCCCAATTAAATAATAACCAGGAAACTGCCAAGAGGCTTTTGAGAAAAGAAGTCAACTTGACAAGTGTAAAAGCATGAAAAGTTGTGATAGTGGGGAGGGACCTGGAGTGAATACGACAGAAGACCATCACATGGGTCAGATGCCATAAGCATCTGTCTAGTGGAGTGACAGCACAGAGGGCAGCACATACAGACCCGCACCTCATATGTGTGTATGTGAACTTGTGGAATGCTTTCTCATCACTGTGTGGCTTGGCAGATTTTTGGAAGAGGTACAGACATATACAGAACTAAAGAAACCATATATCCAATAGAAGCCATGGGTAAGTACAGGGAAACTGCCCCAAAAGGGTGTTATTTGCCTCTGAGAGGGCCCTTGTGTGTGTGTGTGTATGGGGAGGTAAGGTGGCTTAGAAGTTTTCAGCAATTAGAGGAGCACTTAAAAAAATTCTAGATGCTTACTAACACTTTGTTAAATGTTCAATATTGTGGTTTATCAGTTGCATTGCTGATATTGATCCTGAATGCATAGTTCTCTGATTGCCAGTTAATTACGTGTTGTTTATAAATCAATAAAGTGCTTTGAGGCTGATTGGTTTTAACATACTTACGCAGATTTTCCCTGCAACAAGTGTTCAGCTGATTAAATTAGATATCACGGTAGTGGGAAGGGTTTGCATTGTGTTGGTCTGTTTTAAAACCCATAAAATTGCAGGCTCTAGTAGCAACCCTCTGCCATTTGCTAAATGAAGAACTGCAGCTGTGGGTTTAGGAGGGAATGTCTGCATGAATGTTTATACAGGAGCTCCAGAGGAGTGGTGAATGGGTAGCAACAAAGAAAACACCTGCAGGGGTTGCTGAGTGTGACAATGCATTGGGTAGTGGGAGGCAGAGGTCTCCTTTTAAATGCAGAAGTGACATCGATCCCTAAAGTGATCCCTAAACAGTCCACATTTCAAAGGTAAAAAGGAGAAGGAAGAGGAATAATGAGTGTGGGACAGATTGGCAAAGAGGGCAGCAGTCTGGTACACAGCTGTCAACAGAAGAAATGTGGAGGGTGGAGAAATTGAGCAAACATAACATAGTGGTTGACGCAAAGTACAGTGCTGGAACACATCCTCCCAGAGAGGGAGAAAGAGCCATGCAGCACTTTATACAATTGCCAGCAAGAAAAAAAAAAAAAAAAAAAAAAAAAAAAAAAAAAAA
>CM021699.1:97264741-97358767 GCA_011074415.1 Stictonetta naevosa
TGTTGAATGGAGCCCTGTCCAGTGCCATAACTGTGTGCAATGTCCGTGAGAAACTGTATCATGTATTATGTA
The DNA here is from genome assembly GCA_011074415.1 of Stictonetta naevosa. Lineage (NCBI taxonomy): Eukaryota > Metazoa > Chordata > Aves > Anseriformes > Anatidae > Stictonetta > Stictonetta naevosa. The sequence continues at coordinate 97,264,814 of CM021699.1, forward strand.
GAGTCCATGCACCTGAAAATAGCCAGCTGTAACTTTGTACAGGTGAGGGCCAGTCTTACATTGTCTCAAGAGCTCCTTCGGTGCTAAGACTGGAGTGGGTTTATGTGGAAGAGTTTAGATTGGCCTGAGGAATTTCAAGGTGAGTGAGGATAAATTGCAGAAAGTGTAAGGTGACACATTTTTTCATGGTGGTCTGCAGTAATGGCACTTGCAAAACCATGCTCCTGAACTTTAACTGAATTTCTGAATGAAGTCATTTGATTTGGCTTGTTTCTAAATGAGTTTTAAGCTTTTTTTTTTTTTTTTTTTCTTCCCTGATTTTCTTAATTGCTTTTTCAGAATGCCCATTTCCTGAGGCAGGAAACAAGCAGCTACACTCACATGGTATGTTAACCTCTTTCTAAGAATAGCTCTCTTGAGGAAGGGGGGAGGAGGTCCCTTAAAAGGGACAGGAAGAGGTGATATGAGTGTGGCAGAGTGGTACTTCAGGTAGGTTAATGCTGAGTTAAATGTTCAGAATTCACCTGTTGGCTATGACAATCTGCTGCAATGCCTGGCAGGTTGGGATCTAGATTCATGCCTCCTCAGCCCTTTCTCCCTTGAGGCAAGGAGACAATCCATGCCAAATATCAATCTGATAATAGTACTGTTTCTTTCTCTCATGTGTGGCAACTTCAGGTGTATCAACGAATTCTGAGTGAACAGTACACAAAGAAAAGCTCTTTTTAACAATCTCCTTTTAACAGCAGACTGAAAAGCTAAAAATGGAAGCTCCTTGCTGTGGGCAAAGAGGTATTACACAAGGAGGGGAGGGATGTTAATGTGAATGTGGGACACAGGCACTCAGATAAACAGTTAGACAGATAAGAATAAATGAAGGATAGACAGAAAAAGTGGTGCTTTAAGATTTCAGCCCTAGCCAAGTTTCTGTATTGTCCCTGATCAATGCATCTGAGCCAACATCTAGAAGTAGGTCTGCCAAGTGGAATTTCTTCATTCCCAGCTTCCATTTTTCACTTTGTGGCATGAAATACACCTGAGGATATTACCTTATTCCTCAGATCTAGCATAGAGTTAAGATCTGTTTTGAAGTAGCATTGTATGTTCAGTGCAGCATGTTGGAACACTTTCTTTTAAGTAACAAAACTGACTTTTGTATCTTCAGTTCAGATGCAGAACACCAAAAAAGTCATGCATTTCAACCTGTTATGGAGTGTAGAACACTCTAATAGCTGAACCATAACTGTTTGTTCTAGGAAAGGTTAAATCTGTCTGTATCAACGACCAAATGCAAAAGAGAGGTGGCTACAGTTTGTGGCAATACATTTTCTTTTTTGAAGCTGTTTAGGTTGCTAATGAGCAGGATGGTGTAGAGGGAAGGCAACATGGTTTGGAATAAGATTTTCCTCGTTCAGGAGGTTATGCTGCTTTGCCCTGCAGCATTCGCTACCTGCTTTTTTATTTTTATTTCCTTTCCCTCTGACGATCCACTGAAATGTAGTAACCCTCACTGGTATTAATTGTTGACACTTCTGCAACTTTCTCTTTGGCAAATGCTTCATTATCAGCTCAGTAGCATTGCAAGTCAGCAGGATGCTTGTTGTTACTGCATAGTGGAAAGGAGTTGCTGTGTTAGACTAAAATCTCATAGAATCCTATTAAAAGGGATGTTGCTCTACTGTGTACAAGTGAAAGGGGCTCAGATTAATGGTATCCAGTGCTTTTTACTAGAAATGTACGTTTTCTGTTCAGTGCCATCACAGACATACTAGAAACGTGCGAGATAGTGCTAAGTATCGTAATGGCACTTACTATGGGCAGAAAAAGGAGTTGAGCTCTGTATGATGAATATATTTTTACAAACACTGTTCTTTCCTGTATTTTACCTTCTTAAAAATTGCTCTTATTACTTTCATTATTATTATTATTTTAACTTGCTGATTAGATCAAATATTCTTATGCCCTAAAGCGCCCTCATTAAAGAACTTATTAGTGTAATTTGGTTGTAGATATCTACTGAGACAGCAGCTCACAGACACCATTCTTATGCTTGTATCTAGCATTGGCGTTGCACGCTGCATGGTGTGACCGCTCTTACCCAACAGACTCTCTCTTGAAAGTTTCAGGGAAGCACAAAACTTGTCATTTTCCTATCAGACAGAATACCTTTCTGGCTGTTTCTGGTGGAGCCCTATGGCAGAGTATCTGAAAACTATTTCTGAAGAACTCCATGTGTCACCTGAGCCTGCATACTCACAGCAATGTTTGCCTTTGGCAACAAATAGTGCCTTATACTTACAATTTTAATTGCTGTGGCTTCAACCAAAAACATCCTTTCCTTTTTGTAATTTCTGCTGCAATGTGCACAGAATAAGGAAATAATATTGCTGAGATACTTACTGAACATGATACCCAGTCTCCCTTTTGCTTAGATGTCTGTGAACCTACTGCAGAAAATGACAAAATCACTTTGAAGCACCCATTTCTTCCTTCCCAGAAGACTTGAGATGAAATGCAGAACATGCAAATTGGTTGATTTTCAAGCAAAATACACTAGGGGAAAAAAATAAAGTTATTTTAAAATTCCTTCAGGACAAGGAGACAGTCTCTTGGTGGGATAAGGAGGATGTTGCAGATGTAGCCTGCTCTTTGAGGCCTGGACATCTTCTGCAGAGACTGTCAGGTGAGAAGCAGAAGGGAAGGACAGTCAGTGCTTTCTAATCTGGCAGTTTTTGCAACCTTACCTACTCAGCTGTGATGTTTCATTCTCCTAAAAGAAGCCATTCAGACAAGTGCCCTAGCTGCTTTATCTTCAGTCCCACCTCTTCTCTCTGAGGCAAATATCACAATCATCCCAAATCACCCCTAATGATATGTTTAGCATTGGCTATGTGAGCACACTGCCAGTCTTCTACAGAGATGGCACAGAACTGCTAACCAGAGAGATCCTCCACTTTGCTGGAAAAGCTGATTTAATTCCATCTGATATAAAAACTTAGCAAATGGCTATTGTGGTGGCCTTGTGGCACCCAACACCTTACCTGTATCTGCTCTCTTGGTAATTTTTCCTCTTTTCCTACAGGAACTCCTGCCACCACGTGTGGTGGTTTTACTCGGGAGGGCAGCCGAGCTCCACCACAACCACTCTCTCACTCCCCTCCTCAAAGAGGAGCAGGGAGAAAATACAATGAAAGGGGCTCAAGGGTTGAGATAAGGATGACGAGATTGCACCGTAATTATCGTGACAGGCAAAACAGACTCAACATAGGGAGATAGTAAGATTTATTACGTATTACTAACAAGCTAGAGAAGTGAGAAACAAAGGAAAGAAACCAAAAGCACCTTCCCCCCCCATTCACCCTCTTCCACCTCCTCCCCCCAAGCGGCGCAAGGGAATGGGGGAATGGGGGTCGCCGCCGCTCCTTCTCGGTCACTCTTGTCCCCTGTGCTGTGGGGTCCCTCCCACGGGATGCAGTCCTTGCCGAACTGATCCGGTGTGGGCTGCCCACAGGCAGCAGCTCTTCAAGAACTGCTCCAGATATGGGTCCGTAATACAGGGTCCATCCCTCGGGAGCAAACTGCTCCAACCTGGGTCCCCCACGGGTAACAGCTCCTGCCAGGTCACCTGCTCCTGCGTGGTCTTCTCTACACAACCTACAGGTCTGGCCCGGAATCAGTTCCGGCAGGGGTCTTCCACAGGCTGCAGTCTCCATTGGTGCAGGTCCACCTGCTCCACTGAGGTCTCCTCCACGGGCTGCAGCGTGGAACCCTGCTCCACCGTGGTACTCCATGGGCTGCAGGGGGACAGCCTGCTTCACCATGGGCCTCACCACAGGCCGCAGGGGACTTCTGCTCCAGTGCCTGGAGCACCTCTCCCCCTCCTTCTTCATTGACCTTGGTGCCTGCAAGGCTGTTCCTCACTCCTCTCACTCTCCCAGCTGCTGTGTGTGGCACAGTATTTTTTTATTTTTTTTTATTTTTTTTTCCTGTCTTAAATATGCTCTCACAGAGGCGCAAAACATCATCACTTATTGGCTCAGCTCTGGTCAGCAGTGGGGCCCTTACCAAACATGGGGCAGCTTCTAGATCCTTCTCACAGAAGCCACCCTTATGGCCCCCTGCTACCAAAACCTCGCCAAGTTAACCCACTAGAACACAGCAGACTCAGGCCTTGCCAAACTGCCTTATGCATCATCTCCTTACTACCTGTGGTGACTGCTGTTACTTCTTCACTGATTTCTGCATTACAATTACATGCTCTCTCACCATAGCTACACAGAAGTAGAGTTTCAACCTAGAGAAACCCTAGGTGGTCAAGAGATCTGTTGGTGTCTTGACAATGGAGTTCAGGTGCCTCTGCTTGCCTGGCAGCATGCTGGTTTATGACCTTTAAAAGATGAATGGGTTGGTTTTTGTAGGTTTTGTTTAATAAGCATGACCCAGAAGTCATCTATGGGTTACTTCTACTTAGTGTTTTGAATATAGGAGAAACTAAATGTTAAGAAGACTGCAGAAGAAATAGAGACCTTGGGGTGACATAGGAAGCTAAACAGAGGTAGCTGTGTGGTGAGCAGCCCATTAAATACAGTATTATCACCGCTGGTAACGGAATACAAGCTTTGCATTGATTCTGGAAGGCTTCTGGACTAGGACTCACCAAGCTTACGTTGTCTGGAGTTGTTCTGGCCTGTCTGGAGTTTTACTGAAGCTTTTTTTAGCTAAAACAACAACTGTTGAGCAACCAGGTGACTATTTTATAAAGCTAAACAGCTTTAGCTTACATTATGCCATTGTGTAGTGGTGTAATAATTTTGATGCCCTTCTGGAAATGACAGTTATCAGTAGCAAGCAGTTCTTCTGTGTATAGTGAACAATTTATGACCCTGGAACAATAATGTAGTGAATTGGTGTACAGGTTAAGGATGATAACAGAAGCCTTGAAAGAACAGGAAGATACCAGAGGCTGTAGGGCTATAAGCAAATCACCAGTAGTCAGTTACTGGTCATTAAAGTAATACAAGTTCAGGAAAACATTTTTTTTTAATTATTTTTTTTTATTTTTTTAAGGATAGCAAAACAAAAAATACCCTGCATATGTAAAACATAACATGTATAGAACATTTGGAAAAACTTTGAGTTATGGACAATGAAAGGCAGAAGGGATAATACATGTTAACATAAAGAATCATAGAATCATAGAATATCCCGAATTGGAAGGGACCCATCAGGATCATCAAGTCCAACTCCTGGCACCGCACAGGTCTACCCAGTAGTTTAGACCATGTGACTAAGTGCACAGTCCAATCGCTTCTTAAATTCAGACAGGCTCGGTGCAGTGACTACTTCACTGGGGAGCCTGTTCCAGTGCACAACCACCCTCTCGGTGAAAAACCTCCTCCTGATGTCTAGCCTAAACTTCCCCTGCCTCAGCTTAACCCCATTCCCGCGGGTCCTATCACTGGTGTTTAGGGAGAATAGGTCACCTGCCTCTCCACTACCCCTCACGAGGAAGTTGTAGACTATGATGAGATCCCCCCTCAGCCTCCTCTTCTCCAGGCTGAACAGGCCCGGTGACATCAGCCACTCCTCATATGTTTTCCCCTCCAGGACCTTCACCATCTTTGTCACCCTCCTCTGGACACTCTCCAACAGTTTAATGTCCTTTTTGTACTGTGCTGCCCAGAACTGCACACAGTACTCGAGGTGAGGCCGCACCAGCACAGAGTAGAGCAGGACGATCACTTCCCTCGACTGACTAGCAGTGCCGTGCTTGATGCACCCCAGGATACGGTTGGCCCTCCTGGCTGCCAGGGCACACTGCTGGCTCATATTCAACTTGCTGTCAATCACAGCCCTCAGATCCCTCTCTGTGGGGCTGCTCTCCAGCGTCTCGTCACCCAGTCTGTAGGTATAGCCAGGGTTGCCCTGTCCCAGGTGCAGGACCCGGCACTTGCTTTTGTTAAACTTCATGCGGTTAAAGTAGTACCCATCAAACAGATTCTGAAGTGAGGAGAAAAGAAACCCCTCCGTCCATATAAATTTACTCCTCTGCTGGTTCTCCTCCAGTAAAAGGACTAGCATAACAGCATAGAAAAGGTACAAAGTAGTAGGAGTGTTTGTGTGACTGTGGTGATTCTAACTATAATTTTGAGACTTTTTCAAGTGGCATTTTCTCATGTTCTTCCTTGCTCTTCTTATAATGGTTATATACAAGCTAATAATAATTGATTAGAATGTTAAGATTCTATTTAGACTAACAATAAATTATTGTTTTCATATAAAATGTTTTTTTCTGTAGTCCACATAAGTTGCACATGATGTAGTGTAATGTGGACAGGGTAGAATCACCTCTCTGTCCACAAAAGTGGTGGAAATGGACTGGAAGGGACACAATGACAGAAGTCACATGTTGGAAGAACATCAGTAAGTTCTCATAGGTGAAATACAGTGATTGAGGAATAGTCACAGAAAATGAGAATGGATGTGTATTTTTAAAATAAAATACTCTTTGTGTGAAGTACTTTAACTGGTAATTCATCTTGCTTGCATCTAAGAATAGATTATGTAGTCACTTGCATCCCCTCTCGTGACATATTCTGTACAAATCTGCAGAACAAGGTATTTTTTTTTTTGCAATGAACACTTAAACAGAGCATTTTGCATTTTCTTCCTTTGGTAGGTTTTGCAGATATGTAAATATAGCTATAGTTTCATATGCACTTTCAAAAATAAAAAATAAAAACTCTTCTTCAGTAATCTGTTTGAGTGTGCTGTCCTTCATAAACATTCCTCTTTCTGGTTAAGATACAGTAAGATAGAAGAAATTCTTCAATTGCTTATGTAAGTTGTTAGATGTGTTAGTGGCATAAGGAATAAGTAAAATTTGTTCTACTGAGCACAGAATTGATATTGATATTACTGAAGTCAGAGATGGGGAGGAAGAATGGCTTGGGCAGTTGGAGCATCAAGAATAGCCTGGGTAAGGAGGACATTAAGACATCACAGCGGTTTGCATGGCCACTGGAGTTATGAGTAAGAAGAAAAAGTGTTTTAAAATGCATTCTCAAACACCTTACCTGGGCTGGACCAGATGACCTCCAGAGGTCCCTTCCAACCTAAATGGTTTGTGATTCTGTGAAACATTATAGGAAAAAATGAAGCTCCAATTAGTATTATATATTCAGTGATCTATGCTATTCTAACATTATCTACACCTATTACCCATTTCCAGTTAGCGTTATCTGTTACTGGACAGAGGTGGACAAATTACCAGTTTTATTGGTGAGAATGCAGAAATGTTCAATGATATTTCTAATCTATGGTTGGAAAAAGACTGGCTTGATTTATTCAGATCATAATGATAAAAGACATCCTGTTCCAAGAATAACTCCAGAAATATATGAAAGGACCTCTGCTAAAATTAAACATTTCAAAATCATCTAACTAAGGTAATTTGCATATAGGAGTTTTAAAAGAGTAGATTGAATGGTTTTTCCAATAAATCTGGAAGCTGTTATGAAATTCAAAGGATCTAGAAGACTAGAATGCCAATATTAAAAAAAAAAAAAAAAAAAAAAAAAAAAGTTCAACACGAGGACCTGATACTGATTGGAGCAAAATGGTGTCCTAAGTGATGAAGATTTTAAGGTGTTTAATGATATTACTGCTGATCAACTTGTGTCAAATAGACAAGACTTCTTCATATTAACAGGTTGAAACAGTAAGTTTAGATATGATAGAAACCACAGTGTTAATGTATTTTTGTAAAAGATTTAATTTTACACAAGCTTAATTAATGAAATAGTAGCAGCCTGTTCCCAGGAGGTTGATTTAGTGCTCCTGAAGTAAATGTATGCATTCTCAGTACATCAGTAACACAATTCAAGCAGCTCAGACAGCACCTGCAGCTTTAAGGACCTTCTGACAGAAAACTTAGCCAACCAGGAAGTGAGCAAGTGATATGAAAGAGATATGCAATGGTAGACGACACAACTCTGTCTCTGTATTTGTATACTTGGTAGTAATAGCCATGAGCACTGGTTTGCAATTGTCCACACTTACTGACACTAGGAAGTTCTTGGAGGCTACAGTACAGCCCCACACATAGGGGGAATGTATCATGTTGATGGCTATTTCTAAGAAAATAATGAATATACTTCTTGATGCTGGCTTCATTAAGAGCTTTACCTCACAGAATTTTATGTTGCTCAACATCCCCAAAGGGGTATTATTGTTATATAGCTACTCAGATTGATACTGCAGAGCAGCGTCAGGTCTGGGTTTTTTTTGTCTAACTCTGCTGTTCTACAAACCTTCCATTTCAGTAAAGTGTTAACAGTCAATGCTGACTTCCACATCAATGTTACATTTGCTTTTTTTTTCCTTCTTACGACTTAGCAGGCAGAACAAAATTTTATGAGTGAATGCGAGGGGCGCACAATAGTGCTTTGAAGACAATCAGCCTTACCATGCAGTAGTGTGTCTGAACTAATATTTCTGAACTAGATAATGGTCCAAGCCTACATAATTGGCTGATAGATATAAGATTGTATATTTAAGTCAATTTCTTTTCTAGCAACTGCATTAACAGTTGAAGATAAACTTTTCTATTGTATGTGGGTGAAAAGATCAGAATCATTATTTACTGTGTCTTTTGGTAAAGCTCAAATCCAATTCTGTGATAATCAGCTCTAGTTGCCAGGCTGAACATGCAATAAACATTGCCCTCTAAGACATTATTGGAAGTGATATTTCTTTTCAGCATCAGTCAAAGTATGATTTGAGGTATAGCTGACAAGGAGTTCCAGGAGTGTCCTTCTATTATTTTTGGACCCTGCTTTGATCAGCTTGGCTCCCTGGAGATCGCAATCTGACTGCTGTCCAATATGGATGGGAAGCTGTTGATGTTTGTTACTCCAGCAGAGAATAAATGCCTTGAATAAATTGAAAGCGTCTGTTGTTTTGTTGCTGCTGCTGTTTTTGTCTTCTGTTGGCATTATTGCAGGTAGCCAGTTATAGTGTCAACTGTTTCAGTATTACTTCTATCATCTACTGACTGTTGCATGGCAGCAACTTGGTGCTAGAAAGGAAGTTGCAGTCTCCATCGTGATCACATTGACAGTGGGAAGGGTGTCACTTTCTGTTGCCTTTCTGTGCTCTCTGCTTATCAAGTTAACAGCTCAGTGGCATCATGCAATGACACGAGCTACATCTTATACCAGAAGCTGTTGTGTGGTGCATGAATTTATTCACAAGAGAAATTGTTCAAGTTATGTATTTCCTATGGTATTTCCATGGTCACTGTATTCTAGTATAATCATCATTATTTTGGTATTGGTTTTAATCTTTCTTTCAAGTTGCATGGTGTTGCATTTGAGTGTATAAATGCATTTACCAAGCAGTCTTGACTGCTGTATATTGCTGAATTGTTCACATAATTATTTGTAACTCCAACAATTTTTGTCATCTGCCAGTTTTTCTAGCAAAGATTATATATTCTACCCAGATTGCTGGTTAAAATATTGAACGTAATTGATCCAAGAAGAGAAACCTGTAAGATGAGAAACCTGTAAGATGATCAGTAAGAGGCAAGAATCCCTTTAGTAACAGAAGAAACTGAAATTCACATTTATTTGTATTTTGAGATCTGTTGGACCAGCTTTAATATTTTAGCTACATTCCCTTTATGTATTTAAAATATTGTGTGGGACTAAGTCAGTTACAGTACAGAAAAGTATTTTCTTTATAAGTTTTAGACCATAAATACTGTTCGGTAGAAGACAGCCTTTGGGACTGGGTATTTATAATAGAAAAAAGGAGCTTTCAAGGTTAAGGAAACTGGTCCCACTTGCTAAATAGGGGCATAGACTCAGTCTGTTAATTTTAAATTACCTTCATCAAAAGTTAGAGAACTTTTTTTTTTTTTTTTTTTTTTTTTTCAGGTGAGAGTAACTGTGTTCTTGAAAAGGGTTTCAAGGCTGTGTAGCCAGTTAGAAAAAAAGTTAAATTGTTTTCTTCTGTTGATTCTACTTGCTCAAGCTTACTGTATTACTTTAATTTGATAGACTATTTTAACTGCCAAACTGCAGCACTGGCACTTTCCCCTAGCTGGCTGCCAGGATGGTATGATTAGCTGACGTGCATATCCATTGAGGATCTCAAGTATCAAAAAATAATCTTGTTTAAGTAAACGTGCATTTACTTGGTAAGCACCTGACTTGATCACGATGGTAATAAAAAGTTACCAAAATCAAGATACGAAGACTAAACTAAATACCTTATAGCTCTGAAGTAAGTCAGATTTGATATTAGACAGGAATTATATTGCAAAGTTTACGAAGAAAAATCTGCTAAATTCACTAAAGCTTTTGAAAGGTAAAAGATGCATATTCAGTTTCAAAGCCTAATAAATGTTTTATTAAAGTTGATCAAATGCCAAGCATTAATGATTAAGTGTCATAATAATGAATCTTAATTCTTCTGCATTCTCAAATCTTCTGCATTGCAGTCCTTGCTGCTAATGAAATGTCACTAGTTCTTTAGAGGGTAGAGGATGTATTTTGTGAGACTTCAGTGGAAGGATCTTCAATTGAATAATTCTAAAAACCTGGTAACCAGGAAGATCTTTTGAGGATGTCTTTGTAGGACAGTGGACAACTCACGCCATTACTGGGAAGATCTAATGGTAAATGTAAGAACTGTGTGTGGTGCTAGGTCTTCACAGGTGACAAGTGACAGCACATACAGTTTACTAAGCTGCACGGGAGTTTTTCAGGGCTTAGGGATGGAAGTTACAGATTTCATTGGGTATAAGCAAAGCTTTTACCTTTGATGTCCAGTATGGTGGGATAGTAGAGAGACAAAGAAGTTTGGATGATTGACTGGGACTGGCTTTTGACATTTAGTACCTATTCAGTGACCTCATTCTGTACTTGGAAGTAACACAGAAGAATCACAAGTAGAGAAGAAGACTCCTGAAAACTGCAGTTGGATTTCACACTAAATGGAATCTATCTACCACCAGTCTTCCGGTGAGAACAGATGCTGAGTTGGGTGAGTGGTGAGGAGGTTTGATACATTCCTTAAACAATTTATGAAGCTACTGTCTCCTACAGAAAACAGTACAATCTCAATGAGAGAAGAGATAATCTAATCTTGATCAAGAATATATATCTTCTTTCAGATGTTCTTCAATGCACCCATGGTCTTTGGGTTTTGGTGTTATCCCCGTCACAAGTGACAAATCCTCAGGACAGTATCATTCGCATGTCGTAGTCTGAGTTATCTTCTGACACACAATAGAATGACATAGAACAGTGCAGACTTCACTGGGACAAATGAACTTGAGTATCTCCTCCATCCTATAAAGAGACGTGTTCTGTAAGCCCAAATGCAGATTTGGAGGAGGTTAGAACCAAAGGCTGTACACTACAGTATTCTTTAGAGTGGATGGGAAAGTCTAGAAAAGCTAATTTCCACTCTATCTTTATTCAGTCTTCTCTTCCAAACATCAGTGATGGTGGCTGGCAGCCAGGCTCCATGTCAGGTATTGTGTAGAATTGTAGAATATCTTGAGTTGAAAGGAACCAACAAGAATCAAAGTCCAGCTCCACACAGGATGACCTAAAAGTTAAATCCTATGTCTGCATTGTCAAAATGCTTCTGAACTCTAGCAGGCTTGGGCTGTCACACTGCCAGGGGGAGCCTGTTCCCTTGCCCGACCACCCTCTCAGTGAAGAACCTTTTCCTAACACCCTGATGTGCTCCAGGATATGGCTGGCCCCTTTGGCTGCCAGGGCACACTGGTGACTCATATTCATCTTGCTGTCAACATGAGCACCTAGCCTCTTGTGCCCCAGGTCTGCACATACATACAGCGTTGCTCCATTCCAGGTCCAGAATCCAGCACTTGCTGTTCAATTTCACATTGTTGGTGATTGCCCAGCTCTCTAATTTGTCAAGATCTCTCTGCAAGGCCCCTCTACCCTTGAGGGAGTTATCAGCTCCTCCTAATTTAGTAGAGTCAGCAAAATCACTTAGTATGCATTTGAGTCCTGCATTCAGATTCCCTGAGGAACCCCACTAGTGACTGGCTGCCAGCCTGATGTTATTTACTATAACCTTCTCAGCCTGACCTGTCAGCCAATTGTTCACACATTGTATTATGTACTTGTCTAGCTATGGGCTGGATGTTTTGTCCAGAAGGATACTGTAAGACACAGGATTGAAAGCTTTGCTGAAATCCAAAAAGACTACATCAGCTTGCTTCCCTGTGATAGCTGTGATAGCCTTTCCTGCTCCTTTCTCTTCATCAAACAGGCACATAGCGGCATCCCTAAGGAACACTGCAGCTGTAGTCCCTGCTATCAGGACCTGACTTTCCAACTGAGGGAAACAGCCTAGAGGCAGCAGAAATTTGATCAGACCAATATCCATACATGCTATATTAGCAGCTGTTAGATGACAATCTCTGTTCTTCACTTTGTTTTGAACATAACATTCATTTCAAATAGCTATAAAAGTTGTCTCATAACATTACTCCTTATGTTATTGTCTCCGCATGACTATGAGTGTTCATTACGACTTGCAACACTTTCTGAAAATAAAGAAAATAAAAAGCCTTAAAACATGCATAGACATACTTGAAGTCCTTCCCTTCAACATTGTTTGACAATTCAAGTGTGTGCCTTATATTTAAGCCATGCAAGTAGTTCCTACTAGGTTTGGAAAAAGTTTTTGTCAGCTAGCTTCAGTTTCAAAAAGTTCTCACTACATTAGTAATGGAGGAAAAAATCCTGTCTTCAGCTCTAACTCCAAAAAGAATTAAGTATGTGTGATCTCTTGTTTGAAGTGTGCTATGCTTTTGGCAAGGCAAATATATTAATATCTACAACTAGCTTTACTGTAAAAAGTGACAACTAGAGAAGAAAAGAACATTCATTATTCAGCAAAAAATAAAATTAAAATTATAATCAGTTTAATCAAGCTTCTTCTAATTAAAAACAGAAAGACACTTGTTAATGTGTTTTTGTTTTTGTTTTTGCTGATAGTTTCATTTCTTCTATTTTGGTACTGGTATGTAGACCAAACAGCTTAAACTATCCCTAGAACAGGAAAAAAAAAAAAAAAAAAAAAAAAAAAAAAAAAAAAGAAAAAAAAGAAAGAAAGACAGAAAAAAAGGCCTCTATATTAAATTATTTTAATGCTGATAAAGAGTATTATTTTAATGCTTTCATAAAAGGTATGCATACTCTGCAAAGTGTTTTCCTAGCAAACGTGCAAACGTACAAGACAGATTTGAAAAGTCTTATTTTCCATGAAGTTATGGTTTATTTTTTTTAGTCTTAATTAAATTCATGATCAACCCTCCTTGATTTAAGGACTGATAATAATAATAAATTATTATTATTATTGCTTCTTGATTGAGTCTAATTTTTGTCCTCTCCTCTAGTGATCTGTTCTGTGTTTTTTGCTGTCTTCTTTCTCCATTTTGTTCATTTTCACTTAATTGTCTTTTATTGATATGTTATATGCCACATCAGCATTCTTGAAATATTTCTGAGTAGATTGTGGGGTTTCTGTTGTCTATAGACTTTCTTCTTTTGCAGGTTGATTTTGCATTTTCCAGGGTGGAATCTCTTGGCACTTTCAATTCTTTTTTATTTTATTATTATTATTTTCTTTCTTTTTTTATCTAATCCTTTCCAGAATGATTTTTAGAAAGATCTGACACTACTATGACACTCAAGAAACTTACATTTTTGTTGTACAGGAGATGTATGTTGATTTTTCTCTACTTTTCAGGTAAAGAAATATATTGTTTCATGTATATTTGTGCATTCTAATGAGGGAAGAAACAGCAAATGAACTCAGTATATAGTATGCATGTAAGTTATTAAATTTCCTTGTATTTGCCTTGATTCTTTTACCACTTATGGCAACGTAAACTTGCCTCTACCATTGCACACTGCAAATATCTTCTCTTTTTTCTTGGGACTGATTTTTTTTTTTTTTTTTGGTACATTTGGAGTTGTGTTAATGTGTTGCAACACAAACTTTTCTATATTCAATTTATGTGTTTAGCACAAATTACCATCACTTTTATGGCCCTTGTATTCAGGGTCAGTTCCTATGAATGTCACATATGCAAAGCTATTCTGTCTATCAGACAGAATGCCAAACTATCAGTTTGAATGCCAAACACTCTAGTTACATCTGGAGAGGCTGCAAGCACTCCATACTAACATGTTCTGCAATTGGGTAGCGTACTTCTTGGCATCTCTCTTGTACCATGCTGGCTTTTTCAGTGGAGAGCATAAAGTGGCATTGTTATATGGAAAGCCCCTGCATGTTATTTTATCAGAAACAGCTTCAAGTATCCAAACACCCAACAGGTTGAAAATGCAAGGTGTAAGGGCAAAAACTCTATAAAGATACAAAAAAAAAAAAAAAGGCACTTTTTACCCTGTTTGTATTTGTATGCCAAGCTACCCCAAGTGTAAAATTCCAATAAAATACTCAATAGCATATTCTATCCATTCTTGCTATGTACTTTTTTTTTTTTTTTCTGTGTATTAGGTTAAAGATAGTCCTTTCTATTTGAAAGCTATATTAAAAACATACATTCTGTATGAAATTGAAATGAGTTTTTTTATGAAATAATGTTCACTTAAGCATCTGTTTTTGTGTAATTAGGGCCATTAAACATTCCAAATTGGTACACTACTCAAGTAAATACTAACAAATCAGCATTATAAATAATCCCCTTGTTTAAGTTTTCATTGTGGAAAAAACAAACCTGTTAAAGAAAGTGCTTCCTTTTCTGCAGGGGGAAAAGAAATGGTGTTTGATTTATTTCCTTAGCTGAAAAGCATGTAATTTGGAAATTAATGGTATTACATTATGAAGTTATTTTAGCTTTGAATCTGCTTTACACAAGAAAGAAAGAAGGCAGGAGGACAGATAAAGATTTAGCAACAAACAATTGTCAAAACCTGTCTGCTCATGTTGAAAATAACTGCTTTGTTTTTGAGTTTGTGATCAATACTATGCCATATATCATGTGGTAGAGAAATATTTTCCCACAACGAGCCTCTCTTCCAGTGACATTATCTCTTAATTATATCAAAACAAGGAGGAAGTTGGACAAACAGGTACATTAGAAGTGATTGAGTTCTTTTCTTGAAAGTTTTATTCTAGATAAATGAAAACTTAGTTTGTTTCAGGAATAATTATGTGTCAAAGACAGAATAATTTGTAGCAGTCTGTCCATAATCCTTTCTCTTTGAATCAATAAAAATATGACACTAGAAACTGTGTAATGAACTGTTATAGCAAGGGGCACAGTCTTAGGAAGGGGGAATTGAAACAGATTGCTGACACTATGCCTTGAACTGACCATTTCCATGTGGACATATGATTAAGCTCTTGATTTTCATGTTTCACAATGATATGCCAGAAAATACTCTAGATCTGTGTCTGTGAACCTGGTAGTGATTTTGATAGTACTTAGACCCCGTTTTTAACCTCCTGACATATCCAAAATAATTTGGAAGCATGCCAGTCTCTACTGTTATTACAACAAAGCCTAAGCAAGTCTATCGAAGCTGTTCACACTTCTGATGTATTTTTCAGTATTTACTTTTTTTTTTTTTTTTTTTTTTCCTAATGCAGAAGCTTTTATATTGATTTTTTAATAATCAAATTGTTTTTTTCCTACCTATGTCCAGGAGTCAGAAAAATCCCTGTCTACCTTCCCTGAATGTGAGGAAAACTTGCTTGGCCAATGTTTTGCAATCCATAGCCCAGCTTCCAAAAGTGTCCTATGCAAATTGGCCAACATCTGGAGTTTAGCTGAATGTTAATTCAGTGATTCTGACTGCTGAGGCACTCTTAGCTATACAAACCCTTCCTCTGAAGGCCTGTAAAGAGAAGTTTTTTTAGATGGAGCAAAAACCTAGATCAATGAACTAATATTGTCATTTATGCACTAACGTATGTTTTAGCCATGGATCTACCACTTCTTACTGGAGAAGAGTTACAGTTTTCTAGACAGTGACATACTCAACTGAAAGTTAATAAAGCAACACTAGCATGCTTACTGCAGGAGTCTCCAAAGCTGTGAAAAATCTGGTGCACCTTGTCTGCATAAAGGGTGTTCCTATTATATAACAGCTTAATTCCAGTTATTACAGTATCCAGTTGAGTTGGTAACATCTATTTGGCAAGTAATTGACTACAGAGGAGTTTTCAAGATTATGCAAACAGAGGATGACATTTTACCTTGGGCTCCACCTGGCTCTTTTTCTGCCTGCAAGCTGAATCTTTGCTGTTCTCTTCATTGCACTCCTTTGCATGAACATTCTAGTTGGATGTCTTGACAGACCACTGAGCAATTGGCTGTGGTCTATCTATCCTCCCCCTCTACTATGCCCTGGTCAGGCCTCACCTGGAGTACTGTGTCCATTTCTGGGCTCCCCAGTACAAAAAAGACAGGGATCTCCTGGAAAGAGTGCAGCGGAGGGCCACAAAGGTGATGCGGGACCTGGAGCATCTTCCCTATGAGGACAGGCTGAGAGATCTGGATCTGTTCAGCCTAGAGAAGAGGAGACTAAGGGGGGATCTTATCAATGTCTATAAATATCTGAGGGGTGGGAGACAGAAGGATGTAGCTAACCTCAGTGGTTTGTGGGGATAGGACAAGGGGCAATGGCCGCAAGATAGAACACAGGAAGTTCCACACCGACATGTGAAAGAACTTCTTCACGGTGAGGGTGACGGAGCACTGGAACAGGCTGCCTAGAGAGGTTGTGGAGTCTCCTTTTCTGGAGATATTCAAGGCCCGTCTGGATGCCTACCTGGGCAGCCTGCTCTGAGGAACCTGCTTTGCAGGGGGGTTGGACCTGATGATCTTTCGTGGTCCCTTCCAACCCCTACAGTTCTGTGATTCTGTGATTCTGTGGTCTTAAAAACTGGAAAAAAAAAAAACAGGGGGGTTGGAGGGGGGCGCAAAACACTGATCAAAATTCTCCCCATGTATATTGGGCAATATTAACAGTTTATAATGCTCAGGCAGGCAGAGATAGAAAGAAGCCATTCCTGATAAAGATATGGATCACAAGAAGTTCTGCACCAACATGCAAAAGAACTTCACGGTGAAGGTGACAGAGCACCGGAACAGGCTGCCCAGGGAGGTAGCTGACTCTCCTTCTCTGGAGATATTCAAGGCCCGTCTGGATGCCTACCTGGGCAACCTGCTCTAGGGAACCTTCTTTGGCAGGGGGGTTGGACCCGACGATCTCTTGAGGTCCCTTCCAACGCCTACAATTCTATGATTTTGTGATATCTGTCACCCTTTGCTAGTGTAGATTTTTCTCCCAGTAGACCCAACTGTTCAAATGAGTGCCGAAAGTGGTCTATGATCTTCTTTGGAGTGGGGAAAAATAAAGATGGATCTCTTGTGAAAGAGAAGAGCCTAATATATATAACGTCTTCAAGATTATTCAGTAGCCAAAGACAGCAGTAAAGGAAATGACTTCAGCAGTCAAGCTACAGCAGGCATGAACAACTGAAGTTAATGTGTATAATGCTGTATCTGAAACAAACACTTTCTCACAGTGGAAAACACAGGGCTGGATTTAAATTCATTCTTGAGAACTTAATGTATCTGTGGGAGGAAACTTGAATGACTCTAGAAAGACTGTTACCAAAAAAAATCAGTGCAAGTCATTCCTAATTACAGGGTATTTCACATCGTGTAGCTATTATGTCTCTCACATTTTCATCTGTTGTTTGTTTAATGTGGCCTGTTGTGTTTGTGCTAAGAGATTAACAGGTTAACTAAAATGTTAGTGTGAGCTCTAGCAGAGCCCAGAGAAAAAGGGGGAAGCTGAGTGTCTGAATGTTAGAAGCTTTTTATCCAGAATTTACAAATGCTGAAGGAAGAAGCCATTGCCTGTAGCTTACAAAATGCTCTGAGAAGGCAAGGAATACACAGGCATCCATCATCCACAGAAACAGTGCTGGGCAGATAGCCATTTCATCTGCCATTACCATCTACTTGCCAAACTCCCCTTTCCTGCCTATGCAGAGAAAACACATTGTGTGGAAATGTTCTGCTGATATATAGTGGTGACAGGCCTACATATCCTTCCATGATTTTGATTTTGTTTTGTGCTTTTGTAACAGATTTTGTTTTGTTTTTAATCTGAGAACAAAGAGAAGCCCCAGAATGAACCAGCCCCAGAATACCATTTATAGCTGGCAACTGCAGTGAGCTCTGGGGAAGTGGAGAATAGACTTGAACTATTGCTGGAACAACAGAACAGAATAATGTGCTACACCCTTAGCAAACATGATTCATGCATGTGCTGTCTTCTTTTTGAGTAGATCCTGTAAGTTTTGTCCAGATTTCTAACCCCCTGTAAAATTACCTTTTTTATGTCTTTGTGGTTGATTCAGGGAGCAAAGACCACTGACAACTCAGCTGTGATTTATCAAAGCTTGTAAGTACTTTTATGCTATAAACAGAATGTGAGCTAATTGATGTAAATTTCCAGAAAATAAAATAAAAAACAGTTAGGGACTTCAGGGAATACATTTTATGAGAAGGTAGAATCATGATGTTGCTTTGATTTTGATCCTTGGCTTCACCAAAACTGCCTTTGACTTTCAGGAATGTAGCCATATAAAACTCTAGTTTACCTCTCCTTAGCTACCGTCTTTGCTGCAAATTTTCAAAAAGAAGAATGTAACGTCTCCTTGTATAATGTGCTTTTAAACAAAACAGCAACTATTTCTTTTTTCTTAGTTGTTTCCCTTCCTTGCTGGCAAACCATCTGGAAAGAAGTGTCAGACAGTAGTGGCCAATACCTTATTTTGAAAGCATTTTCTTGGAGAACGAATGCAGTATGAAGAACTTTTCAGAATGCAAGCTGTACATCACATTTCTAGGTGAAGATATTGTATCTTTAGATCCAAAGGGAGACAGTGAAGGTTACTCCTTTTTTTTTTTTTTTTTTTTTGCAATCTATGAACTTGACAGTCATCTCCTCCCATCTTTTCTTCTTTTGTGCATCCACCCAGTCTAAGTCCTTCTTTTGTCACAGGTCATATTTTGTAGTTCCCTGATCTTTTTTTTCCCATACCAGAATATTTCAACTGAGGCCCTGCAAAGATTGGAAAGGGTGGAAATTTTATGTCACGCATCTTGCAGGATGTATCTATGTTTGAATGACCTTGAGTGGTGTTCGTTTTTTCAAGACTAGCTGCTATTTGTTTATATTCAGCATGTCCTGTACTCTAATCCAGAAGAGATACCCCTTTAGTTTTGTTGATGATCTTGATCATGCAAAATTACATTTGTTATACTCATGATATTTGTGATTGATAGAGAATGCTTTACATCCCATATTCATTTAGGGAGAGGATAGACTGCATCTTCTATGTTTGTCAGTGCCCAAAGAGGTTCCATACTCACAGAGCAGGATGAGAAAATGTCTTAGCAAGCCTTCTGCTGGGCACCTATGATCTAATAAATACAACTCTCCTTTTTCATTTTCTCACCAGATACATGATTTCCTCCAAGTTTAAAGAAGAAACTTAAGAGAAGTTATTCTCCACAGGGGACTCTTACATTTTTGTGCATATCTTCCTTGCATGCTGCTATAGCCATGCTGGGCATCGCCACTGCAATGATATTTAAAGCCTCTAGATTTGGCTTCACTCCTATTTTCAGTGCTGTCAGGTTTGCAGACGTCCTCAAAACAAGAAGCTGTTGTGCTCGTAAGAGCAGGGTTATCTTATGATCTGTTCCACTTGCATGCTAAGAAATGTACTCCGATCCCTTGTAGGTGGATGTCCCTAATTTAGATTACTAGATAAAGATGCATTCCTGAGAAGTGCAACAGTTAGTGATTCAGTCAATAGTGTTTTTGTTTGTTTGTTTTGTTTTGTTTTTTCCCCATAAAAATTAATGAAAGAGGGATAATGCATGCAGTGATTTGAGAAATACACGTAATTTAGATGTGTATAGACAGATTGTAGTGTGCAATTCATATCCTACTAACGCTGCCCCACAGCCCCCCAGGCATAGTTTCAGCAGTGCACATGCAGAAAAAAAAAAAAAAAAAAAAAAAAAAAAACACAAAATAGGTACTGCTGGATAGACATAGTGGTCTCTGCATTTGTGTGTTGATATGTTACTCCGATATTTAAAGTACTCTACTTCAGACTACTATATTTGTATTCTTATCTTTATTTTAACATAAACAAATACAAATGGTGGAAGTGTTAAGGTGAGAAAAACAGGGTAAAGACCATGGTTAGCATGTTAAGGTATGAAATAATCCATGGAGGATCTCTTAAATAAGAGATAAAGAGATGTATAACAAGATATTACTGAAATATCCTGTTAAAACCTTCTCCTGGCACCCCATTCTGCTTATGACAATGCCTACTGGTTTAATTAATTCTGAAATGGTGTCAAAATATTACTGATTTCTCTTAGCTCCACCAAAACCAATCTCAGCTCTGTTCTCTTAAAAAAAAAAAAAAAAAAAAAAGTAAATTAAATTAAAAAGGACAAGTGTATTCTGTCCCTGTGGAAATGTCTTTATTTCTCTGCTAATCACTGTAATATATTGGCTAGTAAAAAGAGATGAAAGCTTTGATCTCAATATTATGTGGTGATGATGGCATAAAATAGGAATGATTTGGAGAAAATATTACAGACAGTTAGAAAAGAGAGGGATGACTAAGACTGAGCAGTTGTAGGGATTTTCCTGTTTCCTTCCTACAGGCTGCATGAGAGGACGCTTGGATCAAGACCTAATCTGTGCAACATGACAGGCTGAGCACTCTAATCCATGATTTCTGTCTTGCTGCAGAGCCCACACTAAAAATCAGATCCAGCCACTATAGATTTTATGTGTGGACCTACGACACATTGAAGCATTTTCATGAGTCCAGTGTCACCCTAAATTGTTTCTTATGTCCAAAATAAACTTTGGGGTCATTTTTATGTTTGCAAACATGTTTTTATATTATTGATTTTTCTTCATTGCTCTACAGCTTTGAACATTACATCCGAATCTACTATATAAGCACATTTTATGCATGGTAGATACTATCTCTTTGTTCTCTTTTTTATCCCTAAAACCAGTTTTGTCAATGTCCAGGTTTGCATTTCTGTAACTGACCATGGGTGAGTTATTCATAGCTGTGGAGCCTCCAGTGCTAAGCCTGTGCCCCATCTCTCACCAGCCCATGCCACTCCTCCCCTATGCCACAGCCTGTCTCTGCTTCAGAAGGCCTCTGCAGTCATACCAGCACTGCATTTCTCACGTTATGTCATTGTTAGTCATAAATGCCTAGTTTGACATATAATAAGTGATGTTGTACTGTACAAAAACTAACAAAAACAAAACACATTACATGTAGACAAGTGGTCGGCTAAAGAAATTGCTGTCACAGCTAAACCAAGACAAAACAAAGCTGCAGGTCAATAAAAGTTCAGGGAGAGCAGGCTGGATAAGCCTCAGTCCCAAGGCTTTGCAAACACAGTACAAAGCTCACAGCATGTTACTAGCAACGGTGATACCATTGCCAGAGTTACTGCTCTGCAAGCAAGCTAGGAGCCATTTGGCAGCTTGTCTTGGAAGTCATAAGGGAAAAATACGTGGAAAATGACTCCTCCTGAAATCTGCTGACAAGTTCCCACAAGGTCCCTAACTGCTCAGGAACACTGGTTCTTCTGTGGCTCTTTACTCTGGGGTGGCTTCCAAGTATTTTCGTAGGCATCGGTGGTGCAAAAGATAGGAAGTGTGACACTGTAGGTGGTTGGCGAATTAAGGTTCGGGCATGACCATAGCTGAGATGCTCCCAGTTTCACCACCTCACTGTGAAACCTAAGAGGTCCCTCTTCAGTTCTGATTTGGGCTCAACACTAGCCATGTATGCAAGATCAAAACATCAATTTAAATTCTCCTACAGTAGCAAAAAGTGCTTTTCATGGCAGGAGTGTTTTCTCTACTTCATAATAGCAGCAATCAATTCATATATAAAAGGCTATTTGTGTTTCTTTAAATTTCTATTTATATTTCCTTTTTGTTTTCTCATAGGAATATTCTATAGCTTTTATAAGAAAGTGAAAAACCACACTGTATTTCCATTCCTTAAACATAGTCTATCTAGGTTTATAATACAATATTTTCTTCTCTTTCTTCCTTAAAATCTTGTAGTTGTCCCATGAGCTGTTTGAGAAGACAGAGTTGGTATGCCAAGCTTTCCAGAGACTTTTCTGTCCTTTTCAGATAGCTGGCAAAGCAGCTTCTTTGTTCCTTTTATATCATTGGAACTCGCACACCCACCGAACAGCCAATTTTCTTTTTCAGTACATTGAGATCTTGATATTAAAGGGTTGACTTGTCAGAAATTACTGCAGTCTCAGAAATTTTTGAATTCTGTGCTGTCTTTATCAAAAACATGCTAATCAAAATGATACATTTGTCAGCAATTTTTCCCTGCTTACACATGAGAAATATAGAAATGGAATGTGAAGCCATTGATAAATACTTTACTTAGAAAAGAATGGGGAACCTGATGGTATTGAAGTATAGAGTCTGGGTGCTTCAGAAGAGCTGGCTGCTGAGAACTTGGGGAGGTGGGAACCACAGAAACAGCAAGAACAACTTCAGACATTTTACCACTGTTGTGTTATTCAAGTATTTTGAAAACTGGAGCAGGTATACTTCTAAAATTCAGACTAGGAGACAAAGGTCAATCTAAAACCAATATCTTACTTGAGTGACTTGCAGTTTAGAAAGCAGTAAAATAGAAATTTCAACAATAAAACTACCAGAGTTCCAAGAAAACAAGTAATGATCTTTCAGTCTTTAAACACCAAATCCAGCAGTTAAGTCCCGCTCAATATTATTGAAATAGCGTCAAAACTAAGCACAGTCAATAATGTGAATCTAAATATCCAAAGCATGCATCTTGTGGAAGAGTATACACTCTTACATCTTTCTTCCTAGTGTCTCTTAAGCTGCTAGGTATTTTATGTGATAGCCTGGGTTTCCTAACTGTAGGAAATATACATTACTACACTGTTGTCATATTCTTACTCTCTTTAAAATGCCTTTCATCTTGTTTCACGGTCAATACACAAAGCAAAGCAAACACAAGTCATTCTGAAGGTGTAATGGACATTTCAGTTGATTCTTTGCCTCAAGGGTTTGTAATTAAATTACCTAAGTAGGTTTTGGCTATTATGTGCTACTTAGTAAACTGAAGAAGTGTTAGGTCACATCACATATTCCTCAAAAATCTATTGCATGAAATTGAAAGTGCTATGTCACACTTAGGCTAAAGGTGAGATAATTTTGATTAATATCACCAAATGTTTTAGTAGTCAGCTGAATAGAAAATAGAGACTAAGGCTATGACCAAGACCATCCATGATGTAGGCAGTTCTTACTGTAGTAACCTATGCCCAGAAAACTGATGTTTGACTTTGCAATTGCATGTGGGAATAACTAAAATTCATAACATGGTCTGTATATGACTAGACATTTGGTTCGTAAAGTAGAATTTGCATTTAAAAGCAAGTAGTGAATTCTCTGTTGAAGTCTCTGTTATTCTGGATTCTTGCACTGTGTTATCATCAGAAATTATTTCAAGCAGCAATAGGTTTGGGTGGCTCAAGTCAACATAAACCTGTCAGAATTCCCAGAGACTTCTGTTTGTTCAAAAAGGAGAGGAAAGGCAAAACTAGGAATTGAGACTGAAAAGTTTATTAGGTAGAAATGCAGTATTTTTGTTGTATTCCTGAGATTTTAAAAAGTGATTTTTGACTAGCAGCTATGGCAAAGATTCCCAGGGTAGTGAACTAGGTAGCTTCTAATTTAGTCCTGTCCTTGGGCATTGATTTTGATCACTGAGCAATTGTTTGGGAAAAAAAAAGACTAGGACTTCCTGAGGAAAAAAAAAAAAAAAAAAAAAAAAAAGACGAGGTCTTCTAATTTCAGATGTGGAGTAAGAACCCACTTTCTGGTTATATATGGATAAAGTTATTTTCACATTAATGACATATTCTGCAAAAAGTTAGCCATGCAGTACTGTAGGTAATGAATTCTAAAGCCTTGACAGTATCTTCATGCATTACTCTCAACAGTCACACAGTCACTCTGTTGTGAGAGGGAATTTTTTTGAATAGGCATGTCTGTCCATATAGAACTATTCCAGATACGTGGGGGTATACATTCCTCTGCTAACATGACTAAATGGTGTCATACAATGATCATCACCTTCAAATTTTGTCTCCATTAGGGCCTGTCAAATGCACTATAAGATAATACTCTTTTTTTTTTTTTTTTTTTTTTTTGGCATGTGTTAAAACACCTCCCTCAGCTATGTATATGTCTATACTCTGTAGGGTTAGCAGGCAAGTCTGTAGGGAAGCTGTGTTTTATCCTCTAAGTATATTGGGTTGGCAGAATATAAATGGGTTGATTGTGGCATTTGAAAAGACACAGAGGTGCCCAGTTGTAGTTGGGTGCAGGTAATATAGGCAAGAAGAGTGAGGAAGGGAAACAGCAAAGAGGAAAAACAGAAAGGCCTGAGTCAAGACAAATTACAAAGCAGGCTGGGCAGCTGTGCTCAAACAGAGCATATAGATGCTCCACAATGGAACTTGAATCATCCTTAACTTGAATATACAGACCATGCAGAAGCTTGTTAGGATGTTTTTGAGGGTATCTGCATCTGTATGCAACACCTGAGACTTGCTATTTTACATATATATATGCTCATATGCTCATATATGTATTCAATATGCTCAGGAGTAGTCTGAGGATATAAATGCTTTTGCTGTTTTCAAAGTTGTTTGGAAAGTGCCAGTTTAGCACCTTCACAACGTTCAGCTAGTCAGAGCCTACATGGGATCACATTGATAACTTCACCATATTGTTCACAGAGAAACAACATCCACTTGGCTTTTGACATTGTCAACCATTCTGTGTTTCAGTGAAATTTACCCTGCATCCAGGAATCTATGTTTATGCCAGTGAATGCATACTGCCCCTTAAACATAATGACAGAGTGAAATGCTGATATGATTCTTGAGGTTCTGCCACTCCTGGTTTACAGTTCATCACACTCCCCCTTCAGCAGATAGGACTGCTTTTTACTTGTCAAAAATTCTACAAGCATTGTGTAGGACCTGAAGTATGTTTCTTAGTTGGATTAAATTGTCCTCTGCTTTTTCTGCCCCCTTCTTTCCCACCATTGTTAAGTATCTGAAGTGCAGATGCTGTATTTAGCATCCTTGGAACAGTTTAGAGTTGATCTGACTTTGTATGTTGCATGTTCTGTAATAATAGCACATGAAGAAAATTTTGTCCCTCCTGACTTGGTGTTCCACATCTATCTAGCACATGTATGTGTGTTATCTGTTGGCCCAGATTTATGCTATGTAACTGGTCTTGAACAAAGAGAGAGGAAGCTAAATGGACAATATCTGAATCATGCTCTGAAAGCACCAATTTTTCTCTATTGACTAGAGAGAGAACTTAGGACCAACTGTTTCTAATTTAAGTGTTTTAGTTAAGTACCATTATTAGGTAGGTACAATTCAAGCTCTGGAATCCACTGTAACAAAAATGCATGGATATATGTGGCCATGAAAGATGAGAAGAAGTATGTGTTTGCTTGAATGTCAGGTGTTGTATTCTGACATTTCATAAATTTCTTATATCCCTAGATAGAAAAAAAAGGGAGAGGGGGAAACTGCTGAAGTTACATTCTAAGGAAACATTCCTTGTTGTGTAATTTTGAAGTCTATCTGTTCATTTTTGAGTCTGCAACATCCACAGATCCTGCAGGCTTTAATCCCCTCAATGTTACAGAACTAAGGAAAAAATCCTTTATCAATGAATATATAAAACAGAGGATTCCTGAAAATGAAAAGTAAAAATTAAATAAAAGCATAGAAACTATCCATTACTCAAATGATGGCCCAGAGAAAAGAAACTTTCAGCAACATAACCAGCCAGTACACTCCCAATTTGATCAAAAATAAATTCATGGCAGAGTGAAAATAGGTAAAAGTAGCTGAAATTTCTCATTTCGACTTACATAACATCTACAGATGCTGTTAAAATAAGACTTTTACTGTGCCAAGGAGACACTTTCAGCAAAGCAAAACTCATTTTGTGTATGACCTTTAAAAGTCATCAGTTTCAGATGACCTCCTCACATACAATGTAGTCCGCCTTTTCAGTTAGTAATGAACTGTCTGCTCTAATACTTTCAGGTAAAGCAGCAGTTAAAGTTATAAATGTGGAGAAAATAAGTTCCCAGGCTTATCTTATTGGCTTCATCTTTTAAACGCCATCAGACCTGCACAACAAACTAACTTAATACAGCCCCAGAATAAAGTTATCAAGGTACCCGAAGCAGAACGTCTTGCATTTTTCATTTAAGTAAAATGTATGGCAAAACTGAACTTGTAAATATGTCAAAGCATGATAAATTCTTTTATATTTGGCACCGACTAGATAAAAGATTTTAAATTTTAAAAGTGCTGTGCTACAGCTGCTTACTTACTATCAATATTCATTTATAAAACAGTAAACTAATCCAGTATTTGCATGACCAGAGACTTTTTACTTGGAATAAAATAAAGTCATCATTTCAATTAAAGAAAACATCAGTTTTTAAACCCTTCTTGAAAATACACAGGAAAGTGTTTTGATATGTATCACTTTGAAGAAAACCTTGCTAATGCTGTATGATTGGCTTTCAAGATAAAATGCTCTCACTAGCGTAGAGAAACCATTTCTGCAAATTCAGAATATTAAAATGAAAAGTCAGTCAATAAAAGTACTGTGAGAGGAAAAATGATTTTTAAAAATAGGAGGGCTGGGAACAGGTGCTTAAATTATTTACTGTGTTCATGAGGGTATAGAGAAATATGTTCACATTTTTTCAGGTTGTAGGAGTTTAAGGGCAAACAGCAATTGGATTGTTTCAGTACATTATAATTGTTTTGGGGAACATTGATAATAGCCTATAGAATGACATACAGGATTGCAAACAAATGTTATAAATCCCTGTTAGCCTGATTGCAATAAATATAAGAAATCTCTAGACAGCTCTGGTTAAAGTCTTACTAAAAATAATTTTAAAAACCCTACTGCATAACTTCTATAACCAATTATTTAATTTGGTTCATGCTATTTTATGAAGATAGTCATTTTAATCTCATTTTTGTTGTTGTTGAAAGATGTAATTGAAATTATATCTAAACTGATAATGTTTAAATTTGTACATTACATTTTCTGTTAATTTGGGATTTCTCATATCTGTAAAACCAAAATGATAAATCAGCTGATGAAACTGTTTAACATCTATGTGTGGCCCAATACTTATCCTTCAAGCCTATGAGTTCCGTTAATTATTTCACAAAGATACAGTGAAGAACCTTGATGAAAGTGGAAGTTTTGATAAAAAATCAACTGTTCATATTAAATAATTGGAGACGAAAAATGGATGAATAGTAGCTGATAATTGTTTAATAAATCAAATGTGATGATCCTTGGAAACTAACTTACTAATACTTCATATTGGCTGTCTCCAGTGTCAACATTTAATGAAGTTGGGTTGCCTAGAACAACTGCTTCATTTCCTGTATAACCATGATTTATGTAATGATCAATGACAATCTGTACCTGATGCAGGAGTCCTTTGTTAAAAAAAAAAAAAAAAAAAAAAAAAAAAAAAAAAAAGGCACAAAAGTAAGTGGATACAGAAAGTCCTGGAAAGTTGGGTTGTACAGTTATTTTTAACTGTCATATTTCCTGAATATTAGTCCTTGCAATGGGAAACATTATTTTTGTTGTTGTTGTTGTTGTTCCTTCTCACTTCCCCCAGCTTTAATATCATAAGATTTTAAAAAGTAAAGCAGTTTACGTAACAGAATAACAATCATAGAATAGCTGAGGTTGGAAGGAACCTCTGAAGGCTATCTGGTCTAACACCCCCAGAACCACCTAGGACAGGTTTTTCAGAACCATGTCCAGGAAGCTTCTGAATATCTCCAAGGAGAGAAACTCCACAACATCTTTGGGTGACCTGTTCCATTGCAAGGTCACTCACACAGTGAAGAAGTATTTCCTGATGTTCAAGTGAAACCTCCTGTGTTTCAGTTTGTGTTCCTTGCCTCTTGAATAGCTCATGGCTTCTTAGCTCAGGGGTCCTATAGAAGCAATTTTATCCCATTATTGGAACTTTTTACTCATTAAAAAAAACCTGTTCACACCTAACAGATGTTTACAGAGGATGCCCAAGTATGGATTGGCAGAACTTTGGTACAAAGTGTTATGTAAGGGAGTATTTTGTGGGTAGCCTTACCCAGGTAAGGCTTTCTCACAGGTTTGGCTTAGAACTGCATAAGCAGCCTCTTGTTTCTTTCTTTCCTGAAATGAGAAATATATTGTTTGCTCTATTCTAAGGATAAAACTGGGAAATCTAAATTTGTGAAGAAATTTTATGAAAATTCAGCTGTTATGTTTCAGTGGGAAAAAATGGGGAATTAAATTCTTGTCATTAAATTCAGTGAGATTTCACTGGCATTGTGTGGATGATAGATAAGTCACCTTATCTTAACTTATCTCCTGTCCAGAGACTGAGTTCCACGCAGTGGTTTCCTACAGCATTGCACAGCTGTATGGTCTTGGGAAAACAAGATAGGTAATTAGAAAGTTTGGAGATTTTAGCAGCTTTCTAAGATGTTCTAGTTTAAAAGGTATTTCTCTTATTCCGGAAGTATATTCTGGTTATGTTTCATGTCTCTATGCAAGATTCATGCCATTACTAGAACTACAGTAAAACTGTCTTAAAAAAAAATAAAAATCTTCAGTAATGACAGAATTCCATATTCTCTTCAAGAGTTATTGTTAAAAGCATTTTCCATTTAGAAAAATGTAAATGGAGAATGAAAAAAAAAAAAAAATCACTATAGTGCTTTGATCAATTAGTTTGATTTAAAGTGTCTGGAAGCAGGGTTGTGTTTATAGGGGAGTATGGCCACCATATATGCTTATGCATATATGAAAATATAGAATATGAAAAAATACAGTACAGTTACATTATATGGCTCTGCTTGAAGAGATTGCTGTAAAGTCAGAGTGTTTGTAGAAAACACAATCAGAAGAAACCTTCTAGACTGTCAATCCAGTCCCAGCTATAGTGAGTAAATACAGATTATAATCCTGATCATAAATTTCACTTTTTGGACTCTGAACTTTTTTGCACTTAGACTTAACTGTCTACAGTAGAGCCCTGTCCTGTCTCCCACCTCCAAAATTATTTGATTTTTTTTCTTATTTCCATCCTAAAATTATACAATGTTAATTCATACTCATTTATTCTGGTGCCCTGTTCTTTATTTTAAATAGCTATTCTCCCTTCATGATATATATTCCTGGATGTATTTATAGAGAGCAATCAGGTCTTCTGGAATTAATACTTTTAAAATAGAAATTACTAATTGCCTTCTTATTTCATTCAAATCTTATGGGCTGGAGGTCTCTCGCTAGCCTGGACTACCAGTGAGATTTCCATCTTCATATGCAGGGTGCTCTGTTTTTCTGGTCCTGTACCCTGTAGAAGCAGATGCTCAAGGGAATAAAGGCAGAGAAAAGGGAGGTAGGAATATTTTGAGCTGCCTGTGATGGCAAGGTTTAGGCAGTTATCTACCTTTTATACCCATAATCCCACAGTTTTACGTTCCGTCCTTCAGGAAAGTTGTACTTTTCTTTGCCTTTATTTTTCATCAGTACTTGAGGAAATACTTTGTTTATCCAAGTGCTGAGCTAATCTAACTCTGAACACCCACATTAAATATGATCCATTTCTTAAAGGGAAGCAAGAACATCATCTTTTTCTGCTAAAATTACACTTTCCAAAAGACATTAGATATACAGAATCAGACAAATCTCATTGTATTGAATTTCTATCTGTTTATCAGAGTTTCTGTGTTGGCTAAATTTCATTGATTTAAAAAACACCAATTCTTAATTCATTTCAAAGGCCATGATATAATTTACCCAGTCCCCCTCCAAATAAGAAGGGGCAGTTGTATTAGCAGGTGTAAACATTAGATGTTCCCATAGTTGATATTTCATGAGAGTGTTATAACTGAAAAATAACAATCCAGCAATTCCTCTGTTTTACTAGGAAAAAACAGAACTAAACATATCAGACTTATGGGGAGCAGAAGGGAAGAAAAACATTTGAACCAGACTCCCTCTGCCACCTTGCTAGTTATTTTTCAATTGCAGATTAAAGGTCCATCACTGCAGGTGAGAAGGATTTAGATGGGGCTCAGAATGTGAATTTCCCCTCTCTGCGTGTCTCCCCCATGAAGCAAACAGGTCATAAGAACAACTGCCTTCCTTTGTCTGGATTCATCAGCTTTATAAGAAAAGCTCATCAGTTTGGGAATGAAGCTCAAAACACTTTGAGAACATCATTACTGATAAGCAGGAAAATTCAAGAGAGTGTTGGAAATCAGCTTTTGCTGGAGCTCTAGGTTCAGTTCACCTTCCTAGCTCACCAGAAGGATGTGTGAATAATTTCATCCCTCTAAAATGTTTAGAAGGAAACCACAGAAATGCTAAATTGCAAAGGTCCTTGTCCAAGAGCATCTGGGAACAGATTAGGTAATGATGCCTTGTATCAAAAGAAAGGAGCTTAAATTAACAAGAATGCCGTGATGGTGTGGTTCACAGCATTACATTACATTAAATAGCTGTAACTGTTACTTTTTCAGTGTGAAAGCACTGTTATCTGTAACTGGGAGGATTTATGTCTATACCCTTTGTCAAATCTCTGTCTCTGTTTCTTCTAAATCACAGGTCAGCTGGGCATCTTCATATTTAATGTTTCAAAGGATCAGAAGTGTGAAGAAAATTCTGAACTATCTAGTGAAGGAGAAGACAGGTCTATGACGGTTCAACAAATTCAGTAAGGACTTGACAAGTAAACAGCTAGCATTAACATTTAGCATCCCTGAACTGCTGACTTCTGGGCACCAAAGGATTAAGAAAATTTTATTCTCACAGGAGAAATACTGACTAAGGGTGGGGTTTTCATTTTTATTTTATTATTATTATTTTCATAAGAGACATCTGTGCTTTACTGCCAACACTAGAAAAATTGCATCGATAAACAAATTATACCACGGTAGTATATGTAGCCTGTGAGGGGAGGTGCTGCTTGCAACATGCATTTTTACAACATGCTGTAAAAGAGATGCAATTTGCACTTGCTGACATTGAACCCTCATCACAGTCAACCAGGTATTGCAAAGCAAGTAACATGGTGTGCTTTTCTGTCATAAACAGAATTTATATATGCTTCCTCACATCTTATCTAATCCACTTGATAAAACATATGATTGGAAATACCCATACACAGAGATAGCTAGCATTCAGTATTTTCTCTTCCAGCTTCTTTCTGTTTCTCTTGGTTCCTTAAATGTGTTCTCTATTTAAGATTTAGAAATGCTGGCTTTTGTGGAGAAATATGTCTTCCACCTCTTTGAAAATCACCTAGCACTGTTGTGCTCATTATAAACAAAAAAAAGAAAACAGTAAAGTTATTGTCCAAACTTTTCTCTTAAATTTGTACTCCTGGATTTTCAGTAAAGAAGCTGTCACTTTAAGGAAGATGGTATGAAAGGAGTTTTTTTTCAACTTGTGTTCGTTATGGTTTGTTTTTCTGTTAGTTTCCTGCACTGATTCTGTACTGAAGAGAGTAAGATGTTACATTTACATTATGCTTCTATGGCAGTTCTTTATAATTTGTGGTTTTGATTTATAGTGTTGTTCTTATATAATTCAGTATGCGATAGCTGCAGTAAAGTGTTTCAGGTGGCTGATTGTCTGTGAGAAAGGATATTTCATGTTCAAAGTGTTTCTCTTTGTGATGATATAAATAGCAATTTAAACTTTACAAATTATTACATATGATTTGAATCACACAGATTGGTAAATAATAATGTATTGTGCATATAGATTTCCTATGAGGCACCTCTGTTCTACCACTATAATTAATAAAATTTTTATTTTGATATTTTCTGTTGTTATGTTGTTCAACAGTCATTGCTGTGCTTTCTGCTAATGCTAAAGGATTTTTTTAGTATGCATTAGTTTACAGATTGGGTCCAGTCAACAAAAGTACATGACTCCCTACATGGAATGGTCAGACTCTTTCTCCTCCTTATCTGTGAAAATAATTTTGTAAGTGAAGGATTTTTTAATTATTTAAAACACAAACAACTAATGAGTGTTAGGAAAGACAATCTGAGGGTGAATACATATGGCTGCTGGGCCAGAAACCTGTGAATGAAAGGTGAAAAAATGGTAAATTCTATACTTAAAAAAACAAAAGGGGAGGGAGGGTGGCGGCAGGTAAGACAGTAGAACTTATGTCCATATTTCATGGAAGGAATATAAAGCTATTGACCTTGATCTACTCTTTGTGAAGTTCTTCTGGCTGAGGTCTTAATTCCCTTGACTAGTTTGAGATTTCTGTATCTCATTAGTCCACTGTAATAAATATTTTGCTATCCAAAGGGAGGTAGAATTGTCCATGAGTCCTATAGTTCTGCTATAGTTGCGTGCTTTCTGCTTCATGCGTTTTGTGTACAATATCTTACACAGCTGAGCCCTTCTTTAGACAGTATTCCCATTTCCAGTTAAAGGAAGGGATTTTCTCCCCGTTACTGGAATAGTAGCAGTCTTACTCAGCATGGGTGTTGTCTGTTCCATGCTCCCATTTTTCTGATTTAATGTGTCTTCATTTCAGGACACTGAAAACTCTTCCAAGAGACCCTTTTCTCATTAATGGACTGACCTGGTAGACAAATGAGGCTGTTCTTTTACTCCATTTCCATACACTAGACCAAATAAGTGTGGAGTGAGTGCTGATAGAGGGTAAAATGCATTTGAACACATTTCACCCTCATGTGAGAACATATTAGAAGTAGGGTAGCATTACAGGTAGAGAGGGGAGAGGGGCAAACCTCTCTGCCCTGTGATAACTGCATTTTAAAAGCAATGTTATGTACCATAAAATTGCATTTCCTCATCTCCTGTTTCATTATGTGCTCCCTGTTTCCTTTTGCTCATCTTCAGCTGCATCTAGTCTGGAGGCAGGTATTGGTTTGCTAACATCAAGATTTCATATTTTTGTCTTGTGATCAAACCAGGCCCCTCAGGAGTTTTTCTCCGCTGTATTCCCCTCCTCTCTCTGCCAAATTTTGATTGACCATTACCAGAAGATTCTTCTTCAAGGTGTAGTGTTGCATTGGAATGCATAAATTCACATGAAAATTTTGATCTCTTCTGTACCATGCTTCATACAACTGTACACTTCAGTAGTAAACCCAAAGTAATTTCTGAAAAAAACATAATTTACCATGAGGCACGGCAAGAAGTTCTGTCTCTCATATTTTGTTTGCATCCGGATTTTGTTAGGAGTATAATTTGTTGGTAAGCATAGAACATTTGTCATTGAATCTGTGCCATGGTACAGTTCCTTTTGTCAGGTTTACACTGATGATGTGGACTCTCTTTGTACTGAATGATGCTGACAGGAATAGATGACCAAACGTAATACAAGGATGGAGTTCTGGGTGTCCTAGAAAGACTGCCACAGCCAATTTTGAGATGCATCATTCTACTTGTATCAGATGGAAATGAGGATCTGGGGAAAAGATCAGGGCAAAACAGGTATGAGTCCTTCTGTGCTGGGACTAAGGGTTATCTGTCATGTAAATGGATCTCTAATTAACCAGTCACATGTCACAGGTAAAGAAATGTAGAACTCTGAGCCTCCTTCTGCCTGGAAACAAATTTTATTCTTAGTTGATATCCATGCTGATATGGGCTCATGAAAATTACTGAAAGAGACAGTACTACTGTTTTTATGAGGAAATTCTGGCTTGGAATTAAACTGTGGTAAAGCTGCTGCACTTGAGATGGGAGAATTTAATTCTACAGAAAACAGTGAAAAAGACAAAGTTACTTACCAAGAAAAAAGATGCACTATCCTGCTGGTAGGTTCCCTGACTATTTAAATAACATTTTATTATTATTATTATTATTAAATCTATGATTTTGCCCCTCAGTTAGTGGCACCAGTTTGCTAGGTAGAGTTTGTCTTCTTCTGCCACTGTACAAGACTATATTTCCATTCTAGACTGTCCCACTCTAGTGCAAGCACAATGCAATTACCCTTTGGACGTAAGGTGCAGAGAACTACATTTCTTTTGTTAGGACTCTAACAAGCTCTTTGGAAGCTGCTGCCTGTTTCTGTTCATTGGTGTTTGAGGAAGAGCAGAAATACCAAGCTGCAAGGAGGACTAGCTGTCTCCTAGTCTGGAATCAAAGGAGGATATAGAGAATCACAGAATCACAGAATTGTAGAGGTTGAAAGGGACCTCAAGAGATCATCGGGTCCAACCCCCCTGCCAGAGAAGGTTCCCTAGAGCAGGTTGCCCAGGTAGGCGTCCAGACGGGTCTTGAATATCTCCAGAGAAGGAGAGTCAGCTACCTCCCTGGGCAGCCTGTTCCAGTGCTCCGTCACCCTCACCGTGAAGTTGTTGGTGCAGAAGCATGTTGGTGCAGAACTTCCTGTGAGAGGATGTGTCCTTGTCTTCTTATAGCTCATTGATACCAGCAGTTTACTAGGGGCATACTCTATGCTAAGGCATAATTTAACAAGACAATTTTCAAATTGTAGGCATAGGTGTGGCATCTCAGGTGATTTGCTGACTTGCATGACTTGCATGAGCTTGATGTCTGATCTGTCAAGGCTGCTGAATGGAGTATTGAACCAGAAAATGACCTGGATACAGTGCTGTTGATTGGTAAAGATAATGTGGACAGAAGCATCATATCAGAATGGAAGTATAGCTGGAGAAATGGCCCAGTTAAATGTTTATGGGATTAAAGTTCTAAGAAGGAGGTGGTAGGAGTACTTGAAAATAAGTCTGTTTTGTGAGATCTGCTTCTGGCAGGAGGAAAAGAGAGAGAAAGAGATTCAACAGATTTGGTCATGCAAGATATCAAGCCACATTTCTAAGCAGATCTCTATTAATTACAGTGTCAGCTTGGATGTTCAAGATCAATGGTATGAATCACGTTTCAGGAATGATTCACTATCTTAGTTCAAAGCTCTGAAGCTTTGAACAGTGTTACTATGCCATTACTCTCTTTCCTGCTAGTGAACATTTCCACTGAAGTCGATGAGCCAGCCTTGATATGACCAGATGGGACACCAGAATTAGCTTCCACAGACTTATCAGGACATCTATTTCCATGTTCCAAACCCAGCAAAATTCTTGGTCTGTCAGATCTTTTCAAGAAAAAAAAATATATATATAAAATAAAAAATCACCATAGAATAATGCTTCAAAACCTTTCTTTAATTTCATTTTTGGTATTTCTATATTTCATTTTGCACCCTTTTAACACATTGTTATTGAAACTGTTTTTGATTACTTGCAGGGCATTCCCATGGAAGCCAAGTGAATTTTAACAATAAGTTCAGTGGATCCAGGATCAGCTCTTTAGTGAATAAATAATTTTACTTTCAAGCAAACTCTTTCAACACTCTGAAAATATTCTAATGTCAAAGACTTGTACTCCTCACTGCCATTAATATTCATTAGGAATTGAAAGAAACATGTATTAAGTTCCATTGGGGTTTAGCTTCTACTTTTGTGTTCTCACTGAAGTTTCTTTTAATGTGTTCTGAGAAGTGTTTGGTAACCTTTATGCTCTTTAGTTGTGTGCAGGCTTTTACACTTCTTCCTCCACAGAAATCACTGTCTGGTTCTGAATGTATTTTCATTGTTTTCTCTCATATTGTGGACCTCCTTTGTGGTTTGTTGAGACTGAGTGCATCTTCTGTTCATCTTGAATGAAAGCTGGTACAGAAAATTGGACACATTCACCAGAGTAATTGCATCCATTTGCAGTTCAACTTCCAGTGGTTTTGTTGCAGTGAGAGAATTGAGATGTGGTGACAGTATTAGACTTTTTGACACAAAGCTGCCTGAGATTCAAGTATGATCCATTCACTTCATTTCTCTTTCTATGGCAAACAGAAATTCTGCCGTAAAGATATTTATTTTGCCAGCTTCTGGCATCTAGACTGACTAACTCTTCCATTTCCACTTCTGTATTAATTTTGTTCCTGTAATCATTGTGTACTTATATTTGCATTGAATAACTTTGTAAGTGATTCCCCTGTATTGGAATATTATTATATGGTAAGATATATAATGAAATGCCACCTTAACAACTGTCAATAATATAATTTATCAAGATAAATCATAGAGATCAAGATAATATATAGATTGTTGTCAAATGATTTGAGAGTAAATTTCTTTATCTTTTTTTTAAGATTTGGTCGTTTTATTGAATTGATTTTTGAAAATATTAATTCTCATGTCTTTTGACTGATCTTAGTTTCACAAATGATTTATTGACAAAGACATGAATACATAAATCTTGAGGAAAACCCATTTTCATATTTTACACTGATACACTTCAAGAAGGGATAGTACTGTATTGTGCAAATATGACAAGAAAAAAGGTATTAATGTTATAGATTTATACCATCAGAAATAGATATATATGCTTTTCAAGTTACTCTCATAATGACAATCATATTTTATATAGGTGTAAAATTAGTTATTGGAAAACTCACATCTGCAATTAAGAGAAATCTACATTAAGCCATTTGCAAGTCAGTCAAGATACTGAAATTAATGAAGTATTGTTTTCTTAGTATTCAGTGACAAATTGTTCCTTAATCCACAAAATGTTCAAAAGTCTAGATAATAGCATAAAAACTATTGCAAACCCTAATTTCCAAGTCTCACTCTTATTCAGTCTCTTTCTGGTCCTATTAGTCTTGCTCTTAGTTACACAGTGACACAAATTTTCCAGAGGATAATGACAGCTCAGTTCGTTCACTGCAGTGCTTTCCTGGGAAAGGAAAGATGTGGTCTTATTCCTCCACAACCTATGGAGGAAACTCCTCTGTTTTAAAAGTAAAAGCATGAAGTAGATGTATTACCCAAAAGAAAGATCCAAAGGTAGCCAAACGTAGGAACAGGAACAGTCTGTGAATCCCTAACACAGAAATAAGACCAGAGTAAGGGAGAGGGGGATTTCAGACATGCACCCATCTTTGTAAGTGTCTAGGTATTATGAAGAGTGCTGAGACTTCCTTGATTTTTCAGTCACTGAAAATTTTTCAGTCATTGGTACTAGAGAGCCAAAACACCTAAGTAAGGGGTTTGAGGATTTAATTCCCAGCCAGATGCTGAAAAGTTAGCTATGGCTATAGAGATGTTCCTTGTGGATTGAGGTCTAAGACCTTTTTTCATGGGGCTCACAAAGTTTGTAAGACCTGAATATTCCTACAGGTTTGAATGAAAAAAGTAAATGCAGGACATGCTGAATTTTGCATCGCTTTGAGATGCATCTTCTTGATGTACTATTACATATATTTGAAGCCAGTATAAATTATAGATACTAAAAAACTTTGTCAATTTGACATATTTCTACAGACAATTAAGCACTACGGTATTATTTTGTTGATGAGCCAAAAACCAAAGACGGAACTCTTACATTTCAGAAAACAAAATATGCCATGAATAGTAAGGTATGTTTTTTTGTTTGTTTGTTTGTTTGTTTGTTTTTCAGTGATCAGCTTGAGGCTGTTGGTTGATGTCTAAAAGAGTTATAAATCTCTTTTTCCCTCCCAAAGAAGGAGCTTGGAGCCCAGTGTGAGCTCTGTTGTTGACAGACAGTAGACAGAATAGGAGGTACATGAAAAGGTCCCAGTGGGCAATTATGAAACATGTTAATTTTGTAGATATTTTGTATCTTGCTTGCTTGCTTGCTTTTTGTTTTGTTGTTGTTATTGGTAGACTGATTTAAAAGGTATGTCAAATAAGTAGTGGAAAGTTTACAATTATACAATTTACAATCACAAATGAAAGTCTGGGTGCTCTAGCTATGTTTAAATGTTCTTCAAGAACATTAGTTAGTGTTCACTCTCATCTTAGGAGAGTTGCAGCTTGCAACAACAGCATGTTAAAACTGTAACACCAACAAAGGAAGAAAGCATTGTCAGGGCTCCAAGGGCACCAGTAGGCCCTCCTGGCCCTGCCCAGCCTCCCCTGACCCCTGTCCAAGGGTACACGAACCCCATTCCTGCTCAGCCCAGGACCTCCGGTCCTGGCTATTACTGGTCACTCAGTGCCCAGTTCCTCACCTCTTGTCTGGATATCCTGGGTTCATCTTGGACCTGACTCATTACTTTCCATCCATCTGATGGTCACTGAAATGTTGTTAGCCTTCTCAGGTGCTGCTCAGCCCAGCATGGTATCATGGGGCTGCAGTGGGCTGTGGCCGTGCTCACTGCCAGCTTGTATTCCCCTGTGGAGCATTCTTGCTCTTGCTGCTCCCAGACTGATAGCTAGGAAATTTTTAGAGTCTTTGGCAAGACAGGAGATGTGGTAGTCTGAAGTTTGAGATGCAAGCATCGATCATTTAGAATAACCCAAGAAACAGGAGTCTGTTGGAGGGTCTCCAGCAGGCAGGAGGAGACAGGTTGTTCTTAACATAACGTGTATCCCAGCTGAAGGGCTGACAGTAAAAGAACAGCAGGCAGTGGTTCAGACCATGAGCACAATGAGGTGCAGAGCATCTGATGAGGTCAAGAGTGGCTGGGAAGGATAGCTGTCAGAGACAAAATGGTGCAGAAAGGAGGTGGCATTTTCAGACAGGCCTTTCCACCTGGAAGAAAAGGTGTCAGAATGCCACAGCTTACAGAACACATCTAGATAAGAGGAATGGAAAGTTATATAAACATACATCAGAAATTGTCATTGTCTATTCATCTGCTTATGTGTCCTCCTGTTTCTTTTCTTTAGTACAATAAAATACATTATGCTAAATGATTCATGTCTGCAAGTGGGAAGAAGTAACTTACCTAACAGCTTGATGTTCAGTTCAATATTCTTAGGCTTCTGGGTAGGACTTCAATAAAACTGTTTTTGCTACCTGTAAACACAGAATAGTATACCTCATGGTATGATGGTTATTACACTGAAGTATTTATTGTTTTTTCTCTTAAATATTAATTCCAGAATGGAGTTTTCTGATAACTTCTCCTTGCTTTTATGTGAATGATATTTAAAGGTAACGGACTAGAAGCCATGGGTAATCACAATATGAAGAAATTCAGATCTCTCACTTATTTGAGAAAATGGCCTAGAAGTGAACAATTTGCATTGGTATATTGACATCTTCAGCACTGGTGAATATTTTTGCATTAGCAGCAAGTGTTTTCACTACATTAATATTTCTCTTATTTACTAATGCTGGTTAGTTTCATCACCACAGATATTTTTCACAAGCCATAAAGGAAATATGCCTTAGTCCTGCTACAATTTGGACTGAAAAATTGCCAAGACAAAGAGTAAAAAATCATAGATCTAAGCTATAAGCTTTCTTGTACTTTTATCCCCAATGATGGAGATAAAGCTGCTTTCTCAGTTTTCATCATGCTACCATGTGCAGCCATTATAAGGATTTTGATCTCTGAGGAAAAACTCAAATCCCAATAAATACTCACAACATACTGTCATTCCCCTCTCTGTTCTCACTTTCATTCTCTTTGAAAAGACGTTTTTAGTGGGTACAAAAGAAATCCTTCTTTCCTTCCTGCAGCAGCAGACATCATCCTTGAAAACTTCACAGAATGAAACTATGTCTCCCATTCACTCAAAAATATTTGTGACATCAAATCTCACAGGACTCCCTGTAAAATGACGTGTGCCTAAGAGATGATAGTAAGGTTTTCCACATCTTGTCCTATTTGATTTTTATAAGATTTTGGCAGGAAAAACAACCAAACAAAAACAACCAACCAACCAACAACAAAACACACAATTATTTATTAAGCAAATATTAAATATAAATATTTGAATTGCATTTAATATTTTTCATAACTATGTATAAATTTCTGTTTGTTTATAGAATCAAGGGAAGAAAGTAGGCGAAAGAAATCTCAATCAAAGCACCTTAGCAGTGCCTGAGGTATGGTGGGCATAAACAACATTCCTGTTATTGTTACTGTTCTTCTTTTTTGTTGTTTTATCAAAGTGTGCCCTCTGTAGTTTATCTTGTCAAATTTTAAAAACAGTCCTGTGGTAAAGGCACCTCCCTGTTCCAGTTTATCTTGGAATCTTCCTAGTGCAGAAGGATGCGTAATAG
This sequence comes from Stictonetta naevosa, assembly GCA_011074415.1. Lineage (NCBI taxonomy): Eukaryota > Metazoa > Chordata > Aves > Anseriformes > Anatidae > Stictonetta > Stictonetta naevosa. The sequence continues at coordinate 97,305,181 of CM021699.1, forward strand.
AGCCAAATACTAGTGGATTTTTTTTTTGTTGTTGTTGTTGTTTTTTTTGTTATTGTGCATCCCATCAGAGCCAGCTGGTTGAAAGGGGACTCTTCTGCCAGAGCTGCTCTTGGCTGTATTCATGTTCTTGTGTGTGCATGTGCATATCCAAAGACCAGAACACTGTTTCATGTCCACTGGAGATGTTATCTGCTTTGATTACTATGAAAGCACCTACTTATCTTTTATAGCAGCAATTTTTCCTCATAGATGTGGCATACAACTCTTCTTCAAAAAGAAACGAAAATCTTTCAAGTACAAAAATAAATACTTACAAAGAGGTGTTTTTCAAGATGCTCAGAGTACAGTTTCTGTTAATTCTGACTGTTGTCCAAACTAGTCAATGTACAGCTGTTGCAAATTAACTTCCTTGTTGAGAAAAAATGTTATGTGAAGCATCAAAGTAAATTGCAAATGGAGCAGATTAGGATCTTATGCTGTCAAGATAAATGAAATATAATATAAATTGTATGATGGTCTGCTTTTCAGTTGCTGTTTTGAGAAAGATATAAAAAATGTATAGTAGTGCCTGAGTTCTGAAGTGCATTTTTTGCATATTTAATTTCAGTCATCTTTGCTTTCCACCATTTATTGATAAATGTGATGAGTTCTTCTTATGAACAAACAAATGTTGCCTTCTTAGAGCACATCGTCTCTAACAACTAGATAGGATAGCATCAGAAAAAGGAAGACAAATCTTGGGAATAAATGCTTGCATTTATTTTCCTTTGATTACAGTTATACATTTCTCTTAAGTCTACCTTGCTTGTTCTCTGGTCTGACTAAGGCGTTTTAAAAATACTGTTAATCAAGTAAATTATGCAGGAACTTCTGCCTTCTCATTTATTAGATGTATGCAGAAGTTTATAAACCTAATTTCTTACTGTGTGGGTGACAGAGCACTGGAACAGGTTGTCCAGAGAGGCTATGGAGTCTCTTTCCTTGGAGATCTTCAAAAGCCTCTTGGATGTGGTCCTGGGCACCCTGCTCTGGGTGGCCCTGCTTGAACAGGGTTGGACCAGATGCCTCCAGAGGTTCTCCTCAGCTGATTCCATTCTGGCATCTCATTACTGTTTCTGGGCTTAATTTAGACAAGCTAGTATGCTACGTTGCATGCCATGAAACCAAATTTATTAAGTGTTAACTGTTTGGCAGCCAGTAATAAGATCTAAATTTCTTAAAGAAAATAAATAGTTTATTTCCTGAAATGGTCGGACTCGCCTTGAAAGCTATCCCCTTGCCCTTATGAGTGGGACTGACTCATGTAAAAATATACCACTAGAATGTAGCTTGTCTCTTGAAGTCCTTTCATATCCAAGGTCTCAGAGATTAAATCCAGCTCCTAATTTTTTCTTGATAAAGACATAAAAAACAGTGAAGATATATATTTTACCTAGAGAAAGTACTCTGTACTTAAAGTCATTGTGTTTTTACTTTCTGACTGTCAGTTGGTCTAATAAAAGATATTACATCCCTCTCCAAATTTTATCTCCCATGTACTTTAGGAGGTTTGCAGGAGTTTAACCTAGTTTCATAGAATTTGTTGTCAGCAAAGTTATTTTCAGCTTTGCAGATGGCCTAAATTTTATTTGACCTACAACTAAGATGTGCAGTATCCTAACTGGTCCAGGGCTTCTGTGCTGCATAGAGCTTCAAATCAGTATTGTTTATATACTTACAAAGAGTAAAGCTCTTATTCTTTGCAATAAAGCAAAATATTAATTAACGTTTTGCCTTATCAACATCCATCTTTGTAGTAACTGACATTGCCACTTTCTGTGTAACAGAATATGCTATAGTTTTATTATTTCAGCTAACTAATAATCAAACTAAGTAACAATAGAAGAAGCAGCAGCACTGCATTTTTAGGTAATTTTAGTTTTCTACTGTGTGCTGTTGAACAATGAAATAATTGAGCAATACAGAACACTTGCTCTTTTTTCAACATCTTTTTTTTCTAACTCTTGTTTCCGTCCTGGTGATATTTTAAAAAGACTTCATATAGTGAGAATTTGCCCTATTTGTTTCACATATATTATGTTTTGGAATCAAAACTAATCACAGATGGAATCTTGGTACTTGGACATTTAAACATTATGTCATGACTATATGTATTGCTGATGTTCAGGACATATGCATCTCAGAAATAATTATGGCACATCATTTCTTTGTGATCCATTTCCCCTTAGAGGAGCAAATACAAGATCTTTGAAATTAAGTGTGGGATCATCTTCATAAACTGAGCAGTGAAGAGATTCTTCAGGTAATTAGCAATAATAGCAATAAAATGCATTGAGACAAAAAGCGTAGGAAAAAAAATCTTAGCTCTTCAAACAAATGTTCCAGTATTTTTCCATATTACACTTTTGGTCTGAAACGCATTCCTTTAATTATTGGGGTTTTCTTTTTCATTCTCAGAAAGAAAGTTTTCCCAAAGTCTGCCTTGCCGTATCTTCTGCAATAAATTGCTTATAGTAATGTATGCTCCAGTTAAACAGCAATAAACTTAAAAGATGTGTACACCTTTGTTAATCTTTGTTGTTCCTTTCATAGGATCACAGCAAGGTGGAAGGGACATGTGCAGCCCTAGTGCAGCCAAGCAAAGGGGACTTGTCAGATTGCTCAGGGCTTTATCTAGTTGGATCTTGTAAACTTTCAAGACTGGAGGCTGCACAACCTCTGTGAGCAACCTGCTACACTGCATGATTGTCTTTATGGTGAAAAGGTTTTTCCTTATACCCACTATGAACCTCTCTCATTTCCTTTTGTGTCTGTTGTCACTTGTCCTCCTACCATGTACAACCGAAGAGCCTTGCTCCATCTTCTTGATAACCTTCTCACAAGTATTAGAAGGCTGCTATTAGTCTTCCCCCTCAACTTTCTGTTCTCCAGGAATGTGGAATTTATTATAGATTTTTTTTTTAAAGAAAGATTTTGTTATTACCATATTACTGCTTGTACTTTCATAAATGTGTGGTTGTAATATCAAACTCTCTTTTTAGAGGAAAACTAATAGGAATATAAAATTAAAATAGAATAATTTCCCCTTCTCCCAAAGATAATATCATTTAATACTTTTGCTTTTGTTTGTTGTATAAGGCACAAGAGCAAAAATTGTCTCTATCTCATTTCTGTTTAGCAACTAACTCAAATACGTAAGGGCACCACTCCTTTGAATAGGCAGCAAAATCTGCCCTCTCATTAAAAAACAGATCCCAGTTAACTTGTTAACCATGCTGCATCTTTGCTATATTGAACAACTAATGAGTAGCTGGCAGCTTCCTCAGTAAACAGTCTTGTTATTAAATTATTCCTTGTCTAAAGCCAGTCCAAAGACATTCATCTACCTGTCAGGAATTAACAGTGGCTTGCCACAACATCTGAAGTTGCCTACAAGGGGTGTCTGTGGGACACAGAGAACTGAGGCCTGTGGCTACTGTCAGAAGCTGTGGGATGAGGCAGAGGCTGTGGATTAGAGCCATGCAATGGGTGGTTAAACAAAAAGTTCCTTTCACCAGCCATGCTGCCATGAAGGACCTAAACGGTTGTCTGTAAGCTACGGTGATACTGAAATGGCACTGACATTTTTTCTAAAGACATACACATTTTCTAAAGCATACACATGACCCTCCTCTGTACCTTTTGTCAGTTTTACTTTTGAGAATGATATGTAACACAAGGGAAGCCTGTGTAGGAAAAACAAACAAAAAAAGAACCAAAACAAACAAACAAAACCACTACTACCACCAACAAAAATGGTCATAAACTTTATGAAACCTATTATTCTATGGATAAACAGGCATCAGAAATATAATAATTATATGCAGTACACATTTTTAACAGTTTTGAATGCAAAGAATATAAAACGTAACATAAAACTTTTGTCTAATGCTGATGCCTTAACAAAGTTACATTTGTATATGTAGCTGAAACTACATGGATAATGGAAATTGCAAGTGGGGATAAAATTTTAAAAATTAAGCAATAAAGGCATGGTAGAAACTACTTTAGCCTTTTTTTTCCCTCATCGACTAGAACCCAAACTATGGGTGTAACAAAAACTGAGCACACAGAACTGTAGAACAGAAGCAAAATTCTCCTGACAGGCTATGACATGCAATGGAAGAGTATTTGTTATCAGCTAGAATAAGTAAAAATATGATTCCATCAATGTTAATGTCATATTAACCTTGCAAAAAGGACTGCTTTGAGGAAAGTGAAGGATTTTGATTGGTGAGTGGCTCCCTTGATCTTCCATTTTCCTCTGTGACACACTGGCTGAAAATACTATTCTGATTCAGATGTTAATTTATGGAAATGGATAATACAATGTATCTGATTGCTTAATTATGCATCCTGGGGATTCATTCACAATCCTTATAATACATCTTGATGACCTTTCAAAGGCAGATCTTGCAATTTGCAACTTTTATTGGGATTTAATCAACTGGACAATACTTTTCACATTTTTTCCTGATGAGGGTACCAACCCCTGTCTCTAACACCTTTGCAGTGTACTATAATCACTAGTCTCTAATAAAAAAAACAGTCATTCTTCTGTGGCTTAAGTGAATCCAAGAGAGAATGGAGTCAGCCCACAGCTCTGTCTCTCCACACTTTAACACTGGAAAAGATGCTACAAAGGTTTGCTCTTGAGGTTGTTGCAATGTGCTAGCAACAAAGAGTACTGAAAGATAAATTAAGCTATAGCAATTGAGGGAAGCTGTATTATATACAGTGCAATAAATGGCATGGGGAAAATAGAAGTTTAATTCCCATTTGGCCTGTTTCATTATACAAAAACAAGGTTTTTCTACTGAAATTGAAAAGCAACTTATTTAAAACTGAAGAAAGGGCTCTTTACTGCATGGACTGTAATTAACATGCATAATTGATTGCCAAGAAGTGTGACTGAAGAAAAAATATGACAGACTAAAAAAACCACCAACTTTTCATATGCATAATAGGAATGTGTTGAGTTATAATGGTAAATATATAACTGTTAGGAAGGGTATAAATCCTTATAGCATCCTCGAGGGCATAACACCATTTCTTTATATCTGAGCCTATGAACAAACCTCCTTTAGGTTTAGTTAACTACTAACTACAGAGTTTTGATTTTATTTTTTTTTATTTCTTAAATTAAAAAAAAAAAAAAAAAAAAGAGCTGTTCTGCCCACTGCTTTCAGCCTGTAAATCTGGATGGATGTTCATCAACAGGGTATTCCCAACTAATTAAGGCTGACTGGTTGATTAATTGTGGTAAGAAAAGTAAGTGAGACTCTTGACAGACACTCCAAAATATCAAAATAAATAACACATGCAGAAATTACATGTCCTAGTTGTATTCTGTATTTTGAAACACTGAGCCAAATAGATGAGCTTGAAATCAAAACATCTTTCATCTTTAATATTGCATTAATCTCCTACAAGAGTCTTAATGTAAATATCTTAATAATATATATAATAGCCTTAAGTAAATAAATACATATATATATATATATATATCAAGGGAAATAGCTTCTGCTGGCCAATATACTTACAATGCTACTAGTCTGGTGGTAGTTTAGAGTCTGTATGCCATGATTTATTGCATGAATCAAGCAGTTTTGGAGTGTGATCAAGTTTTTCTCTAAGTAGAGGTGTTAGGGAAAAAAAGTGACCTTATTAGAGGTAAAAATCTAGGGGAGATAATAGTCCACCAAATGAATTAACAAGGTATATCGGAAGAGAACAAAAGTATTTTGTGGCACGATGTTGATAGTCCTGCCACTTTCAGTGCATGGCAGTTTGTGCCTGCAGAGAGTTGGCATTAAATGTGTTTGAACACACAAAGAAAAAATGCACGCCTACTGACAGCACTTTAAATGCTTGCCACCTGCTACATATGCTGTGCAATGCACATGCTACTCTGTTGTGTATCAGATGCATCCAAGAGTTACTGAGTAGGTGGACTGGGAAAAATGTAATACTTGCAAGAGTGAATATATAGAACAGAGGGGGAGAGTTACAAGAATTGAAATAGTTGCAGTTAATCTCTTTGATTTTCTATTGATGTGTAACTGAATTTATATCTTAAAGATATTATTGGCTCCCAGATTTTATAAAAGTTAAGACATCTTTTTAGTAGTAACTTACATGATGAAAAGGAATTAAAAGAGCAAATATATGTTCTTCTCTCATTTGGGTTTAATTTCCTTTTATCTGATTGTTTTCTCAATTGGAACTGATGATGGATAAAACTATGAAGAAAGAGCCATGCATTCTAGATTTCATTAAAAAAATGGCCAGCTCATGAATGACAAAAGTTTAAAATGAAAATGTATATTCACCTAATTAGTTATTTAATTTAAAAGAATGAAGATACCATCACAGCATGCAAATACACTCAGGGTTAGCACATGCATGCAAGTATGGTCACAACCTGTACTGGGCTGGCAGAGTGAGAGTAAGCAATGGTCGCACCCCCAAAGAAGAGAGAACAATTTCCACTGTTGAATACTGAAACCTCTGCTTGGGACAGCTCTGCTTTATTTAATGTAAAGCTAATCTGCTGCATCTGGTAGCTGAGCAGTCAAGGTGAGATTTGGACCTAACAATCAGTTAGAAGAAAAACTATTTATTTTCATGTTCAAAGAGATTCTTGTAGCACACCAGCTGTCTGAATTACAGTGAACCATCAAGTCTTTGTTTACAAACACATTTGTTTGAAATGTTTTGCATGACAGTTTACAGATTGTGACAATTACACTGGGTCAGAGAAAAGAATGTCATGTAATGCCAGTGCTTATAATGAAGCATGCTCTGATCTGATGGATGCATCCTGATTTAACATGTCATGCTGCAATTCATATGGAAACTTAAAAAAGAGTTTGTGAAACATTGTCTCTTACCACAATGTTGAGCCACAAACACATGCTAGTTGTTTCTCAGTGCTGTTTTGTATTATATAAAACACTTGGCAGACACAAAGATTGTTACCTGAATGTTGGTAGGTAATTACTCATTGTCAAAATCCTGCTCAGTGCCAGCACTGGTACACAGATCCCTCCCATTCCTCTGGGTCATTTCATACTGCTCCTGCCTTCTCTGTAGAGCTGAGGCTGACTAATGTGCTGTGCCATTTCTGCCAATAGCTCTTCATAAAATGCTCCTTGTCTTTGTTTCCCTTTATATCAGCTGGTTTCCATTTAACAAGTTGACTGGGGGACACTTTCATGTTGAGCATGTGGTATATATGCCTCAAATAATTCTAGTCCCACTTCCTGGTGCAGACAGCCATCTGGTTGGTAATTTCTCATTTCTCTTTTTTGAAAGGCAAAATCTTTCTCTCTGGCACCCAGATCTCCTCTTGGTAATTTGTAGTTAAAAAACTCTGATTTCATCACTAATGTTTGTTTTTCAGCTCTCATAGCTGCATGTTGATAGTAACATTATGTTTGAGATTTTAAGATTATGTTTTAAAAATGTGTTTTGTATATCTTTACTTTCAGCTTCTCTTGTCTGTAATGCCACTTCTTATTGATCTCTTCCTTTATTTACCTAGAATGTTGCTGTTCAGATAGATGAATTCCTATCACTACATATTTTTTTTTACTTTCTCCTTGATGTGGTTTTCTTGTGTAGCTGATTCTGAACACCGCCTGTTCTGCTATTTTTAAACCAGTTTTTGTGTTGTGCTAGTAGTGATTTTGTTACTACCCCTTTTATAGAAATACCAAACAACAACTATGAATCTGTTTCACTAACCTGATGTGTAGTTGTTAACCACTGCAGAGTATTTCACATATCTGTAAATGGCCTTGAACATATTATCATTTTTAGGTGGAAGTACTGCTTAGTCTCTAATATTTCAGTGGTCTTGCAAGTCAAGATTTTCCTTTTGGGGATCTGTTCTTCATGAGATGCTGTATTTCTTCACTTATTCTTTTGGTATTTATCTATGTGGATATCCAGTTGTATCTGCTGCAGCTGAAGGTACATCACTGCTGACTGCTGCATGGTGCACTTCACACCAGCCTTCACTGGTTTTGACTGCCTCAAGTCTGCCTGTTAGTTTGTTCTAGATTTTGCTTGAAGGGTTGTACCACAACATGATCATTGTGGCTGATTATGATAAGTATGGCCTAGTGTGTCCTTACATTTTAGGCAGATGATCTGAATCCTCCATTAGTAGAGCTCATTGACCAGTTTTGCTGTTCTGTCACCGGGTGAATCTCTGTCTTTTTTTTTTTTTTTTTTTTTTTTGGTTGTCTGTTTAAAGAAAAGCAGTTGCAAAAACAAGACTGGAAACTCAACCCAATTAGTACTTAGTTTCTGTGGCTGTGGCTCCCTAATGTTCTTCCCAGCACCCATGTATCATCTTCTAATTTAGCATTAAAGCTACCCATCAGTTAAAGCCACCTATCAGAAGGAGTAAGCCATGCTCTGACATTGTCAATGGTACTTTAGAGCAATTGCAGAACTCACCTTTGCTCTCAGTGCTATGTTCTGTCTGAGCACAATGCTTTATGGCTGTCAACACTAAGAAACTAATCCTGAGTCTGTTTGAAAGGCTTTCCACTGACTAGCCATTTGCTGTGTATTCTGCTAAAATGGGTGCTCTAGCTTGATTAAGGCATGTTTCTTCTTTCACTTGAAACACTTGACCATTTATTCTCTCCAATGTTAAAGTCTGAAGTTCATGTTTTTCATACACTGAATTATTGATGATACATTTAATGTCCAAAATATTTCTTTATTATAGTTACACACTGGAGAGAAAGACCAACACCAACCCCATATCAATAGATATATTTTCTGCAGCTTCAATGCGCTTTGGACCATGTTAAAATTTCAATATTTGAGAGTGACACTGGCATGGATAACTTTGAGAGTAACTCTGAGTGAACTGGATGTTGAAAGCCTGTCTGCATGCTTGTGTGAGTATGGTGTTTTACAGACTGATTTGTTTAATCAATTAGGAAACATTTTAGAAAATCAAACTGGGTGGCTGTGAATCCAGATTTCTATATTCACATACCCAAATCTTTTCATTTAAAGTTATCTTGTGTATCTTTATGGTTCTGTGTACTGTGTAAATTTATCCAACAGAGCTTCTAAGATTTTTTCTTCTTTATTTGGAGTCACATTTTATTAAATATTTAGTGGGTAAAAACAAGTAAACCCTGTGTGCGGTGTCATTTTATTAATTTTGAATTATATGGAAAAAAAAAAAAGTGATATAAGAGAAGTGTATCTGGAATAAAGTAATTTTTCTCACCCATTCACAAGCATATAATTTTTGAATGTATTTTTCCTTGTGCTTCAAGCATTTATGGCTGTTTTCCAGAATGGTTTTGAAAGATGTTGGCTCTATGATTGAATTGTTTGATTAAATGTTTGAATAATATCAGTCTTTTCAATTGAAATAAGCACATTCAGCTTGCCAGATTGTTTAGCCTTGAGTTGTTAACTCCCTAATATCAGTCGTGAATTATGTTTAGAAGTGGATGATACCATATCTGGACTTGAGAAACAAGGAAAAAGTAGCAGTCTGAATAAGCCTGTTAGGGTTCAGCACTGCAATCAGGTGTGATATCCTTGTTGCACAGATGACACTTGACTTGCTGGTGGAATCCAGCCCATGAGTAGCTACTGGCTTTATGGCAGCTCATTACAGGTCCTGCTAGCCCTGCTTGTGATTAACTTCAGTTCAAAATTATTTATTTATTTATTTATTTTTTGTCTGATACTGAAGAGAGATTTATTTTTCAGAAAAATACTCAGTGTAAAGTATGCAGGGACTTACAATTTTCATGTCATGCTGCTAATACAAGCTTACTCAAATCTCCTGTAGGTACAGTTATTTCGTTCTTTAATTGCTGAAGGGCAGATCTTTGTTTGTGATTTTTGTAGATTGCACGGGATAGAGCAAAGGCAAAACAGGAATGAACTGTTTCTTCTGCATGGTTCATGCCCTATGGAAGAGTGATAAATTGCAATACAGCTCTTAAAGATTCACTTGATTACTTTTTCTGTATGAAAAATAAATACATGTTTTTTTGACTGAGTAACTTCTTATAACTCTGTGCACATAGAGGACAGATCAGCTACAAGATTTGCTTAGTTGAGTAGTGATTCCTAAGCAAGAAGTACCTGAAGTAGGAAAGTGGACAACCTTGCTGAAGGATAGAATGTGCTGGCAATTCTTTCAAACTGCATATTGGAAGTTGTATTGCTGGTTACCAAAAACTAATCTGTGGTCCCACTCTGATGCCTTTTATTGGGAGATTAAAATCAGAGATCATTAAAAAAAAAAAGTAGAAGCCACTTGCTCTAGAGGAGACAAATGAGCAAGTTATACAAAGCTATTATGTTCTCAGTTTGGTTATGATATAGGACAATCTATGCTGTCCATTCTATTTTTGTATCAGACACACAAGTGTCTTTATGGCTGTTCTGCTGCCATAAAGCCAAAGGAATATTTACTATTGCCTTGAATAGGAGAACAATTAAAGTCCAACATATATCACTGAATCACATGCTGTATGTTATTATTCATTCTTTCTGCTATTACTAAGTGGTTTATATCTTTCATTAAGCATAGCAGTAGCTGAACTTTCTCACAAAGATTTCTGATTTTCTTCAGGCAATGTTTCATTCTTCTTTCTCATGTTCACTTGAAAGCATGTTATCTGAAATAATTCTGTGCTCCAGGTTTTAGGAATCAGATGAAAGTGAAGAATGCTTTCATTCCCCATAGAATTTAATCCCAGACTAGTCCGACTCAGTTATTTTAAATAAAGTCTTATAATTTTGCTGTTACACAAAGTGAAAGAAATTATATAAATGAGAAAAAAAAGTTTTTGATTTATTTTTTTATTTTATTTTTGTGAACACAGTCCAAGGTAAGTGATTGCTTTTACAGAATGCATATTTCCAGGAAAAGTTATTTCAGTCCATTGAATATAAAAGCCACATGGATTGTATGCTTTTTTTTTTTCTTCTTTTTTTTTTTTTTTTTTTTTTTGTAAGTGCAGTCATCTGAACAAACAACCCCCTATGTAGAATCATAAAGTTGACAGCCTGTATTAAACAGTAGCCAGCTGAATGCCACTGAAACAGACTGTAATAATCAGAACATGTTTTTATAGTCATCTAGAAAAAGGTAAGGAGGATGGAGCTCAGACAGAGTGCCACATGGCTGGATTGTCTCTGCTTGCTCAGTCCTACAAATGGTGCTAATTGCACTGCACAGCTGTGGATAACCAAGGTTCTGAATTTCATCTTTCGTTGTCGTACTGACAGGAAAAGCAGTAACATGGGGCAGTGAAATTTCTTGCTAATGCCTGGTACAGATTTCTTTCCTATTTCCTCTCCCTGTTTCTCAGAACCTCAGATTTTATTTTGTTTTATTTTACTTTTTTATTATTATATTCAGTTATGGATTTACTTGGATGCCGTTCGTCATGTATCATATTCTGCTGAAAAAAAAAAAAATAATAATAGGTAAAGTGGAATTATTTCTCTACAGAATTTGAGAAATTATATGAATGTCAGTTCACTAAGGTACCTGTAAAGAAGCAAATGCCAAGTAGTAAAAATTTCAATCACTAAAAATGCCAGGTAGTAAGTACAAAAAATTATTACTGTGTTTAAGAATTCCCCTGTCAGGTAAGAAATACCCTACACAACAAAAGGTACTGTGGAATTTTCTTCCTACTTCACGTCAAGATGGAATAAAAAGCTTATTGTCAGCCTGAAGAGCTTATAATATTTGAGTGAATAGCTATGATAAATTTTCAAGAACAATGGTTGGCCATCTTGCAAAGGCAGGCATCGAGGAATTTCTGCTTGGGCAAGGGAACAGCAGAGGATATTGGTGAACCAGTAGAGAATGATGAAATATTTACTGCTTAAATTTCAAGATTAAAGAGATTCAGAGGAACTGAAATTCAATTCATATCTTGCTCTTTTAAAAAACAACAGATCTTCCTATGTGAAACAGTTAGTTTTTAATAAAAATCCTGAAATCTGCAGCCATGATTATTATCAGACATCTTTTAGGGACTACCTAAAAGCATTTTGTTGACTTTTTTTTTTTTTTTTTTTTTTTCACAAAATGACCTTTCAGAAGGTTATATTGCTTGAAATGGTGGTGAGAGTGATAAAGAATTAAATTCTTTCTAGAGAGAGATGGATTTGTTTGTCTCTCAGTATACAAAACAGTAAATTTGAAATGGTTTGTATAAAGGGAACTAGAGAAATTGTATCAGCTTCTGTGATAGAGCTGACTCTGGTATTGCACTAGGTTTAATGAGAAATTAGTTTTGCATTAGAAAAAAAGCCAGTAATACATTGATAGGAAAGTGATAAAGAGTTTCCTGACTAGAATGCATTAAATGAAGAAACTAAAGCTAGAAATATTTTAGTACTGCAAGATACAAAGTGAATAGATTAAGGGTAGACTAAACAGAAGATGAGCATATCATCTAAAGGATTAATTTATGATTTTTATTGCCTATAAAAAGTGCATTTTCTTCGGAAGTAACTAAGATTATGTGATATATTAAAATGGAATGTGTTTGGGTCTTGTACCTTTTTGCTATCACATTATGATTATTTCATAGAAATTTCTTTTAACTGCAATGTCCAGTTTAGTTAAGATTTCCCAAATAGCACTGAATCTGAAAATATTTAATGACTACCATCATAGTATACTCTTACTATATAGATGTTCCCATTATTGTAAACTATTATAAACTTTTGTCAAGTCTAGATTTTTTTAAAATCTTATTCTTTGTAAAGCAACTTTAAAGCTTTTATTTAAGTTTGAAATTCTACCAGTTCATTTTTTTTTCTGCACCAGATATATATAACTGAGCAATCATGCTGTGTTTTCCTGTATAAAGGAACTTTTATTACAACTTGTGATAGCTGATTTAAAATTGCATTGTGTGATACACAGTTTATTGTTTTTTTTCTTGATTGCAACATCTGTAAACAGTGCCGTTATGAATAAAGAGCATATTTTATAGTATCCTCTTCACCTCTTACTAAACCATTTTTCTAGTAGCATATGACCTTTATGCTCTGTGCATTGCAATAGGAAAGTAAATGGGTGATGTTGGCATTACAGCCAATGTACTTCATAGAAATATCTAGTTACAAAGTCTGGTGATAACGTCATCTTCCTTGATGGGCATATTGTTGAGGGTCTTTCAATTTACTGTGAAGTTTTAAGTGAGCAAAATTTGGTCTCTCTACTGTATGCGATATAAACTGATTGTAAGCACAGAAATTCAGTCTACATTATGTTTTCTTTATACAAGCACTAGTTAAAACTCACGAGATAGTTAAAACTCACAAAGAGGGAAGAAGAAAGGGAGGGGAAAAAAAAGATTAAACTTCTGAAATTACAGATTCATCAATGAATGAGAAAAAAAAACAACAAAACCTGCATGAATTCAAATGAGTATGGTCAGCTTCTTATTGTGATTTTCCATTTTTCATCATATCTGACTTTTTTTCTGCAAAGCATTGTTGCAGATGACTAGTCTGCATTGAGACTGTGAGATACAACTCTGAGACTGAGATACACAGGGTATAAAAGGATCACTCAACCATTTTATCTTAATGAAAATTACATTTTAGGAAATTATTTAGCATGCAGTGAAATTAAATTCGAGTGTGGTTTCTGCAGCTTTTAGGGCTCTTGCTTTTGCTTTTCTGTTTGTGGAAAAGGCTGTGGTGTGTCTGTGTGTGTTCTCCAAAGAACTAGTTCAATAATTTATCATTTTTGATCATTGTTAAAGTGGAAAACAGCTTCCTTGCTTTCTTTTTCATTTTTACATAAGAACATAAGCGTTTCTAGAATGAAGGCTCTATGGATGTCCCACCAGAGTAAACCTATACGCTGACAAGATCTTAGTACATTACTTTAATCTGGTCAGATCCATTGTGCTGTAGAGCTCATGTTGCCTATTCTACTTGGCACTGGGCAGAATGACTCAAACTTTCATATTGGATTACTCTTGGCTTCGGGAAATTTTCTCTTCTACTTCAGAAAATCCTCACTTGTAAATGAAATTAACTTTTTTACCTAGCTCACAACCTTTTTCTATGGACTTTTGAAGTTCTGACTTACTAGGTAAATTTTCCAAAGTCTGTACTTACGGTTCGCGTTCTTACTCCTCTGAAAGTATTGCACTGTTCATATAGTTGACTAATAATACAACCTGCCCTATTGACAAGCTCTGAGACTGAGAGTGGGATGACCTACTTATCTGTACAGTAAATCTATGAAGCCCATATTGATTTTTCTCCTTCCTTCAGTTTAACGATATGAATGACAGTCATGCCTTGGAAAAGTTCCTATCACTTTCATTAAGACAGATTGTCTGATATTCTGCAGAAGAGAACTTTAGAATTTAACTTCTGTGCTTAGGAAAAAAAATAAAAAAAATAAAAAAATCTGAATTTGTTTTCTTTTTTTTTTTTTTTTTTCCCCTTTGCCAAGAGTTTGCAGACAACCCTTGGTAATAAAAAATTTCTAATGGAAATTTTCAGCAAATAGCTGGGTTCTGATTCTTGTTGCTTTTGTTGGTTTTCTTCTGTGATTTTTTAATGTGGCTGGCATAGGAGATGCAGTCTTGAATCTCTCTAGGGTGAAAATAGCCTAGAACTCAGTCTCTTGCATACCGGGTAAATAAATAAATGCTATAAGTCTGTAATAAAAAGGAAAATAAATAAATAAATAAATAAATAAAGATTATTCATAAAGACTAGCTAGGCTCACCTAGTTACTTACTGAGCTAGCATTGGAGATAACATCTCATGATCCAGCCAACAGTGTTGGTTCTGGACTGATTATACAGCTTATATCTGCTTCTGACTCTTCTGACTACTACTCTCATGTAGTCCCCCATGCTGTCTCTGTAGTTAATACAGAAAGACAGTCTTCCCCAATGTAGAAAGTACATTTGGTATATTAGGTTTATGTGCTAAACTACCCATCAGGAACAACTTATTTCTCATGTAGAGGGTGCCTGGAAAGGGAGACTGGAAGAACCACCTTGGTAGGATCAAATGAGTCTTTGTGAAAAACACCTTTCTCTTTACTTAGGTGGTAAAAAGAGTGTTTTGCATTCTAGAAGAAGGATCTGCATTTCAGCTGGAAGAGGTATTTAATGGTGCAGCCATTCTCAAGTGTTTGTGTCCTTGAAGCTGAGAAAAAAAACACATTCCTGTTTGTCAGACTTTAAATTAACAAGAAGGCACAGCTTTTTGTAGGTCACCCTTAGACCCATCCAGTTTTCTCATTGCCTGGCTTCTTAGAAACTCAATATATTATTATTATTATTATTTATTTTATATTATATCATTTTAAATCTGCCTGATAAAGATGAATGCCCAGTTTTTCATGGACCTTAAGCTGGTGTTGTCTGTATTCTCAGTTCTTTCCCTAGGCAAAGCAGACAGAAATTAGTGATTCTTAACAATGTGTAAAAGATTCCACAAAAAGTAGGAAGTTCCATTTTGAAAGCTTCTTCTCTGATTCTTTCATTATGCTCTTAGAAGTCTCTCAGTGTTACCTATTTTAATTTATTTTGTTTATTCCAGAGGAGTTTCCCAGTAATTTAGATCTCATTATATTACAAGCTCCATGACTGTAAATTGCAGCTTAATTTAAATAGGGTTCTCAGGATCTTCTACCCCTGCTCGGGAAAAATAAATAAATAAATAAATAACAGTAGGAATGAGGGGTAAATTTGTGAACTCATAACAAACATTTTTAGTCTGAAGATGAAAGATCATTTAATTTATTTATTCTTACTGGGGCTTAGCGGAACAATACATGAACTGATTACAGAATCGCTTAAGATGTGAGATAACAAGGTGAAGTACAACTTGTTGAATAGAGGTGTTTTTTTTTTCAGACCATAGCACTGCTGTTTACCAAATCATTGGCAACATCTTATCACACTAAAACAGACATAGACTTCTTACATTTAGTTTTGAGAGGCAGCTAAAATTCAATATGTGTACAAATCTTTAAACGGTATTGAAGCAGCTGGTCTACAGAAAAGCTAAATAGCATTGAACATGAATATCTTCCACAAACCTTGACTGTCTGAAATAGACTGATTGTAAATGGGAGACAAATGAAATTTTTTCTTTACTTTCTATGTCCATGTCATGCAATGGGATTTACTTTGCAGAATCCCTGAAATCCTTGATATTCCCCTGAATTCCTCAGTGATTTTTGACTTTTTATTTGATAACTTCCTGCTTCCTTACTATATTTTTGGAAGCAATTTGCAGTGTAAGTGTAAAGAAATATTTGATTAAACAGTGTCAGGCCCGTGTTCTACTTCTGAAATAAGTTAGCACAGTCTTGGCCATAACTATACAACTAAACTCTCTTGTCTTCTGAAATTGGGCTGCATTAGGAAGAGCATTGCCAGCAGGATTCCCCCTACTCAGCCCTGGTGAGGCCACACCTGGAGTACCGTGTCCAGTTCTGGGCTTGCTAGTACAAGGAAGGCATGGAGCAAGTCCAGCAAAGGGCCACTAATGAAGGAACTGTAGCATTTGACGTATGGGAGAGCTGAGACTGTTTGTCCTGAAGAAGAGGTTTAGGGTTATCTGGAGAAGTAGAGGACACAGACAGACTCTTCCCAATGGTGCCCACTTTTGACAAGGAGCAATAAGCAAAAATTGAAACTTAGGACATTCTTCTTAAATGTAAGAAAGAAGCTTTTTAATATGAGGGTGGTCAAATATTAGAACAGATTTTCGAGTTGTGGTATCTCTATCACTGGAGATACTAAAAACCTGTCAAGGCACAGCCTTGAGCAACTTGCTCTGTCTGACCCTGCTCTGAGTCAGAATGGACTAGATAATCTCTAGAGGTCCCTTCTCTTCTTGTTAGTTCTATGAAAACAGGATAGCCACTTCCAAATTGTCTGCTGGGAATCATCTTGGGTCTGGGCTAATATCTGGGTAACTCACAGAAATCTTTTGGAAGAGTGTAGTTGACCTGAGCTATACCATAGCTGGGGCCATTCTAACTTTGAGAAATATTGAGAGAAAAGAGAAAATCTTCAGATGCCTTTGTGATAGTAAAAACTTTCAGGTACTTGACTGGTATATCTGGTTCCTTAACTCAGAATTAAGTCAATTGCCACATTAGAAATCTCTTTCCCCATGTAAGATTGGTATGTAACATTTTTGTTATTTGCTTCATTTTCAGTATGAGAAATAAACCATTTCCAGGATGCAGCATCTGACAATTTTATTTTACAAATATCTTGCTGATGCCCTGTCAACGTCCTCAAGCATTCTTGTTCTCTTTGTATGCCTTTGTAACTCTAGCTTGTGGCCTTTTAGTACATATCTAGAGATACTCTTGTATGTTGTTGTGTTGAGTAAATATTATTGGTGCCTCATGAAATAAACATCATTGAGTATCCAAGTACTCCCTTCCAATCCTGTATTCAATATGAGGTGTTCAGATATTATGACAACAGAAATATAAAACTCATAAAACAGGTAGAATCCATGAACTTACCATTAAAGGAATAATGTGCCTTATGTCTTCATCGCTGATTATCAGGTTTTTTTGTGAGGCTGATAGCAGTGCTGGTGTTTCATACAGCTTTGTTTCTGTATCATGCTGATCCATAGTAGCTTACCTCAGTGAAACAGACATATATTAGATATTAACTATCTGGAAAAGAGGAATAAAAAAATACACCCAGGGTGATCTCTTTAGGGACCTGTTATGCTTGTGCAAGAAGAAAGAGCAAAACAGCCATATGACCTACTACCTCCCCCCAAAACCCCCAAACAAACAAACAAACAAAACAAAAAAACAAACAAACAAACAAACAAAAAAAAAACACCAAAGCCAGAAGCAAAGCCAAAACCAAAACATCACCTGAGAAATGAAGTCCTAATCATCAGTGGTGCATGTCTACTAATTTCTCTTGAGAGATAGATGTCTCGGGATATTAAGACTGAACAATCTCTCTTTGATATTATTCTATTTATTTGCTATGATAGTGTTTTATTGTGATTTCATTATTTTTATATCTTTTCTTGTTGACTGAAAAAAACACAGCCCAAGCATGAGCATCATAAATAGAAACAATTTTGAGAGTTTTATTTCTTTTTTTTTTCCCATTCCTTTGTGATACCAAGAGCTAGGTAAAACCTGTGCCAATGTATCTCCACCTCTGCTAGTTGAATTTATTTTTATCAGAGGAAGTCAATTTCTTTTGTGTCAGGTAGACAAGCTGCCAAAGCCTGAAGCAGCCATCCTGCACGCAAAAAGGAAATGCGCTATGTCTCAATCCCTTTACATGACTACAGATGAGAATCAGCAGGTCTTTCCAGGACCCTCAGAAATATGCTGCCAACCTCTGCTCTCTGTAGGAAATTTGTCTCCAGCAAGTGCCTCAAAGGTAATTCACCTCTCTGCTCCCTGCCATAGCACTATGATAATAGCACCAATAGTGCAGCTCACCGATGGCATTGTTTTCATATAAAATCCATGAAATGTCTTAGACAAGTCAAATGTGTGATGCAAAGTGATTGTGTACAAATAAAGAGATTCTGAGTGGGCATCTGCCCACATGATGTGTGAAATACCTGACACTTTTACAGTAGTTGAAACCTCCAACAGCTATTTATCAGGGATAATGTTATTAATCTGGTATTAAATAGATAATCTAATCTTTCATTCACAGAGTCTTCCCTGATCGATAGGATTTTCAAGTTTAACTGTTTGGTATCTACCTGCCCATCTACTTCTGTAACTGAGAAGCAAGAGCAATTTATCTTTACCAGTGCTATTTTTGTTAGTCTAAGAATACAGTGAATACTTAGCTCTTTAAAAGAACATCAAAAAATCAGTATCTTGGAGTTTAACGCATCAGGCAGCTCAGCACCACCCAGCCACTCACTCACTTGCCCTAAGTGGGATGGGGAAAAGAATTGGAAAGGTAAAAGTGTGATAACTCATGGGTTGAGATAAAGACAGTTTACTAGGGAAAGCAAAAACTGTGTGCACAAGCAAAGCAAACCAAGGAATCCATTCGCTGCTCCCCATCAACAGGCAGGTGTCAACCACTCTCAGGAAAGCAGGGTTCATTATGCAGAATGGTTTCTTGGGAAGACAAATGCCATCTCTCCCAACGTCCCCCTTCCTCCTTTTCCCCAGCTGTTATTGCTGAGCATGATGTTATATGGTGTGGGACATCCCTTTGGCCAGCCTGGGCCAGCTGTCCTGGCTGTGTCCCCTCCCAGCTGCTGGTGCACCCCCAGGTACCTCCCTGTCAGGTGAGTTCTGTGCAAGCACTGCTATGCAACACCTGAAACATCGGTGTGTTATCACCACTATTTTCATCAAAAATCCAAAACACAGCATTATTATATGAGCATCTGCAAAGAAAATTAACTCCGTCCAAGGCAAAATCGTGACACTTGGTGTAAGATTTCAATCTAGTCTTCATTGTGTTAATGCCTGAATATATACCTACATTGTCAGTGATAAGATATAGTTGCTTCATCATTCTGTGATACTTGTTGTTGTGCTTGTGGGTAATAAAAATAATCTGAAGGTAACAATATTTGAAGTCTGTAAAAAATAGAAAATGGTCAACTTTGTTTACGTGGTCACTGTCATTATTATTTTTATTATTTTTAATAAACTATGTCCAAATAACAAAACAGAAAACTTTAAGCACACCAGATTCAATTTTTCCTATCATACATTCAGAATAACTACTTTAAAATAGATGATATATTTCTGTTTGCATAAATATAATTGTATTTCTCTCTAAATGGTATACTCCTGAGCACATAGATTGCTAAGTACTTAGTATTTTAACCACATTGTCTCAGATAACAAGGAGCTAATCTCTGGTTCAAGTCACAGTAATTTGTGAATATTTTATGCCTTTGTTAGGTAATAATGATATTAATCTTGTGTTTTGAACAAAATTAATTCTTAGAGATCTCTCGTCCCTTGTGAACTTCAATGTTTGCATGTGTATGCTTTTCTTTTAGCAGTTCCTTGGAAAGATTTGAAACAGTCAGAACAAAGGATGAATGTGCAGTTAATGTTTTGAAGGTACAGGACAATTGTTTATGCATATAATAATATTTCAGTTGATAAAGAAGGTGGAAGTTGGTAACAGTGAGGCTATTCCAACACATATTCAATTTATTCTCTTTCTATCAGTTTTCAGGGTATACCACGGTTTACAGCTATTTTTTCCCAAGTAGTGGGTTTAGGGTAAGAACCTAACTGTTCGAAGCACGACTCGGGGTTCAGGTTAACATCAGAAAAGTCCTGTCAAGTTACTGCTCAACTCCAGTGTGATGTCAAGCAGCCCGAAGTTCCTTGGCAGTCCAGAGACACCCTCCTGAGCAGCTCTGGAGCTGCCACCACCATGGCATGGCCAAGCAGTCATACTACTTTGGCTAGAGACAGCAGTGCCTATATTGCAGGAAAACTTCCCCGGGAGATGCAGCAATCATTTTTACATGCCTTAAGTGGAGGAGAAACCATAATTTTATGAGAACTCTTGGGACTGATAGACTGTGATCGTATTGTTCTAAGTACAAAACAAAGATTTTCCCTGACCCTACAGAAATAGTACAATTTATTCATTATCTTTACTTGGAAGGAATAGCATTAATTCTCTGAATCTGTAACTAAAATACTTTGTATTTAGGAAATTTTTATACGGACAAAGATAAATTGATACTGGTTGGAAAAATTAGCAGTCATCTTTGGAAATGAGGGACATAAAATTTGAATAAATTGATGTTCTGGTACTTTCCTTAAGCAGTCCGTACCCTTTTAAAGAGCAATTTATTAAGAGTAGTTTTTGAACTATAAAAAATAGTGGCATGCCATTTAAATTATGGTTATTAGAACAAAGTACCAAGAGCCTTGAAGAGTTTGGATGAGGTAAATTTCTGGGATTTAATCCAATAGAGAAAAAGATAATTAGAATGGAGGAGGCAGCCAGAAAAATTGGCAGAACTTATCTTGGCATGACCTGCTAAAGAAAGGAGTGCCTTTTACACAAAAAGTGTAGGAAACTTGGGGAAACTGCTACATCTGAGTGCCCAGAGAGCAGATGTGGCTACACAGCTTTCACCCTCATCATTTCAGCAAGAAGAATGGCCCTGTTCTTTCCACTGAAGACCCTGTCACCTGCATTTCTGTCACCTCAAGATGTGGGTGTTATAATGGGCTCTGCATGGTGCCAGGCCTGAGAGTGCACAGCAGTAGAAGCAATGCCGAATGGTCTAGTAATGCCGAATGGTCTGTCTGCTTTCAGAGCTGACCCACTGACACCATCTGCACTAATTTTCAGAGCAAAAATTAAGATGTTGTCAGTTAGGTACTCTATGATTTGGAGCTTGCTTCTCTGTCTTCCTTGGTGGCTTAAAGCCTGGATCTGCTAAGTTTCTGACCAAGCTTTAAACTCACCTCTTGACAGCTTTTAAGAAAAATAGGCTGAGAGGTAGGTGGTAATACTAAACACCTCGTTTCTAGTAAGGTCTGGCAAATTCTTAACTTGTGCGATATATAATCTCAGAAACAGCCCTGCATTGCAGCCATACATTTCAAATGCTAAGAGAGAACTGAAAAAGTAGACCCGCATCTAAATTAGTGGTATGCAAACAGCAAAATAGTTTGGGATGAGAATCATTCAATGGATATTTGATCAAAATTACCTAGTAATTTAACCTGTTTCCCTGCATGGGAATAATGTGGGAGATCAGATCGATAACCAATGAGAGATGGCTACAGTGCAGATCTATCTGCCTGTTATTGCTGTCTAGACTCTTTACAATCAATATAGAGAAACAGTCTTTTCCATGATATAATGCATGTCACCCTGGAGTAAAAGCCTAGTAGGCTATATCAGGAGAGCAATGTCACTAATTCAGATAGGACAGATGTCTAGATCTAGGTGAGAAGAGCACATCTTGTGTCTGAAAAATACAGGGTGACAGCCAAGGTTTATAGCCAGACAGAGAATTGTCAAAAACAGGCTAAGACACCCTATGCAGAGTTTCTGGATAAAATGGGTTATAAAAGTAGTTTTGTTTGTATTGTAGCAGGTGGTACAATTTTATATAGTTCTGTCAGGGGAAATGGACAAGACCTTGCTTTGGGAGACAGTTGTGGAGATAAAATGACTGAGATATGTAGAAGTCTGTATAGTTTGCATTGTATTTCAGATTACAGATTTATAGTAAGCACACAGCTTCACCTGTATTGTTTGTACAGGCATACTGGAATTATCTCCTGTCAAATATCTCATCTTTGCCTTTTTCCTCCAATCTATTACATGCGGTATAGAGTTTTGAGCATATGGTTTTCTTGTCCATGTACTGCAAACCACTTTACCAGGTAGGATAGTATTAGTATTTTCAACTTAAAATGTACTTTAATTGTGCTTTTTGAGGCAATTTCTTTAAGAGGTACTGTATCTGGTGTCAGGACCTGCTTCCAACATCATATACAGCTTCAAGGTAGTTTCTTACATTTCTCTCTTCTTTCCAGGAGTGACTCACCCACTGCAAACCATTTGATAGCTCTTCTTCAGACCTTTTGGAGATGCTCTTCTGAGCCTTCACAGTAAGAATAGCTGTTTTCATGCCAGACCAATTTTTCCTACCAAATTTATGAGATTGTTGAATAGAGCTTTATAATGGGAGCTGGCTGCAACCTTAAGTACAGGGTGGCTAATATCTCCATATAATAATAGAGGAGTGTATTCTGTTTGTGTAATTCAAATAATAATGTTGAAATTTAGGAGAGACAGGAACTATTTCCATATCATTAAACAAAATTGAAAGGAGTAAAATGTTCTGAAAAGAGAAGGGGAAAATGATAGCTATTTTTTATTTACTCCCTCTGTTCTCTATTTACACTTTCTCCCTTTTTTTCTCCCTTCTCATTTCTTTTGCCACCAACTTCCCTATTTATAATTAGTAGGTAGTGGCATGGGTTTCAGAGATAACATTAAAAGGAAGTTAACAAGCTAGGTTTTATGCTGCATGAACTGAGAAACTGCAGGTGCTGTTTTTGCCAAAAATGGTCCCAGGTGAAAGTTATTACTGCAAAGGGCAGGTTTGTCTCAAGATTACCTTATTCAGAAACATAATTTCTTTCATATCAAAGACGCACAAAAGCATTTCCCATCTCCTAAGCCACTAAGCATAAGAGTTGGGACAAAATGTAAAACTGCTTGTGCTGATCCCTATGTTTTTATTTTAAGGCAGAACTCTTTCTCATCCTGATAGAGTTCCGGCTATATTGTCCCTAAAGCTGGCAATCATGGTGATATAGCAACACTCATTTCTGAGAATTAGATGACAGAAAAAAAGCCCTTGGGGTTTGGGGGTTTAAAAGTCCAGGCTATACGTGGTTTCAAACCCTCATTTATTTATTTTTTTCAACATTCCAGGCTGAAAATGCTCTGAAAACTTTTCCCACTAAGTAACAGATTTATGAGTAAACAAAGCATACTCTAGTTTGCTTAGAATTCCAAACAGAATTTCCAAATAGTCACAGGCCAAAGGGGGATCCTATATTAATTTAGTCCACAAAATAAATGTAGCTGGTCTTTGTTCTTTTGTGCCTGATCAGAACTGTTTCTAATAAAAAGAGAAATTCTCTTTGTGCACGTTGACTGTACTCCATCTGATTAGTGTCAGTTTAGACTCGAATAAAGCATTTTTTATTGTCTTTTATTCTCCTGGTGGAAGAAATAAACCGTGGACTGATGTCATGTGTAGAAAGTCTTTTGTGCTTGTTCTTCTAGTAGCTTCTTGTCTACAAAGGCCAATAGAGTTTGCTCGGGAGAACATTTTTAAGCTTGAAAACAAAATTGTATTTTATATTTAAACACATATCTATCCTCTGGCTTCAATGTTATGTTAAAACCTTCCATCCCATGTTTCTTTGTGGTGTGATACTAATCATCCCATATCTCTGTCCCAAGAAGTTCCCTGTTCATTTTTGGGCAGGTAATTGGAGTTGAAGGTACAACAAAGTTACCTTCCTTAAAGTGTGCAGGAAAGAGGATACAAAATTTCTTGGGTAAATGACTGATGGAGAGGGAAGGATGTTTGAGGACGAGAATGTCTGTGGCCTTATTTTTTGACAGGAATGTGAACAAAGAGTGCTTCATCTTGTACCAATACATAAACACATATTCATGTTCTTTTCCCCATACTGTCCTCTCCAAACACCCTGAGTCTACAGCAAAAATTCTTGTACATGTCAATGGGACAGGGACTGTGTGCATGGTTAATACTTGAAGGAGGGCCATCAACAGATATTTCAATAGCCTTAGGCAAACAAAATATTCACTTTCTTCACTATGTCTTTCATTGCTACATCTTTTTTTTGCTTTATTCTCTACTCCTCTGTATGCAGGTAGTTCAAGATACAGAATGTCATATATAGATAAGTTTTCAGATCAATATGAGTTCATCTAATTTAATCTGCTTTTAAAAAGTACTCCTGTTCTACCCTCCTACCACTAGCCAGATCTGCCTACCTCTCTCTAAAGTCCTGGATCTATCATATTAAAGAGTTCATTATCTGTCAACAGACAACCAAACTGAAAAGAGGTTAACACTACACATAGCTGACACCAATTTGAAAACAAAACAAAACCAAACAAACAAACAAAAAAACACAAACAAAGAAACAAACAAATGCAAACAACGACAACAAACCACAATAGTTTAGGCTTACAGGTTTCTCAAAATATCTGTTGTTATATAATACATAAACTTGCACATAGCAACTTCTATAAATATGTGCTAATTATATTTTACAGAAAATTTCAAAGGCATTGCCAGAATCTTTTCTGTGCAAGCCAAAAGGCCTTGTGCTCACTCTGGCATTCTTATAAGAGGAGAAGATTCAAAATCATAAAAATATCTTTTGCCAGAGAGTGCAAAATGACAACCAGTCATGAGATTAGTGTTATTCAGGATAACTTTGCCATATAATTGACTATGCTGCCTTCTTTGCTGTTAAGCAGCTACTGCTGACTGCTCTTCATTTTGGAACATGGTTACTCTTACTTATCACTTAGATTTTTGTAACATAAGAAATTATAAGTTATTTTTATCAAAATAATTTTAAATAAAAATTGTTGGGATTTACACTTGTGCTGAGCTCAGATGTTCTATTTTTCTCACAGCAGTTAGGTATATTTCTGTCCTAAGTGCAGATAATTATACTTATCCAGCTGGGTACATAATTTTGAAATCCTTGATAAAAAGGTATTCATCAAATACACTTTTATTTCTTAACAACAGATAAGTAGCAAAGAGTATAAAGAGAGTTTTATCTTGTGGCTGTGCTTTCCCAAGGACTTCCTTGCCTTGCAAGAATATGCTATAAGTCTTCATGTCTCATTTTGCCAGCAGAATTTACTAACTCCATACTAGCCATTAAGTTAGTAAAGACATCTTGCCATTTTCAGGCTCAGGATAGAGGGATTATAGCAAGGATACTTTGGGTAGGAAAAAAAAATAAAAAATAGACTGAGGTTTCTGTTTTCCAGGATATTCATTAATTACCAAAAAGGCAAACAAGGAGATGAGGTTATTGTTCTGTCTAAAATAACAGAAAAATCCTGTGAGATCTTGAATGTGAATGTGGTGGGACAGCAGTATTAGTACAAATATCTTTCAGATTACTGTGTGACTTTGGCAGCCAACAGGCTCTGCAAGCAATGACAGGCCACTTCACTGTCAGGACAACTTTTATCTGACTGCAGTATTCTTGTGTTCTAGGACAAAGTTGAGACCTGCAGCTTGTCACTGTGTAGGTTTCCTAGAGCTTGTTAAATGCTTCTATGTCTTTTTCTATGGCATGAGCTAAGCATATATGGGCTTATATATGGGTTTATATGGTCTTTTCTACATATGGGAGAGTGTAACAGAGGGACACCAATGATCAAGAGACTGGAGCACCTTTCCTATAAAGGAGAGGATGAAATGTTGGGACTGTTCAGCCTTGAAAAAAGGAAGTTCAGGAGGTATCTCATCAATGCCTATAAATACCTGAAGGGAGGATGCAGAGAAGACAGAGGCAAGCTCTTCAGTGGTGCCCAGTGACAGCACAAGAGGCAGAGGGTACAAACCAAAACACAGAGGTTCCATCTTTGGAACATGATGGGCTCTGTCTAAACATGAGGGAGCACTTCTTTCCTCTGGGGGTGACAGCACTGGCACAGGTTGCCCAGAGAGGTTGTGGAGTCTCCCTCCTTGGAGATATTTAAAGGTCATCTGGACATAGCCCTAGGCAACCTGCTCTGGGTATCCCTGCTTGAGCAGGGGGGTTGGACTGGGTGCCCTAACCTCCAGAGGTTCATTCCTACCTCAACCATTGCATGATTCTGTGATTCTGTGATATGCCCAACCAGTGTTTAGGCCCAAACTGAATGACTGTCCATATGGTACATATGAAACCACATTCTTGTTTATCTTTAGCACGGACTTCAAAACATGCCAGGACAAGCAGGGTACTCATGTAAGCCCGTTGTTTTACTCTGATTCTGGGCACATGCAGCACAGATGGACTGAGCATGTTCATGCTGACAACTTTCATGGTAAACCTATCACAGCCCACATACTACCTTGCAATACTTACAGACTGTGATACTGCAATACATCATGAACAGAAAGCTGTCCCTCCAAACTCTGAATTGTGAAGTTCAGTTCACTTGAGATATGTGAACTGTGTCTGCTGAAGTGCTGTTGGCTAGTGCATAGCAGTTATGTGTATTTCCCCATTTTTATAGCAGAGCATCCTGGGGATACTGAGACTTGCAAAAGGGTTTTTGCCCAGTCATCCATGAGCTCATTTTGAAATTTTGCTAAAGCTGTCTTTTTCCCTTTCTCTATCTACATTGTTGGATGTTATGTTAATAGAGAGTGGTGTTTTAAATTGTATTAATTTTTCAGTAGCCTATTCTAGCCTCTTGTTCTATTCCTGCCTTTCTTATAATTTACCTTGTGCAGGTAGCTTACTGTCTGCTAGTAGAGATTCAGTTTTCCAGCTCTCCATGGCTTGTAATGTTTTGTCTGACTCCTTCTCCCATTTATTTTGATGTGCTCTGCTAACATTGTTGACTAAAGTAACTTCTGAGAGAGAACTGTCCCCATTATGTGCAACAACCTATATTTCTTAAATGTCCTATTTTTAAAACAATTATTGTGTGATTTTTTTTTGTTTTCTTTTGTTGTTGTTGTTTGTTATGTTTTGTTTTTGTTTTATTTAATTTCTGTCCAGGTTCCCTTTGTCTCCTTTTAGAATGCTTAGGGATTTTTTACTTTATTTCCCTTTGTGTCTATAATTCATCCATCTTTGGAGAAATTATTAAAGAGTAGGAAAGAGATTTCATAAATGTCTGCCATAAAGGTTGCAATCCTATGAGGGCAGCAATTTTCCAATAATTGAACCAGCAATTGGAATTACCAGTATCAGCCAGGTTGTTAATTGCCACTAGATTCAGTAATCAGCATCATCTTTGCTGTTGCTGTTGCCCTTTTTCAGATGCACTGATGTGTCGGTGTAAGGTCCTGAACATTGTGATGCCAACAAAGTTTCAGTCAAGAGATCTCAGCACTCTTGACTTGACTTGAGGAATGCCCATAGATTTGCTGCAGTAGCTAAGATTTGTTGCAGACAAGACCAGTTTCAACAAGCTTAGCCTGATGACTCTCAGGGAAGGAGTTAGGGATATGTATGAAAGAAAAGATGGTTGTTAAAAAACAATGATATCACTTACCACTGCATTAACAGCATTTTATCCACTTTTCTGATACAGTAAAAGCAGCACAACATGCCTATCAAGTTACATCTGTATCTATGTCTTCTGACTGTCCTGTCCTTTGTGTTCTCTTACTGTCTTTCCATAAGGAAAGACATGCTTTCCACAAAGGTATTATATTTTCAGTCAGGAAATTCAGGATTAGTCTGTGACAGTATCAGGCTCCCTATCAAGTCTTTATGGATCCTCACCACAATCAGCTGAAAAGTAGTTTCTCAGCAAGCTTTTATTTTACCTCATCTGTTCCTCTTGGCAGGAAAATAACGGAAAATGGATCTATCTGAAGAGTTTGTTTTGCAAGTAAAATCAAACTGAACTGTGAGTCCACATTGGCTAAGCATTATCAAAATGTTACAGCTGAGTGCACACTAGCTGTTGCACTAATGATCACTTACTTGTTTTTAGCAGGATCCATGGTCACTGGAGCCACTATATAGGAACTCTGGAAAATGTAGATGTTGCTCTCAACTGCATAAACATAAATCTTTTGTAACCTGTGGCCTCAGTGTGGTTCTAGACTCATTGTTACTAACTGGTTCATTGCTACAAACTGGCATTACACTCTTCCCATCCATACAGTCACTGGAACGAGGCTAAATGTGGATGACAAATTTCTCATTTTGCTAGTGATCTGTCTACAACAGGACTAACCAAAACCTTACTGAATTTGAAACAAGCTCAGACTTTTTTATACATCTTGTTTGAGGTGAACAAGGGATCTGGCCCTTAGCCATGTCCCTTATATCATAGTAGCCATATCATATTATTTGGCTGGCTATTCCAGACTTCTGTCTTTCTGCTCCCATTTTATAAGTCTCAACCTTGTGAAGGATACAGCCACCATTACCAGTGATATGCATGATCCATTAGTGTTGAAACTGGCCTGATTCGATAGGTGCTGGGATTCATGCTGCTGTCTCCAGTATCATAAGGGTAGGAATGAGTGAGAAGGTATGTTTATGCAGGTATCTGTGTGTGTTTGCATGAAGGAATGTTCTTGCATAAGGGAGGTTCTGCATTCCAAGCAGGCTTTTTAAACTATTTCTGAAAATTTCTTATATCAATGTCAGTAACTCAGAGACAAAGGTTTAGATTATAGTTGAGCTGGGTTGTGTCAGGACTTCTACATGTTGCATCGCTATAGGTAAGCATGGGCTCAAAGTGTATATGTGTCTAAGGGAATCAGAACAACAGTTTCTGTCTAAAGTAGGACAACTGTCATTACACTGCTTGCAAAAGAGCTCTGGAAATGCCTACACAACTTTGAAAATTATTTCCAGGCAATTCATATACCTACACAGAAATAAAGAGAGAAACCAACTGAAGAAAAAAGAGAACAGAAAATAATCTAAGATGAAAGCATCTATCCCTTTCTTACAACTTTTATCACAGAAAAAAAAAAAAAAAGTGACTGATATTTCACAGAAAAGGCACGAAACCCCCAACACCATTGTTCAAAACACTTTCCAGGTGATTAATGTTGTCTGTCATCACAATTTATTTCTTGCATCTCTCAAAATGTGAATAATCCAGAAAAAATGCACATTAGAAGGTGTATTCATTTCTATTCAGAACTAAACTTTGCTAGATACTTGATTTCTTGATGTGTGAGAAAAACAAGAATCCAGTCCTTAGATCATTATGCTCTTTTTAAGGGTGAAAATATTAAAAAAAAAAAAAAAAAAAAAAAAAATCTTCCCAAATTTTTAATAGTGAGAAGTGGAAGGGAGAAAGTTCCCTAAAAATCATCTTAGTGTCCACATTCCTATAATTTTTGTAGTAATTTGTCCTTTATTTATTTATTATTTATTATGAGTCACCATTGTGCCCAGGTAGCCAAAAGAGCCAGCTATATCCTGGGGTGCAGCTGGTCGAGGGAAGTAACTGTCCCACTCTTCTCTGCACTGGTGCAGCCTCACCTGGAACACTGTGTGCAGTTTTGAGAGCCACAGTATAAGACAGACATAAAACTGTTAGAGAGTGTCCAAAGGAGGGCTACAAAGTTGTTGATGGGTCTGCAGGGGAAGACGTATGAAGAGTGGATGAAATCACTTGATTTGTTTAGCGTAGAGAAGAAGAGGCTGAGGGGAGGCCTCATGGCGGCCTGCAGCTCCCTCACGAGGGGAGCAGAGGGGCAGGCGCTGAGCTCTGCTCTCTGGGGACAGCGACAGGACCCGAGGGAATGGCATGGAGCTGGGACAGGGGAGGGTCAGGCTGGGTGTGAGGAAGTCTGCCAGCATTCAAGAAGTGTTTGGACAACACTCTCAGACACATGGTCTGATTTTTGGGTGGTCCTGTGTGGAGCCAGGAGTTGGACTTGATGACCTTTGTGGGCCTCTTCCAACTCGGGATATTCTATGATTCTATGATTATTTATTTATTTATTCAATCTCTACCTCAAGGAAGGCAACCTGTGTGAACTCCCTCTTATTATTAGCACAATGATGAAGGGGTTGACAGGTTATCTTCTTTGGCCCGAAGCTGCTAGCTAGTATTTTTGGCTGATGCTCCCTCTATAATTCTTTATTGCTTTGTAGTCTTGTTTCCTGTGTTCTTTTTTCTTTACAAGATGACATTCATATAGATAAAAAGCAGCCAAAGGGAAAGCGAATTGAGTCAAAAATCCAGTTCACTCAGTAGGTCTAATTAACACACCTTCAAGGAGAAAATCATGAAATTGGCTGAGAAGTCCATCACACAAAACACGGGCTAAAAGGTTTGGGAGTATCTTATCAAAATCAGTAGTTACGATAGATTTGTAAATCTCTCAAGTGATTATGAAGATAGAAATATATAGATGAAAAAGGAGAGTTATTTAAAATGAGCTTTTTTCTATTACAGTTCACAGTATGATATTGCTTTCATGTCATCCAAGTTTCACTCTTATGCTATGGAAGGAATGGCAAGTGTTACTACAGTATTTGATAAAAATAAAAATGAGAAGTTATTAATAATTAGTGAGTTACAAATGTAAGAAATAGATAAGGGAAGATATCAGGAATAGGTTCCTGTAAGTTATTGCAAAGGCAGTAAGAATGTTGAAGTATAAACTTCAGAAAAGCTAAAGTATATCTGGAATGAAATAAAATGCCAGTACCACTCTAGCGTAACTAAGATTTAGACAAGCAAATGATGATAATGAAAAACAAGTGTGAAATAGCTTTTAAATTCCACATTTTAAAAAAAGAGATCACTCGTATCAAAATGATAGTGTTCTCTGGTCCATTAATAGAAATTAATTAAAGAACAATAATAAAAGAAGAAAAAAAAAAAAGTAAGATCAGAAGCCCCAGAAAGTTTTGTCTAGACACCTTATAAAACTTCTATATATTTTTCTAGATCTGAAAGTCCTGGTGGATAACAAATTGAACATGGACCAACAGTGTGCACTTGAATCTAAGAAAACATAGAATCATAGAATCACAGAATGGCTCGCATTGGAAGGGATCTTGAATATCATCTAGTTCTAACCCCCCTGACATTGTCAGGGACAACATCCACTAGATCAGGTTGCTCAAGGCCTCATCCAACCTGGTGTTGAATATCTTCAGGGATGGGGCATCCACAACCTCTCTGGGCAACCTGTTCCAGTGCCTCACCACCCTCAGATTAAAGAATTTCTTCCTAATTTCTAATCTCCCCTATTTTAGTTTAAAACCATTCCCCTTTGTCCTGTCATTATCTGATTATCCATCTTTTTTTATAAGCCCCCTTTAAGTATTGCAAGGCTGCAATGAGGTCACCCCAGAGCCTTCTCTTCTTTAGTCTGAACAGCCCCAGTTTTCTCAGCCTTTCTTCATAGGAGAGGTGCTCCAGCCCTCTGACCATCTTCGTGGCCCTCCTCTGGACCCATTCTTACAGTTCCACATCCTCCTCGTGCTGGGGCCCCAGACCTGAATGCAGCACTCCAACTGGGGCCTCACAAGGGCAGAGCAGAGGGGCACACTCACCTCCCTCGCCCTGCTGGCTGTTCCTGTTTATGCAGGCCAGGACACAGTTGATCTTCCGGGCTGCAAGCACACACTGTTGACTCATGTCGAGCTTTTGATCCACCAGAACCCCCCAAGTCCTTCTCTGCAGGGCTGCTCTCAATGAGTTCTCCCATTCTGTGCCCATGTCCGGGATTGCCTCGACCCAGGTGCAGCACCTTATATTTAGACTTGTTGAACCTCATTAGGTTCATGTGGACCCACTTCTCACACTTCTCAGGCTTGTCAAGCTTAATACATCTTTGACTGTATTAGCAAGAATGCAGCCAGCAGGTCCAAAGCAGTCATCCTTCTGCTCTACTCAGCACTTGTGAGCCCCTGAATATTGTGTCCAGTTTTGGTTTCTCCAGTACAAGATATTGGCATACTGAAATTTGTCCAGTGAAGGGCCACCAAGATGTTTTGTGGTCTGGAGATGATGATCATGGAACCAAAGAATCATTTAGATTGGATGTTCGAGGTGAGGCAGAAAGAATTGTATTTGTTCAGCCTTAAAAAGGCTAAAGGGAGATGCCTATACCTATTTATTGGAAGGATGTAGAGCAGGTACAGCCAGTCTTCTCAGAGATGCACACAAATGGATGGAAGGTTCACCAATGGAAATTCCAATGCAATGCACGGTAAAATTATTGCTGTGAGGGTGGTCAAACATTGGAAGAGGCTGTCCAAACACGGTGTGGAATGCCCATCCTTAAAGGTATGGAAAATTGAATAAGACCTCGAATAGCCTGCTCTAACTAGATGTGCTGGTCTAGTTAAATCTAGATCTAGAACTGCTATGAGCAAATCAGCTTTGGAGGTCCCTTCCAGTACGTGATTTTGTGATTCAATGGTTAATGGATACTGATTTTGAAACTGAGATTATCAGAGGTATTCTAGAATTATAGAACCCTAGGGTTAGCCATTAAATTGGGCTTTGTGATATTTACCTAGTTAGACAGACAGGAATCTTAGGCAAAAATGAGTAGCTGAGACTGGATTCAAAGAACAAGCAGAAGATTCTGTAGGTAACAGAAACAATGAAGACTTGAAAGCCAAGACTTGAGAATCTATGAAGTCTGATGTCTAATAGAAGTAGGGCATATGTAGTAGACAGGGGCATTGAAATGGCCTCTGTATTATTTATTTATTTATTTATCATTTTTTTAACAGAAACATGAAACCTTTAAAATCTCTAGTACCCTGTCAAATATATTTGAAATTGCCAGACAGCTCACGGTTTCATGGTGAGACTGATCAACAAACAAACAAACAACTAAACAGTATCACATTTCTGTAGGGAACCAGGCTGAAAATGAAAGAATGAAAATATAAGTAAGACCAGGCAACTTAATATTATGGAAAAGAAGCCTTGTCAAAGAAACATGATTTCATTCTTTCCTATCATTAGAAATGGATTCATAAAAATAAAAGCAAAGATGGAATGTACTTAGGTGTTTTATTAGACACTTATAACACCTTGACTACAAAAAAGCATTATGAAGTACCAATAAAGAGAATTTTAAAGGGATTAAGAACTGCCAAACTGACTAGAACTTAAAAATGAGCTGTCAGTGGGGAATCATAGTTGCACAGAAGCAGGGTTCCTTAGTATTAAATCATTTCAGTCAGTGACTGAAAGTGAAGATAAAATCATTGATAACAAAATAAGGCAATTCACATGAAAAACAGGGCATGCATTTTCACCGTTAGGATGTACAGTCCCCTGTGGAACAAACTACTAAAGGGAGCAGCAGTGTTTTAATCCCATGAAGTCTTCAAATCAAAGCTAAAACCACTCTGCTGGCATGTTATGGTGTTAAGGCTGTTGACTTAGTTCAGCTAGGGTGGATGAATGTTAAATGGTATCCTATAGTGTTTTCTCTCCTTGAATTGAAATCAGATGATTTAATGGTCCTTTCTGTCCTTAAAAACCGAGTCTTTGAAAACAGTGACATTCAAGTCATGAAAAGTGATTGATAAGCACAGAAAAATACAGAAATTTAAAAAAAAAGAAAAAAAAAAGAAAAAAAAAAGAAAGAAAGAGACTAGAGATAACAAACAAACAAACAAAAATGTCTCATTTGAGGCATGGGCTTGCTGCCTACACTGGATCCTTGTAGACATATGATATCTAAGCCTGCATATACTGATGGAGCATACAGAGTTGTTTAGCTCACTTAACGTAGACAGTCCATGACTAAAAGCTGATTCATTCCACGGGGACATTGATTAGGAGCTCATATAAGTTCCTTATATATAGGTAGCAACTGCTGACTGAGATGTTATAGGGTGTAAACTGCCTGGCCTCCAAGTGCTGAGCTAAAATGTATCTCCACAGATCCTGATCCCAACGTGTCTGCCAGTCCTACAAGGATGTCCTGAATAATTTTAATTTGTTAGATGACATGAAGCATCAACTGAATCAAGCTTTAGGTCTTCACTGACCAAGGTGTCTTTGTCTCAGAGTCCCAGCCCAAATTTCTAACAGTGTTTTAAAAGATGTTATCAGTAGTCATTGGTAAACAAGACAACAACAAATAAGAAGCTTGACAAAATGCAGTGGAAAATGTATTGTTAGATTCATTTTATATATATATATAGAACATTCAGACATCCAGGAAATTCTATCACAGTGTCATTTCTACATACTACTGTTATGAATAATTCAGCCTTTCAAGGGCTGATTTACAGGACAAAGATTTCAAGGGCTTCTAGTAGCAAGCAAAGTTTTTAAAGTACTGTTCAAAACAGAATATCTGTAAAGGTGATGGTGTGTTGATAATGACTTTCTTACTATATACATGCACTTATCCTCCCCTTCCTTAGAAAAAATCCTGAAAACCTCAATCAATAAAGAATAGATGTGTTCTTTTGATTGCATAACAGGGGTTCCAAGCAGAAACGTGTACTGAAACTTCTGTGTACAGATGACAGGCTTATTGCTCCTCTGTGCAGTGCATAGAAGTTAAACACTGAGTTTCTTATCAGACTTGAGCAAATAAAATTTAGAGGAAGAAAAAAATAAGGAAAAAAAAAAAGAAGCATGTAGTTTAAACAAGCTAATAACTAAATGTGTATGCTATAGGCACGGCCATTAGGAGCTTCTCACTCTTGTGCCTTCGTTATTTTTAGAAACAATTGTGTTGACAATATGAAGAACTTTCTCACTCAATCAGTCTCATTCTGTTCATTGTAATAATAATTGTAACTCTGGTTAAGCTATTCCCAACTGCTTCACTTCCTATCTGTTGGTAGGGGTTCAGTTTTCTGCTTTAAAAAATACTACAAAATCTTTAACCTTGTGTGATGCCTGCCTTTTTACTTATTAAAAGCTGTGTTTAAACCTTGTCTGTTGATTTCATATCCAGTGTTCAGTACACACAAATCATTGGTCTTTTCATAATTGTACTCCCTCTTATGTTCAAATGTCCCAGAGCACCATCCTTCTCTGACCATTACTGCCAGCCTGTACATCAAGCTGGAGACACATTACTAAAGCCTCTGAACATATAGACTCTATATAGGAATAGCTTCTCAAACCCCTATAGAAACATAGTGTCTCTCATTGCTTTTTAATTTCCAGTCTCTGTCTCTGTTTTAGTTGTTTCCTTTTACGTTCTCTCACTTTCAAATCCTTTATGCTAGCAGTGTATGTACGTATGTTTTCTCTCTCTCCTGAGTCTTGCACTGACTTATCAAATTATGCTGTAGACCAGATGTCAGCTACATATTTTTTTGCAAGAATGCTTCCCATCTGAAGTACATACTTCTGTAAATCTCATCAGAAATCTCAGTTCTTGACTGTACACTTTTAAACTCTTACATGTTCTTTAAGGTTCTGGATCAGTTTCTCTGTAAGAAGAATTGTACACATAGTAGTGAAAGTGGCTGTAAAGAAAAACTATTGCCACAATCACTTTTGTGTGTGTGTGTGTGTGTATGTGTGGGATATGTGTGTATGTATGTAGTAAGAGGAAGGAGATATTGTATATCTATTTATCTTGTAAGAGAAAGGAGATATTGGTTGCCTTCCTCCAAGATTATTTGGACTTGCAATTATAAGCAATGAGCTGTTTGTAGAAACCAGGTATTGCAAACCTTCTCTGTCAGGTCTCTGAGTGGTTGTGATCTGCTCTGCTGTGGTGGTTTTACTCACTTTTTTTTACTCACTTTTTCAGCTGGTCAGCTGAACTCCACCACAATCACTACCTCACTCCGCCTCCCCAACAGATAAGGGGGAGAAAATAGGATGAAAAGGCAAGGGGGGAGATAAGGATTGGGAGATCACTCACCGATTATCATCATGTGTAGGCAAAACAGACTCAGCATAAGGAGTTTAATATAATTTATTACCTATTAGTAACAGGCTAGGGCAGTGAAAAACTAAAAGCAAACTAAAAACACCTTCCCCCCATGCACCCTTTTTAAATTCCTCCCACCAAGCAGTGCATAGAAGTTAAACACTGAGTTTCTTATCAGACTTGAGCAAATAAAATTTAGAGAAAGAAAAAAATAAGGAAAAAAAAAAAAAAAGAAGCATGTAGTTTAAACAAGCTAATAACTAAATGTGTATGCTATAGGCACAGCCAGAGTAACAACTAGTGTATGTACGAACCAAGTAAACAATTTTCAAGTGTGTGGTACCTGGAATTGAGATAAGTGGCTGTCCTGGTTTCATCTGGGATAGAGTTAATTTTCTTCCTAGTAGCTGGTATGGCATTCTGTTTTGGATTTTTGATGAGAATAATGCTGGTAACACAATGATGTTTCAGTTGTTGCAGAGCAGTTCTCACACAAAGCCAAAGGCTGTTCTGGTCCTCATGCTGTCCTGCCAATGATGGGACTGGGGATGCACCAGGAACTGGGAGGGGACACAGCCAGGACATATGGCCCAGGCTGGCCAAACGATGTCCCACACCGTGTGGCATCATGCTGAACAATAAAACTGAGGAGATGGTTGAGAGGTGCTGCTGTTGATGGGGTGCTGGCTGAACATTGGTTGGCTGGTGGTGAGTAATCTCATTGTGAATCACTTTTTTGTTTGTTATTTTTATTACTTTTGTAATAAAACTAACTGTTTTGTGTTTTTTCCCCCTTCTTCTTTCCTTTTTTTTTTTTTTTTTTTTTTTTTACTTTCTTATTAAAATGTCATTATCACAGTCCATGGGTTCTTTGTTCTTGTTACATTTGTTCAAAAGCTGCACAAACTTTTGCTCATGGTGTGAACATTTCTCACATATTAGGAAGGTTTTGCTGTAGTGTTGTATGGTTAGTACAGACACATCAAAAGCATGTAGGTATCCCTAAAGAAGCAATGCCAGGATCATTCCTAGGTTCTGTCACTTAATATGAATATAAAGAGTTCACATGAATTAGTGCTGCAGTGAAAAATATAATTCTAACCAAGTGTTGTTTTTTATTTGTTTTTTTTTTGTTTGTTTGTTTGTTTTTAATTTATTAAAAATATGCATATATGCTCTCCACCATATTTTACTGTCACCTCTTTATAAAGTTGTCCATGGGATAAGAACGTTATTATAACATATCTTCGAATTAATCCATGGATAAATATCCTTCTTCCTTTTGCATTTTATTTAACCCATTTGAGGCATCCTTTAATGTAGTGCATGTGGCAACATTGGAACATCTTTTGCAATGTATTTCCTTTGAGGCATGCTCTGTGAACATGAGCTAATCACGGCCTTCAGGATTTACAATTTAGAAATATCTCTGGTAACATGATCACAACCACAATTAACATTCTTGCCAAGATGTATTTTTCTTAGCTTGTGCTGCTCTGCTGTCTCACTGTAGACTACCTATGATTTGCTCTGACTAAAACCCATGTCCTCCCAATAAAATAAAAACCTCAGGACCAGCTCTGACTCCGCAATAGAGAATCAAGTATATATGCCATTACTTAATTGATGGCATGCCTGTTATGTGCAGTCTAGCCCCCAGAATGTTTAAAATAGTACTTAGATTTAAAAAGGTGAAGAGAAATAAGAGAAGTAGTTGTGAGGAAAGCTAGATAAAATAGCATTCTTCAGCTTAGAAAAGAGAAAACTGAATGCAGAATGATAGACGGACGTTCATTGTACTGAAAGGTATAGTGAAGATAAGGGGTGAACAAATTTCATTTTTGCTTAGAAATAAGCAGAGGGGAAAACAGACATTTCAAGACAGTAATTTATATATATGAAAAGCATTGCTTTTCCCTGTAACAGTTAACAGCAGAACTCACCGGGTCAACATATTAAAAGAAAATTTTCTTACAGTCTTTCCCTAAGCATCCACCGCGATCAATACCAGAAAGTTGATGGTGAATAAATAAATATTCTGACCCGGTATGATATTTTTATGTTATTCTATTGTTTGCTCTGTCAGTGACATCTCAAAGCACTATCTGCAGGCATGAAGAGACAGAGACTTTTCAGCTATTAAGGAGAAAACAGCTGGTGACCTTGGGCTTCCCCTCTCCACTTTTTGTAGTAACTGGACCCCAAATTAACTCACCACAGCTTCCTGTCTTGCTGAAATAAAATAAGCTGCTGCCAGGATCAGAACATTTGTGCAGGTACAAACAATGAGAAAAGGCATTTCTTTCTCATGTTGCTTTTAATGACTTGTCAAAAAACAAAGAGTAATAATCACAGGGGCAGTTCTGATTATTATCTTGCGTGTGTTTGACTTCACTGATTATAGATGACCAAGAAGTGAAAAGGACTGGACCTGCAATACTAACAATGACAGCCCCCTAAGGGGAAGAGACTTGGAGTGAACCTAAATGAAGCAGAATGGATGTGCAGTGGGTGCCTGACAGCACAAGTCAGGGAACAAAGGCATGTCACTGAGGGAATCAATGCTCTCTTTAAAAATTTGTAAAGAAACATCATGCCTTCCTCCAGGGCCATAGCTGTGCTGCA
The DNA here is from genome assembly GCA_011074415.1 of Stictonetta naevosa. Classification (NCBI taxonomy): domain Eukaryota; kingdom Metazoa; phylum Chordata; class Aves; order Anseriformes; family Anatidae; genus Stictonetta; species Stictonetta naevosa. The sequence continues at coordinate 97,343,992 of CM021699.1, forward strand.
TTATTGTCCATGCTAACAGTTTTCCTCGCATATTGTTACTTTTGGTAATATCAGCATGCTGTTGCAGTATGCTACTTTTGCACTTCTGCACCATTGGATGTACTGTTCTACTTTTTTATGGCCATAAGTTCACAGTTTTTATTTTAATTTTCATTCTGAACACAACAGCTGAATTGCTAATGTGTGGGAAAGCATTGCCCAGAATTAATACGATTGCATTCATTCTATCCCCTACTGTCTTCTTGTCAGCTCTTATAAACTTAATTTATACTTATTTTGGACTGACCTTTACTCTAATTGGACAGGAGAGCACAGAGGAATGTCCAGGTACTAAAATAATACCTTACTATAGTAAGACAAAAAAGGGGCAATTTTCTATACAAAGTGTCATTTCTCAGAGAAGACATATAATCTAGACCCTGACCCCCTCTCTTGCAGGAACAGTGATTGTTTTTATGTCCATCCTAAATTCTTTTTCAAAATATATGTATTTCTCTGTCAAAACACTTCTGTTGTGGGGGTATTTCCTTTCTGTCCTGAAATATTGCCTACTGTCATTCTGAGTTAATTTAAAGTGGTCAGTTTAAATTGTACCAATGGTGGCATTCCTTTATGAGGATGGAAATTGCTGGAGTAGATCAGGGCTAATAGGGCCTTCACTCCTGCTGATGATGTGTATCAAAAGCTGCAGAAGCACAAGCCAGAAACCCCAGCCTGCAGGTGTAATGCTGTCTTCATCCTAATCCTTATTATTTAGAAATTGGTTTAGAGCCTGAAAGGTAGGATACTACATCCTCCCTCTTTTTTTTTTTTTTTCTTTCAATATAACAATTTTTTTTTTTTTTGTCTTTGAAGCCTCAGCTCTGCCTTGTGTTATATTCAAATGCACATCTGTATCTGTCTAAAGCTCCGTGCAGATCAATAGGGTTCAACACAAGGGCACACTGCCCATTTGTACAGCTCTCAGTTCAGGGTGGCAAGCCAATGATTTTAGTGGGAGCTGCAGTTCAGGCTGAATATGCCTCTGGTGAAAGTGCTTTGATGCCCACTTAGGAGCTCTTTGCCTCTGCCTGGCATCACTGTTTCTGAAGCGAGGCTCTCTCCTCTATATGCTTTATGAAGCTGGGGGAGCTCAGTGTACAACTGGATTGTGCTGTGCGATCAGCAAATAGGTCACAGCTGTGCTGAGGAAACAGCCATGTTTGTCCCTCTCCAACCCCAGAGAGAACCCAGGTCAATTGACACCACAGAGTAACAAAAAACATGCACAAAGGGGTTTGCTTCTGCCCTGTGGCTTGCAATTAGGTACCTGTGCGAGAGATAAGCTTGAGGTTTGTGGGACAGCTTTGTGTTACCTAAAGTACAGAGATGGAGCCCCTCAGTGGCAGTTGGCTTCACCTTGAACCTTTACAGTAATTAAAAAATTGTGTTTTGGTGTCTTATGTATCTGTGTAAAATATTGGTAGCATTTGTAAGAACGGAGCTCTAGGATGTTCATTTCAGCATTGTGGTCTGTCAGTCAGGGAAGGCTGCAGGTAGGCAAATCATGTAACCTTTTCATTCCTGCTTCATATCCAACATCCAGGAAAATCCCATCCCTGTGGTATTACATGTCACAACTAGTTGCTGGTCTCAGTGCTTGGTTTTAATAATAACAATAATAATTCTTAAAACAAGATATAGGTTCTCATCAACTTCCTGAAAGGATCTCCTACCAAACATGGACAAAGAGTAAGTACAGGAGACCTAGAGCACATAGGCATAACACAGGTTCAGAGAGCTCAGCATGACATCTTGAGCTACTCAGCTCCTGCCACAGTTGCCTGCCAACTTTTTGTATGTGTTTACAAAGCACATTTTGCTCTTGTGTAGACTGAAAAATGAAATTCTAACCTTTAATATTTTTGATTGTCAGCATTAGTTGCCAAAGGAACAACCTGTGCCTTGCATAATTTGCTATTACTCTGAGCAACTAAGATCAAGCAGGGGATTATTAGAATCATAGATCAAAACCTGGTATGCAAAAATAATTGAACTTGGTGTTTTTGCTCAATACAGGGATTTCTGTCACAAAGATCTTTTGTCGACATAACTCATACTTCATTCCTCATGAGATATGGCAAATGTCAAGACAATTTAAGTGCTTGAATTTTAGGAGCTTTACTATAGCTGTACAGTGTAAGTATAGCAGAAATATTGCTGTAGCATTCTAAACCTGACTGCATATTTCCAGGCATCTCAACATGGGAAAATTAGGGTCAAGGTTTAAACTTTAAAAACAAACAAACAAATAAAAAACAACAAATAAACAAAATCCAGTGCCCTCACAATCCCTGTCTTCCCCATTTGAAGCAGGAGTGTTAAAATAATGAGGCAATTGTTACTGAGGAAAGAGCAGATTACACAGCATTCTCTAAAGACAAGAAATAGACAGGTGTTATACTTATGTTTTTATTGTAGAACTGTATGTATGGCATTGTAACAAGTATAAATATTCTTCTCAAAATTTACCAGTGTACTTGGCCTTACCAGAGACAGTCCTCACTTGTTTCAGATAGTAGCATAGATTATAGAATCCTTTCTTCTTTATACTGGCATAAACTGCAGTGTTCTTCTGAGGCATCGAAATGTTAGAAGGATCTGGGGCACTTGTGTTTTTTTTTGTTGTTGTTGTTTTGTTTTTTGTCTATTGAACTGGCTGCTCTTGTTCAAGTCTGACATAATAAAAACATTAATAAAAAGAGATTTCTTGCCTGGAATGACTTTTGTGCAAGTACACAATAAGAGGCGGTTTGATAACTCTGCTTTTGTGTGGAACAAAGGCAAAATAAAATCAGATCTGTATGATCAGACACGGTAAGTTTTTTATTTGTGCTGATAGAAGACTTCACCAGGTTGTTTTTCTATTGTTTTAAACAAATGTTATAGATGACTAAACAGGTAGCATTGCTCAGAATCTTTGATTTATGCTCAGTGCACTCTCCATTCAGTTACCTAAAGTGAAAGTCAAGGCAGAATACGGACCTGTCTAACCAAATTGAAATGTTCTCTGTTTCTGTGCTTGGAAAGCTAGGTAAAGCTGGCAGTGAAACAAATAAATAATTGATTCCATTCTGAAGGATTAACTTTTCTCCACATTCAGAGAAGGAGGATTGCCTTCTAAGCAGAAGGATAAGGAGGTCATTCCAGTTCTAGTACCCTACGTAGAAAAGCTCTTGGCAGATTGCTGTTGTTATGGTAAGTAGGAATATAATGTAGTGCCATCCAAAGCGATTGTCACTGGTTCACTTAAAATCCTAACAGCAGAAAATTTCTAGCTGTAGCTCAGAGCTGAGTTGCAAGTTAAGTCTTTCATTGGTATCACATTCATTTAGAAAGATGATGAGGAACATTGAATTAGAAATGAGAACAAGAGGTTTTATTCTTGTTCCTCTACCTTTTCAATTACAGGAACAATTTATGACTCATTTAATGTTACCTTTATTTGATTAGACTGCAGACTCTTTTGACCTAACAGCATTTAAAGAATCTAGTTGGAATGTTGAATACTAATGGCTATGCTAGGTGTTACTGAGACTTTCCTAAATATTTGTCATAACTTTCTTATCCATTTAGGGCCAGGATGAAATAACCATGAAATGAACAATATTTTTCATACTGTTCTAAAGGTGATTTAGCTACAGGCTTTAGCTACAAGGCAGACTCTTGATTTAAACATAATGCGGAAAAATTATATATAACTATGTGATTCTAGGAATGTTGAAGGTAGAGCAGAATTTATAAGAATAAGAATCTTTGGGTAAAATGAAAATAATTAAATATAAAGTAAAATATTTAATGAAAGAAGAACAATGAGAAAGGTTGTGACAAGAGACATTATATTCCAAGATGAGAAAGACAGGCCTCTCATAGGCTCCCAGGTACACAAAACATTTTTAAAGTTGAGTCCCTGCCTGCACCCTTCAAATACATGTTCCCAAGTGTTTTAATTCTTCAGGGTACTTGCTGATTTCTACTGACAATTTTTTTTAGCTTCACTGGCTCATTCTCTATTTTCCTTTCCTGTGCTCAAAATAACCCCAGTGAAATAGAAATCATTGTAATAAAGTTATATATGAAGCACAAAGAGTTGACAATTCAATGCTTTGGGCATCATGTGCCATTTATTTCAACACTTTATGTTCAGTGTCAAAATAGTTTGGGGAAAAGGGAATGCACAATACAGCCTTGTTTGTAATAAATGTATCCATAACCAAGAGATGACACTGTGTTTATCCAAGCTGTCATTTATATTATGGATTATTGTATCTCTAAAAAAAAAATGAACTACTGAATAAAACATCACAAGCAACAGTTCAAAACTGTGTTCCTAAATATTAACTTTAAACTTAGTGCTAAAACAAACTTTCCTCCTTTCCTATTCCTCTCTCTTCGGATATATTTAAAACAAAATGAAATTGCTTGTAGATTTTTTTCATGAGGATTTTCTACATGAATCATAGGTTTAGAAAGAGACCAATGAAGAGCAAAGTCTGCTGCAACCAGACAGTCAAGGGAACACCTTGGCAGAAGTAAATAGTCCCAATTCCATTGACATTAATAGATAGGAGTGTAATAATTTCACCTTCTCTCCTGACAAGTCTTCCCTTCTTTTCCATATTACGTATGGAAAGGACCTTTGCTACTTATGTGTCAGTTCCTTCACATTTAACAATCTTTTTTTTTTTTTTTTTTTTTTTTGCATTGATTTGTTCAGATGACTAATCCCCGTCAGAGATCCTCCTTCTGGTTTTAATTCGGATAGAAAAATAGTTTTTGATGTTTATTAGAATCTTTATTTTCTGTGGCAACTATTTTTTGAGTCTTTTAGTATATAACTTCAATATAAGTGTATGCATTTTTTATAACTGTGAAAATACACTGGCAGAGGTTGCAGGTTGCAGTCTGAAAGTGATTCATTATATATAAATAACTAGTAAGAGGTTAACACAGCCTCCAGTGTACTGACACAGCACAGACAGGAATTACTGATTATTAAGTCACTGTTCATTAGAAAAAAAAAAAAATGCAGTTTTGATTTTATCAGACAAAGTAATTTTTTATTAATTCTTCTTTACTTTTTTCATATTTTCATTAAATATGAAGACGGGTTTTGTGTTTAGTTGCAAATGAGCTGGGTAATGTAAGTTAAAAGGGCAACGTAAGTATATTGAAGACTGGAGGTAGGTGAGCTCTCACCTCTTTTCTTTTAGCTTCATTATAATTCCTAAGGTCTTTTGGTTTATGACACACAACCTACACCTCTATGAGGCAAAATCATTAATCATTTCATGTTGCAATGTCAATTTTTTTTTGCCTTTTTCTTTTTTTTTGGTGTCTGTGCATGTGCTTGTGTTTGTTTTATTATTTTTTTTTTCTCAGTAGATGTCCCAGTGTTTATTTGATGCACTGTTATGAGAGTAGGAAGAGATGCAGCTCCTAATTGTATTCCGAAGTTTTGTTTGGGTACAGTTTGTAAATATAATGATTGATACATCTGGAGGTGTTGAAAATCTTGAAAGTTTACCTCAGCTACCTTCTAACTTCTGTCTTGCATATATTTTCAAAAGCACTGTTAAAATAAGTTGCATTACCTGAGGCAAAGTTAAGCAATACAATACAATACAAGAATGATCTGTTATATAAATGAAATAGCGATTGAAGCTGAAGACTGGTTAATGATTCTGTGTCAATAGGAACTGAATATATGTTAATTTCCTTATAGCATGGATAATACATGGCCTGATGGCCAAGCAAATAATTTCAGGGGTGCTTCAATGGTGGCATGGTTTATAGGGAACTGTTGGATATCAGCAAAACTCTGAAGTTTATTTTATACTGTTCTCAGGGGGGAGCTGGGACATGTTGGGCATGTCCTGGGAGTATCCTGCACCTGCTGTCTGTATTGCCATTGCAGATGACCTAAATTCCAAATAAATCTGTGTTGCCTAAGAATTTCTCTTGCTTGGTGATTTAAGCCTCTGAAGAAGTATCCTTGATCACCTTGTTGTTGATATGTGATAGATATGTGATAGCTATGTGATGTTACTGCAAAAGATATGTAATGAATAGAGGTGACACACATTATTTGTCCACTTTGCACGGACAGTAAATGTGTTCCAGAGTATGCTTTGAAGTGCAGGCAGCCCCTTATCTCTTGGGATAATTTCACGAATCAGAAATGTACCACTGATGAATAGAAGTACATTTCTATGTAATGTAGATGTTTATATTCGGGAAAAGCAGATGTAAAGTTTATTATCAGAATGATAGCATTTAATTTCCCTTCCTTGTTTCTCTTCCATGTGTGAAAATAACAACGCATCATACACTTCATTTTCTAGTCTGTTTGCTGGGAATCTATGTTCTTGTTCTTTAGCCTGTGCAGAGTATGATTACTAGAATACATATAGGATTTTTATTTTTATTCAAGCCTCATTGTACATGGACATCATGAAAACCTCAATGTCTACTAGTTGCTAAATTATTTTACACTTGAATAAGAGGAGAGTTGTAGTCTGGCACTACAAAACTGCATACATTGGGGAAAATGCCTTCATTTTCTCCTCTGTGATTGCACATTTTCTCCTTCAGATTGTGTATATTATATACTATAAAGTTCTTTTTTTTTTTTTTTTTTTTTTTTTTTCCAGTGTCTTTCCAGTATCTTATATCACTCTTTCCTTAAAGCTGAGAGTTTTAAGAATCTAAGCTGATTTTGTTGTCTGGCACAACAATGGCTGAAGTGCTGGATATGAAAAGTGAAAACTGTGTTTCTTACAAAACCGTATTATTTTTATTTGTTTTGTCCCTACAGGCATTATCATATTCAAGCATCTGTAGCTCAGATTTCATTTTTCCTTCATACTGGAATGTTGAATACTACCCAAGGCAGAGATTTGTGCATCCCAGAATATGTAGAAGAGGAAATCACAAACTGAACTGTGTTTTCACATTGATGGTACAGTCTTCAATTCACATTCCCATTTCTCTAGTGCTAATGAGTTAATTTGCTTCCCAGGTTAAATAGAAATTCCCAGTACCTGATAACAAAGAATCCAAGTAAGAATTATTAATGAGATGTAGAAAATTTTCTCACTACTCAATTTATATATGAGTTTTTAAATATACCTTAAAATCTCAGAAAGCCAGAAAGCTTTTCATATAATTCACATTCTGTGGTTACTGACATTGGGTAAGCAGATTTACAAACTTTTTTTTTTTTTCCTAGTAAACTTTACATGCAAATTATCATACATGTGAGCAAATTCCTGACAATTACAAATCTTTTATATAGAAAGGCTTTATTATTATTATTATTATTTTATTTTATTTTATTGACTTGTTTATTTATTACTTTTATTAATAAAAATTTACTTTTTATTTATTTATTACTTTTCAAACTACTTTTATGTGAAGAAAAATTTCTATGGGACCTCTGGAATGTTTTATATATTGATCAGCCATCAGTCATCCATTCAAAGAATCAAAATAAAAATGGACTGTGACTGTGGACATTTACCCATGTTTGAAAAATATAAGATTTTTTTCTGTTCTTTCAGTCATGTAATTTTTATGGCCTAAAAGGGATCAATATGACTTCTACAGCACTGGCCTGCTTTGATAAGACACTTTTTTTTTTTTTTTTTTTTTTTGAAATGTTGTCTTCAGGCAGAAAAGGTGAATCAAATGACCCAACACTGCACTTACTATCTGTCCTGCTGGAGAAATAGGGAGATGGCGTTTCCTCATTCAACTGGCTTAACCCACGGCTATTATCAATCAGACCTCCCTTTCTCTCCTCAACTTATCTGAACACTGATAAATGTGTGAGGGTTGTTATGGGATCAGAAGTTAAGCACCCACACCCTGAAAAAATGTTGCGGCATTTTCTTTTCATTTTTGCAATTCTTGAGAAGCTCTGAAATCCTTCATGAAGGCAAACGCAACAACAGTGAAAGAAACAGGAAAAACTGGAAAAGTGCTTGAAGCACTGCTAAAAAAAATAAAAATCACAGGAATAAATAAACGTCAGGGACTAGAACAAATAGTTCTGTGCTAACAGGGCAAACAATATAATGTGTTTCAGGGAGTGAAAAAATCTGAGACATATTTAGAATTCAATAATGTAGATGTATTAACTGGACCTACTGATAATATAAAATACAATTCTGCAGAACACAGTGAAATATACTAACTCCCATCTCATCATTTTAATGTGTTTTTTTAAATTAAATATGATGTGAAATTAATTTAAGTAAAAAATATAATTTGAAAAAATAGGCTCTGCAGAACCATCTAACTTCAGCTGGTACTGCAATAGTTCAGAAATTTTGCTTACTGATCTTTTTTACTATAAAGGAAATATCTGATTTATTCTATCCATGCCCTAATAGTTCAATCCAACCAGAATCTGTAATGAGCAGTGCAATATTCTCTGTGTGTATGTAAATGGATGAGTCTGGCAACAACCTCTCTTCTGATAATGGTCATATTAATTATTGAGAAAGACAAACTTTTCACTTCCAGATTTTGCTTTCAGCAGTTTATAATTTGGCAAAGCAGAGTCAGCATGCAGTGAAAAGTTGTGTTGCTGGTATTTACCTTTACTTTGCTTAAGTTCATACTGGAAAACTTCAACTGTTCTGTTTCCATGGATGTCTCTATGAAAAAAGAATTTTAGGTGTTAGAAATATTCTTTCAATGTTTTTTATTGCCTGCTTCAATCCTAAAATGTCCCCAAATAAGCCCATTCCTTATTTTTATACTCCTCAAAATCATTGTTCCTCTGCCTCCCTGTCTCTTATGACAATGCCTCCCTGTCCACATCCATGTCTGTGCTTTCCTGGTGATATTGCCATGTTTTTCCATGCTCCCCTGCTTCAAAAATGAGAAAGACTTAAACTGAGGCTCTGCAACTTGCTGATGCCCCAGCAGACCCAGTTTACATATGGGTTTCTGTGAGAGCTTGTGTAGCTGATAACCAGGTTCTTTTTTTATTTTATTTTTTTTATCCTTTGCATAATTTTGTATGGTACCCATCAGTATAGATTTTAATTTATTAATTTATGTTCGTCACATAGGTAGAAATAGCAAGTAGTTACTCTGTGTGGAAGGAACTATATGTGACCCTGGAATAGAATGTAACATAGTGGTATGTAGGCATGGGATGAGGACACCCTAAAATTGCCCCAGAATTGTAAACACAACACATCAATGGCCAATTACTTGACATCAAAGGAGGGCAAGCTTGGGAGCTGAGCAAATCTAACTCTATCAGTAACAAAAAGATCAGAGAACATGGTCCACAATGTCATGGACCATAAAAGGTCTACATAAAGCAGAGTTTGATCCCAGAATCTCATGAAGATTTTATTGTGCAAACCAGACCCTCACTGATACATTAAGGACTTAAATGAAATATATTAAAAACATAATAAAATTGCCAACTGAATAAATAGAAGAGTTAAACTTGTCCACCTTTTTTCTTTAATTTCTCTTTTTCAGCTATTGTGATTTTTAAGAATGACACACTAAGTCTTATAATTAAATCAAATTTCAAAACTTAACCTGTAAATCCACAGACAAAGGAAGCTTGCAAAAATAAGATATTTTTTTTCTGCTTTAAAAAACATAAACATCTGTCTTAACCAGAAAGACTAAAAAATAAGGTTGAAATTTGCAGTTTGCTAGAAGACTTTTCTATTAAAAATTAGAACAGTTCTAGAGAAAACATATTGGCAATTTTTGTTTAAAATCAATGAAGTTCTCTAAATTTACAAACATTTTGTAATATTACACATTTTATTTAGAAATAAATATTGATTTATGTATGTTTTGCTGTTTGGTAAATTTTACATTATAATTCTAATTTTCTATATTTAATAAATATGTATATTAGTGATAGCAATGGAGGCAGGCATGCTCCTTTTCACACTGACACTTTTAACACATTTCCATTAAAATGCTGACAGATTTTTTTAAAACAGTTCTTAAAACAATTCATGTTGCAATAATAAAAGTTATATATAAACACAATTGAATCCTAGATCATCACAAGTTATCTGTAGAAAAAGAACAAGAGAATTTCTCCATGTCCATAGCAAATCTGAACAGCAATGTGCAAATGAAGTATGCAAGATAATAAAAATTTCTTTACTTTAAACAGTAGTATTGTTAAGTGAAAAGTTGCAAGTGATTTAGTTTACTGTATTGAGAAAACCCAGCCAAGACTGAATAATAGGCAAGGTTTTGACCTAAACAATTTTATTAACACCAGATGACAAAATCCTAAGAGAGTTTTTTGTTGTTTTTACTTTGCCTATTAAATGGTACATTCCCAAAATAAAAAATAGTAAATATCTGGTAGGGAAAAAAATAAATTTACTTTTAGGTTGGTTAGGTAAGAAGTATTTGTGCCAGTATGAATTAAAAAATAAAATATCACATTAAAAGCACGTTATTTTTTTTATTTTATTTTTTTTTCCTTTTTCTATTTACTTTCAGTTGTACTTGAATCTCACAAAATTTAGAGGACTTGAAAATCCCTCTGATTCGATATTCTTGCAAGGTATAATATAATTATGTAATGGCAGATACTTACTCCAACCCTTAAAAAGAAGGTAGAGCCTTTGTGTCTTGGGCTTTATTTCTAATCTGAAACTATGACTCTGCTGATTACAGAAGCTTAAGTATTAATGCAGATCAAATATATTTCATACAAAGGCTTCTAGTTAAATGGAGCATGCCTTCAAGGAAACAATTGCACATTGTTCATGAAAAATAATCTGCCAATCTTGTCCAATTCAGTAGCTAAAATATTCTTTTGATATTTAAGTTCTTAGTTAACACAATGTGTTAATTTCTATATGTCACAGTCTTTCAGTTACCATATTTCAATCACAAAGAAGCTCACTCTCATGCTCATAAATGTAAACTTTTTATTTATCTAAGACTTTATCTGTAACTTTTTAGTGCTCCCCATGTTGTTAATTACAGTTTTGTGGTTTCACTTGAAATAATGTGTTAGGATTTCATAAGAAATGGGTGGGAAGCTGTATTTCCAAAGTAGATTCTACAAAAAGGCTTAGCTCCAATTATTTTGTTCTTGTGGTCCAAGAACTTTCCCCTAATTATTCACTACCTCATTTTCACAGAAGTACATGAAAAGAAAAGGGTCATCAACAACAACCAGACTCTCAGTGTTAAGGTTACCAAAACCTCTCACAAATTCAAAGCAAATTATTAAAATTGTTTTTATATGGGGACCTTAGTTTCAAGATACACTACCTGACTGCCTAGTTCTTACATCCTTAAATAAAAGCTAGATGAATAATTGGATAAATAAATGACCTGAGATGGTACAGCCTTCCTTATGTTGAAATGACTCTTACAAATTTGTTGTGAAAAGACCATATGTACCTGTTAATATCTAAATTCTAAAAAGTGCTCCCCAAAGCTATATGACTTAAGGAACTGCATTTGGTTGTTGGTTTGTACAACTGGACAATATATCAAAAGGTTTGGTTTTTACAGAAGTCTAACCATTTCCTTAAATTTCCTCATTGGTGTTCAAATCTTTAACTGTAGGGAAAGGAGAAATGTGATGACAGAATAAGAAATGTCCTCCAAAATATTTGTACATGTGAAATGAGGTTGGAACACCTGACACTCTTCCATTTTAGATACAAGACAAGAAACTGACTTGCAAAGAACTATTTTGATGTTTCTTAATAGAAAATTTCAAAATATAGAATAAAATTTCTTTCTCATAACATTTTAAAAATCACCCCTATGCCTAGGTCCATGCATAAAAAATTGAATACAGTAGATGGTTAATCTAATTCTCGTGTTTTGTTTTTTGTTTTTTGGGTTTGTTTTTGATTGTTTGTTTTTAATTAGCCAGTGGAAACTTTTGCACTATATCAAGTCTATAGTCCATTTATTTGGGTATAATATTTAATGTTCACTAATGTTATCAGATGTAAATAATTTACAAATTCAAGTAATTTACAGTAGGCAAATGTGAAAATACCTTTCCTTTATATTCAGTCTTCTTCTGATCTCCATATTTCTAGAAATACTTTATGTAACAGAGAGTATGCTGTAGAAAACACTCTGAGCAGAAGACTATATGTGCCAAAATTTTCCATTTGCAACTGTTGCAATAGTGCACAAACTAAATCTGCATTCTGAGTAGTCCTGCAAAGATTACAGGAGTTAAAGTCAAAATGTTCTGTCATGAGTCCTTGTGTGCTGTCCCTGGATGTCCAGAGTGCTCCCGTTTCAGGGGAGACGGAGGTTGTCACTGATTTTTTTCAATGGCACTATGTATATGACTGTGCATACACATGCACAGGTGGACTGGATCACTTCTTACATAGCTGTCTGCAGTCCTTGACAGCCCCTCCAAAACAGTAGATTTTGCATCAAAAATTCTCTAATGTGATGCTCAGCGTAGAAAGAAGAGAAGGAGATGCATGATACTGCTGGAAAGGTATTTTCTATTATCTTATTATGTTTGTTTCAAACAGGTATAAAAGGAGAATACATATGTAAGTGCTGTTGTTTTATCTTAGTCTTTAGGTTGCATAAGGTATTTTCTTCTTCTCAATAGTTTACAATCCAAAATAATATCCAGAATTATAGAGCAGAAAAGAACTAAAGATTAATAGGGAAGGGCACTTCTGCCCTTCCCTTTCACCCCCTCCTAAATTTAAGGCCAAAATATCTTAGCTGTATGCAAAGAGCAGACTGCCTTTTCAGCTCATTTCTTCCATAATAAATTATTTGGATTTCCTTGTGAGAGATAGGAAGGAAGACAGTGCTCATTAGTGTGCAGATTTGAAGGGTTTGTTTGCTAGATTACAAAATACCAAGAGTCAGTTCAAGACTTCCCATGAGAAGCTCAGAGAAGAAGGAAATCAAATAAATAAATAAATAAAATCGTTCAGAGGCATTCAATTATTACAGGAGATTTGGAATCAGAAAGGAGGAGTTGGGTAAATTGGGGATAGGGGTTGGCATTTAGCACGGGAGAGAGGTGGTGGGTCAGTAAAATTTTGAGGCAGCTGAGATTGGCCAGTGAGGTCTTCCCCTTCACATTTACTTGTCAAAAAATGGGGTCAGTTAAGCTGCTCTGGACAAAGGGGAAGAGAGAAGTTGAGGCTAGTACAGGCATCTATTCTTTGTTACTGCCAGCCTTGTCATGGGCCACCCTCTGAATCTGCTCAGTCCCATCTGCAGAGACTGCTTTAGAAAATGTCTGCTCTGCAGACATCCAAAGCTGTCTCTAAATATGGGGGAAAAATGACAAAGTAGCCAGTGATTGCAAATATAACATTATTTTATTTGAAAGATTTTTTACAAAAATTATTATAAATCAAGAAGTTCAGTTTGTTCAGATTCAAGATGGTAGTGATATGTCCAGTGTGTTGAAAATATCCCCAGTCTTGTACTCATTGATATTCTGTCCTTATTTATAAATTACTTATGTGTTTTATTACAAAAACAAAACAAAAAGATAAAATTCCTGGAGTTCTTCTCTCATCTGGAGCTGGTACAAATTAATTCTAAGTATCAATTTTGCAGGACAAATGTTAAGAGTCTTTGTTACTTATCTACTCAGTTACTATGAAAATTAGAGAAAGACCCCTTAGAGAACTGCCGAGATCCACACTTATGCCATTTGATATTGGACTGCTTGCAAGAATTTTGTTAAACAGTCAGTGTTGCAATGGACTCACAAAGCTTAATCATATGCTATGTACTTTTCCCTTGATTTCATTATGCTTTACATCAATTAGACTTAATGTTAGCATATTGCAACACTGAACATATTCAAAGTATATAATCTATCAAATCAAGAAAAAAAAATAACTAAGAGAGTTTAGTTATGTGAGATTAAAATAGATATATTGTGCATCTATATAGGAATAATTTCCCTACAAATGCTACTTTAAGAGATTTAGTTTTCAAATAAATGAATCTACTGTGATGGCTGGATTCCATGTTTCAAAAGTTAAAACAAGATAAGACAAAGCAATATTTCTGGAACACTGAAAAAAAATAATAATAAAAAAAACGTAACATTGTCCCACAGTGAAACCAAAAGGGTTTGCACCTTTTTGCTTCCGTACCATAAATTCAGTACATTCAGTAAATTCAGTAAATTGCTGATTTTGACACTTCACTAATTTTAGGAAAGTATATTAATACAACCAAGGGACTGTTTATACTGCTACAACAAGAAATTAAGAAAGCATGATAACACAACCCTTGCAAGACCATGTGGTATCCTGTATATTCAGTGTGTTCTTCTGTGAGTGAACTACTCAGCAATTAAACAGTCCTTTTAATCAGTGTAAATGAGATTTGCTTTTTAACAGACTCTCAGTATGAAATACATTGTTCTTAGTATGAAATACGTTGTTCTTCTTTTCTGTACAAATCATCTGGAATACAACAGCAGTTTTTGTAGCTGCCCCTCTTGATTTATTTGAGAAAGGGAAGATGTTCTGCCACAAACACATAACTTACTTTAATTAAAATCAAACCAGCTGGGACTCTTGCTGTGACATCTCTTTCAAAGCTAGTAAACAGATTTGACATGTAAAGATATTTGTTTGCAGTAGGGGTTATCTGTTAGCAGTTCTACTGAATCAGAAACCAGAATTAAAGCTTTACTCAGACTATCATGCTCAGTTAAAAAAAAAAAAAAAAAAAAAAAAAAAAAAAA
>CM021699.1:97371359-97438370 GCA_011074415.1 Stictonetta naevosa
CCCTCCAATTCCCCTCCTTCCCCCACCCCTCACCCCCCGGTCTCTTAATACTGAGAGATAGAACTCTCAATTTGGAACATTCAGGGAAAAAAGTTAAATCCTTTAAAAAAGGATGTGAGAAATAAATTATTCTGGCTTGAATGATCTCTGAATTAGCTTTAACATATAACCTGTAAACCTGTGTAATATGTTTGCTTCTATTCCTGCTTAACATTTGTCCACAAAGTCGTGCAGATACTTCACAGTCTTGTATGTCATACAGTCTTGTATGTCATAATCACATTATATGACTATAAGTGAGTCCCAGTGAAAGACTCAGGCATCCAAACAGGTAAAAACTAGAATGAGGAATTGTTTTGTCCCTGTGCAGTGGATGACTCAGACATACTAGTGGGAATCAGAGGAGTCACAATGTTGAGCAGCTAGTATAAAAGCTTTCTAACCAAAAAGTTAGCACACAGGAAGGGAAATTTTGCATTTAAGATTCACATTCCTCACTTTAGTTTTCAGAAAGATATTTCTGACACTTTGGTACCCAGAACATAGGTATTTTGAAGATATACATCTGTACCTTTATTTAGGAAGAGCTTAGTCTAATGTAATATCATAGAAGGGCAGCTGATAGCCAAGGGTCAAACTCTGTATAGGAAGGTACAAGGTTGTTTACAAATTGGCACAAAATTCTGTTAAACCGAAGCCTGGGGTGAGGAATAGGATTAGGGTTCATCTGTAAAACATAACTGTTTTGCAGATAACTGGACTGGTGCTGAAGTAAACAGCAACAACAAGGGTACTGCAGAACAGAGCAAGGATTAGGCCAAAGGCTAACCCATCAGGAACTAATGGAGAGGTATTTGGAATAAGTCTAACAAGAATTGCTAAACTGTGATTAGAGTTAGAATTGGAGCTGGTGTTGGTGTGGGTTTGGCCTATGAGCCAGCAGAGGCTGATAAAACTGTCATGTTTGTTCTGATAGCTACAAACAAACAGAAAAACTTGGGGACTGCGTAAGGAGAAGTCACTGGCACAGAGGCTGTGCTTCTCTCATTAGTGCTGGGACTCACTTCAAGAGGCCAGTTTAGAGTCTGTGAAAGACTTGATGGAGGATGCTGAGCTGGTGTTAGGACTGCAGCTCTTAAGGGAGAGTAGGGCAAGGTTTACTGCTGTTTATCTAATTCCTGGATCATTTGATACCAACAAGAGTAAAAATCTCTTAAATTAGTCACTCACTGGTGTGTGTGCACTGCAGCTTTTGAGGATGTTCATGTTCATTGGGTTTTCTTTGAATGGTAATTAAATAATATTCCCCTCAGATTGTATATAAAACTGGATAATTAATTTGAATAAAATAATTATATGCTATTCAGTGAAAACCCACTACTGAGACCCACAAGTATTCAGAATATATTTATCAGATATTAATTTAGAAAATGTAATAAAATATACCGCATAGAGGTTGGCATAATATACCTAAACTTACAGAAACACCTGTTCTTTGTGCCCTGTCTTTTACTGTTTGTTTGTTTGTTTTAACTGGTGACTAGTTTTGACTAGTTTTATTAGGAAGGTTATAACTGCCATGCCCTTATTAAAAGGATAAATAGAAAAGTGAACAAAATTAAGTAATACATCTTTGGTATATCCTTTGGTAACATCTATTATAAAGCATAATATATATATATATAATTATTTTAAGCTACTGCTCATTTTAATGAAATTTTCCTTCCATATCCAAAGGTTTATCAATTCCTTATCCATATTCACTACAAAACAAATGGCATATTTCCTATGGATTTTTTCTTTATAGAATAAACTAAGTCTTGTCCTCATTTTCTAATGTCAGTTGGGAGGGATAAAATTGCAGAGAGCATTAAAATTTAAACCATGGGGAACAATCCATCAGCCATTTCTTTCACAGCCTGCACTCCAACCAGCAAGCACTGAGAAAATCTCCACCAGTAACTACTAAACTGGTTCCTCAGTGAGCTACAAGCAGATAGAAAAGCTAAAACAAAACAAAACAACAACAACAACAACAAATATAGTGGGAAAATCTGAAGGAGAGCATGTTTTGTTTTAGTAATCCATATAATCCACAAACCAAAATTCTAGGCCATATATTGTAGTTAATATAGTGACTTTTCAAAGGTGATAATTTGCTTCTGGTTATGATTGAATTATATTAATATCTTTACTGGCAGACAAAATGGTGGATTGATAAAAAAGATGACAGCTTCTTTAATTTTGCTCCAGAGAGATATTGGACTGAAGCAGACATTGCTTTGACCTAAACATTAAGTGACTAAGGTGCTTAAATTTCTAAGAAATACTTTGGAGCTCAGAAAACAGAGCTAGTGGAAATGTAACTCAAGGTATTCATTCCTTTTATTTCTTTTTAATGTTATACAGCTTCAGTTTCCCATTTAGCATGCCATGATACATCAGACGGTACACGCAGACTCTGTCAATGTAGTGTCAATAATAGAGAGACGAAGATAAAATAAGCATAGGATAATAATGCCATGTAAGTCATAGTCTACCCAGAAATCTTTGTAGCCTTGCTGGTACCACCCTATCAATTACTAATTCCCACTTTTGTCTGAGAAAAGTACAGATGCTTGTGTGGCTATCTGAGGGAGGCAGAGAGAAGTCTAGTGTATGATATACATTATATGGTTTGAGGAAAGAACTTCAACTTTAGCTTTGGCTGAAAGCTCATTTAGTGCTATGTACAGTCATAATGACCACAAAAATTACTCAACAAATATGCCACGATACTGCTAATATGAAGTTTTGTGATATTACTGTCAAATTTAAGATGAGTTTGAGACTGAACAAGTAGGGCACTGTTTTAGTTTAAACATTAGATTGGTTTCTTTGAGTGGCATTCCTATCTTTAAGTGTTCCTACTATAGAAGTATATTTCAGCTGAAATTGTCTGAATTTCCATTTTAGTGAAGGGAGTGGGAAAAGCAGCACACAATGAATTGTGCCCTACAGGCACCTTTTCAACTGATTGTAGAAGGTATTTGGACAGCTAGCCCAGGTGTTCAGATAAAGACCACTTTGGGTGTTCAAAACACTTTATAAGAGCATCAGAGCAGTATCGTATGACTCTAGATTAAAAATGAAAAAAGATGTCTTCAGTTGTTCAGATTTATAGATAGATCAATGTAAGATACAACTTCAACTATTTTCTATTAATCATAGGAAAAAAATATGAACAAACCAGATGAAAAAGCAAGTGAGAACAAAGCTTTGGATGTGCAGGATACAACTGAGGATAGAGGAGCTTGTTATACTGCTCTCAACTACATAAATATGCTTGAATCTGACTTAATATAAGTAGTATTAAAAATATGATCTCACTAGCCTTATATTTTAGCAAAAGTGGAAATTGAATTAACTTCTGACTTAGAGGGAAAAGTCCAAAGCTTTGCTTTTGCTGCACTAGAAGGGATCTCTAGCATTAGACCTCTAGTACATAGCACAGGTTTATATCTGAGCTAATTGTTCTTTTACTCCTTGCACCATCAGCACTTATAAAGTGGAACTTCTGTGGCATTATTTATCTCATCCTGAAGCAGAATTCTAAAATAAGCTATTTTCTGACATGGGAGTCTACTCTCATTTGATTTTGTCAGATCTGTTACTTTACAGATGAAGAACAGAGATGAACAGAGAAAATGCAAGAAGAATGTATCAATATAAAAAGCCCTTTTAATTTCTCTCTTGTTGTTTTTTTTTTTTTTTTTTTTTTTTCAAAAAACTCTGTTCCTGTTTGCATAATTTGATTAAATAGTACACATATAGGAGCAAACATTTCTGTGTTAACTGTAGAAACATTATTGGCAAGACTGTGACAATGAAGTCCCTTCACAGAATTACATAACTGAAATTCATTACAATCTCAAAACCATTAAAAAAAAAAAAAAAAAAGTCTGAACCTCATCTTCACAAATGAAAAATTCACACAATTATACATATACGAAATATTTTTTTTCCCATTGTTTCTTATTTTTATAGCTAACAGTTTGTTCACAGAACACATTAAATTTCAAATTAACAAAAATCCAATGGACTTCCTTACAGTAGAAGATAGGAGGAATTCAGGCATTACCACAAACTCCTGCTGACTCAATACAGGTCTGAATCTCATTTTCCCTGCCATTGCTATCCATTATTTAGTACTGGTTCATGTCTGTTTGGTACTTATTATTCAGGAACAGGCATTTGCTTCTTGACAATTTTGTGGTGAAGGGTAAGTAGACAAACAGGCATCGGCAGAGAATACAGAACAGATGTATTGAGATCTAATATTAAACTTCTAATATTAGTGGTTTGAATAGCTTTAATTTCTTTGTAGGCAGCTTGCTGCAAGAATAAGTCTATGAGTGATGTTTAATGAGGAAAGCATATGAGTCTCACAGATAAGACCTGGAAACCGTACCACACAAATGAGCATGTATAAGAGGACAGTGAAATAATGACTGTAGGAAAAACTGTCAAATGAACTATGTGGATGAGCACTGGGAGTGGGAGTGTGTAAGAAAATTAAGAGGGAGGATAATGTAGGAAGACGTTTATTTATAGCATTGAAGATAAATACATTTTTATGCAAAGTTCTTAAAAAATCCATGAAGTGTTCAGTCTATGGCAATGATACCACACAAAATCACACCAGGAGTAGACTGAGAACTTCACAATTTTGTCATGCTTTTAAGGAGAAAAAAGACTCTTTTCCATGAAAATCTATGTACTTAAGATGCTGTGCTACAAAGGTTTTCTTGCCTTCACATATATATATATATTTCAATTACAATGTTGTTCACACTAGGACTGTTCCCAAAAGACAGTTTGCAAGAGACTTCATCAGTTTTGCCTCCCTTGTCCCTGAGCAGTCATCTAACACTGTGACAGCAAACTTGGCATTCTCATCTTATTCTTGTTGATGGGTGTGAGTTCCCTCAGAAGACATGGGCAGCCACATGGGCACCACACTTCCTGTGTGAAGCCAAAGTGCCTGCATGAATTCAGCAGAAAAGGGCAGAAGCTGACAGGAGGTACCTTCCATCAATGTAAGCCACGAAATCCAAATTTCTTCTGAGTCCCTGAAAAGGCAAAAGCCACAACACAATTTGAACTGTCAGTCTTATTTTCACTGTACCATCCCCAACCCTTTTCCTATCATTTGAGTTCTTAATACTACAAATAGTTCATTAATCTTAAATACTTAAAGGGCAAGATGTGATATTTATCCTAAGGGATATTTTGCTTTTAGTGGAGATAAATTGTCCTAAGTACAACATAGAAGAGAACTTCTTGAAACACAGACTCACAGAATGGCTGAGGGGACATTAGATCACTGAGTCATTTAGAGCAGATTGATGTGAAAGGGGCAGTTTAGTAGAGGTGGGTCTAGTATTGACTCATCTTGATAGGTTTTATGTCTGGACAATGGGGCTGAGGTTCTCCTGGGAAAGACCTGGAAGAGACTCCCAGGGTGTCCCTTTTTTTCCGAGTTTTTAATTTGGGTTCCTGCCTGCCTTCATGACCTTGTGCTTCCTCTGAGTTTGTCGAAATGGACCTTTGGTTGTTTGACCAAAGGCTAACAAACTGTGATGGCTTTGGACTTGAAGTAGCCAGGGCAAATACCATATGGTTTCCTCACCTGCCTTTGGGCCACTGCAGTCCATTGTGGATGCAGAAAAGATTTTATCATAAGGCCTAACTGTTACCCAGGACTGTGTCCAGTTAGGATTTGAATACCTCCAAGGATGCTGATCCCATAACTTGTTCTGGTGTTTGACCCACCTGGCAGTAACAAGTTTCTTATGTTTGGACAGAATTTTCTGTGTTTCAGGTGATGCCCATTGCATCTTGACCTTCAATGGGCAATACTGAGAGGAGTCTGGCTCCAACTTTTTTATCCCTCTCAATCAAGTATTCACACACATTGACAAGATCCCCCTTGAGCCTTCACTTCTCCAGGCTAAGCAATCCCATATCTCTCAACCTTTCCTTGTAAGAGAAATGCTCCAGTCTCTCAATCACCTTATTAGCCTTCCATTGGACTCTGCATGCCCATATCCCTCTTGTACTGGGGAGCCAAGAACTGGACACAAGCTTTCAGATGCTTCTCACCACTGCTGAGTAGAAGGGAAGATCACCCCCTTTGACTTTCTGGCAGTGCTTTTGAGGTGAAGAGAGGTGACACACTATTATTATTATTTTTTTTTAATCCAGTAGAAGTAGTACATGAGGGTGCCCCAATAAACTAGTTTGTAAGGAAGGTGAAATCATGTGCATAAACATCCCTTAACATACTGTCTTCATGATGATACACACCATTCATTATGAGTACACCAGTATAGGAAACCTCTGTCACTCTAAAGACCTTTATTTAATATCTTTACTTTTAAATAGATATAAACTGCAGATCCTCACAGTAATTTAGCAAACTAGATTATTTTTCTGTGACATTTAGCATCCTTGGCAGATTCTTAGCTGTCACTTGCCTCTAGTTATGACTGCACACCTGCAGGTTTGAGATCTTAATTCCTAGGAATGACAAACAGAAGAAATTCTGGATTCTTTTATCCAGATGTAACAGTTTCTTTGTGATGGTATAGTGCAGAAAATACATTTATATTTGTTGTTTATTGTATTATAGGTTATGATTTTTCTTTTGTTTTACTTTATTCCATAGCATACATGTCATCTGCACCCTCTTTGGCAAACCCCAAACACTGCCAAGTTTTTGACAAGCAAGTTGTCTCCAAACCCCCCCAGAATAAGGTTATTCATTACCTCCGAGTTTTGATCTGCTAATTATTCACCCATTTAATTCCATGTTATTTCCTGTATGTACAAAGCTGTAATTGCATTATTGAGCCACCTGGAGTGTAACATTCTCCTTTAACAGAAATTAATTACAGTATTAGCTTTAGCTCTCTCCATAGTGGTACTGGTCTTTTTGTATGAAATAGATGTTTTTTACTATGCCACAGTATCTTAATTGTAATTTTTGAACAAGAGTTCCAAATATTCATTCCTCTGACATGTAAACTCTCCATACAGCTTACATTTTAATCATTTTCTTTTTATCTGTGGTATGGTTTGAGTTCTGTTTTAAAATATATATATTATACATATATACATATATACAATCATAGTATGTAGGAATTCAGTTTAAATATATCCTTACATTCCTAATATACAATTTCCCTTGCAGAGTTAGCCACTGCAAAACTATAGTTCATCTGATTTCTGAAAAAAAAAAAAAAAAAAACAGCAAAAACTAAAAGAAAATGAAATTATGAACGTCATTCTGATTTTAAAGATCTGAAAGAATACTTTTTATGATTAATGAAGTTATGCATTGGTTTATTTGTTTGCCTGATATAAACACAATTGAGGCTTGGAACAGCCATATTCTTTTGACTCCTCGTGATTTTATTTTTTCTTTAAATTTGTGTAGTATATTATTTTACACCTAAAGCATAAACAGTAGTTTAATATAGACACTATGCAAAAAGATAAAGAACCAATATAGGACACAACTATATTTATGTATACTGCAGTAAATTTGTGTATATCCACCAGAAGTTATGATTAATACAAGCAAATGCAGAGCAAAACACAAAGACGGGTGTCACCGTATAAGATATTTCAAAAGTACCAAAAGACCAAAAATACACAAACATAAGAGCAATGGCAATGAATTAGTAAATTCAGCAGGGCTGATTGATGAAATGTTTTCTACATAAAAGATGCTGTGAATGCTACATAGATCCAGCTTCCTTCTATTTACATGATTCATATTTTTGACAAATACTTTCTAGTGAAAAAATAGTGGAGAAATGAATGACTCTAAATTAAAGACTGTACCATAAAGCACATGTGCAAGCAAGCTGTATGAAAGTTTTGCCTTATAACTGTTACTCTAAACACTGAATGCTTGGCCTTGTAACTTTTATTCTCTCAAACATTTCCATCTTTTTTGTATCACCTATAAATTTCAGAGGTCACTATTTGTTTTTAATTAAAGAACCGAACAGGCATAAAATGACTGTTGATGAGTTTAGCCTAACAGCAAGAAAGAAGGATGAGTGAAATAAATAATAATAAAAAAATAATAAAAAATAAAATAAAAAAGATTCAGGACAAAGAAGAGTACATGGCATAATCTTATGCTTAGCATAGCTTTGCATACAATTTGTAGGAGTAATACCATGATCAGCAGAAAATAATAAAAATAAAAATAAAAATAAAAATAAAAATAAAAATAAAAAAATAAAAATAAAAATAAAAATAAAAATAAAAATAAATAAAAATAAAAATAAAAATAAAAATAAATCAGCATCTGCTGAAACACTATAATAGGACAGTGTTCTGTAGCCACCCCTGCAGAGTGATATATGAACATGGGATAGCAAATTCTGTAGCAAATTTGTAGAAAACATGAGTGGGATCTTTCTGAAATATGTTTTAAATGTACATAGAAGTTTGACAGTTTTAAAATCATAAACAAGGGATTCTTCTCCTCCAATAAAACATTTGCTTAAATCAGTCCTTGTAGAGAGTCTTACAAACTACCAACCAAATCATCATAGTCCATCAGTCTCAAAAAGCAGAGCACTGAAACCTTTGCCTTTTGTTTTAACAGTGTCCCTAGTGAAACGAAAACAGCTACACCAAACATTTCTTTTATCTTTTTCATTTTAGATTGTACCTTGAAAGAAAAAATCCCTAACTACTCATTTGTAGAGACAGTTTCTTTCAGTG
The DNA here is from genome assembly GCA_011074415.1 of Stictonetta naevosa. NCBI lineage: Eukaryota > Metazoa > Chordata > Aves > Anseriformes > Anatidae > Stictonetta > Stictonetta naevosa. Next base: position 97,380,147 of record CM021699.1, read on the forward strand.
TAGTGCCCTGTAATTAATGGGTTCAAAACTAATCAGAGACATAAAAGACTTTAATGACAAGTTAAGTAGAAAGCAGAATGAAAGAAAGGTGCAATAATCATCCTTAAATGGGTTTATATTCATTTCAAGAGTGGGCTTTAATAGATGGATTAGCTTAATTGATAAAGGTGTTATCATTTTTGCACTTTTTGGGTCTAATTTAAGGAGATGAGTCTTGGAATGGAAACATACCTGTTAATCAACTCTGTTAAGCATTTATGAGTAATCTTACTTGTCTCTCTCTAAGGACTACGTTTAGAAAGTGAGTTTCTGATCATTTAAACTGAGGTAGCAGCAAGTTAGCTGAAGCACTCTAATGGCTTGTGCTTGAGGGTTTGTGACACTAAATGACAAATGGGAACCATGTAATGCAATGAAGCGAAGATGAGAGTAGCTGCCAGAGTAGTGACAACAAGTGATTATGCATACACTGCTCTTGCTTTATCTTGAAATAATTTCAGTAACATCTGGCAGTGAAGTGGACTACATTTATCAATTTATTCTATCAGAGAAATTTGCTGAATTCAGTGGCATACACAGCTATTAAGATTTATTTTCAACATTTTTAAAAATCAATTTTCTTTTAATAATTCTGGCTATGGTTCACTGATTTATACTGTTTTCTCAGTTCTTTGCTGCCATCCTGACACTTAAAGGGGCAAGAGTTTTCTACTCATTTAATTCAAATACCACTTATTGACATGAGTAGCTCAATAATTTGAATTCAAGTTTATTGCTTGTAAATCTTTGTTGTTCCATACATGGAATTATTTATTTTGGGCCAGATTTGTACCTACATTGTGTATTAGCTGCAGTGATAACTTACATGATTAAGTGCAAATCTGTCTGTCCCTAAACAGATGATGCCAAATTTGTACTAATGAATGGACTTACTGGCAGCAATCTTAAATGCAAATTATTTTCCATTCTTTATATAAGTAGGATTTTCAAGGCACTATTGGGAACAGCAGCTTGGCAGAAGATTATGTTTGCTAAAATTGTGTTAACATAATAATTACTGCTACAAAAGAATGTGATGTTCATTTTAGTAATGTGGGCAAAGTAATACTTTGGGATATCTCGTATTTCATGTATATTCAGAGAAAAAGTGAGAGGGAGATTGCTGAGGCTTTCCATCTGAAAAAAAAATAAAATAAAAAAAAATCATCAGCAACTTTGTTTTAATATACAAAGTGACAATCAAAAGACAAAATTAGAAGTCCAACTAGTTCTGGCTCAAGGAATCTGTCTTTTGTACCTCATACTTGATATTACCTTAGAGACACACTGGAAACCCTTTCTGCTCCATTCTGTCTTTTCAGTAATTATCACTGCATACAAATGTAATAATGCAGGAGAAGAGGCCTTTTCCCAAAGGAATTTTAATAGGAATACCATAGATAGCATATGGAAATTATAAAAACTTTAGAAACTAAGCAGGATGCAACCTCAGCATAACGTGCTTAGCTGTGTCTTTCTGCTGTATCACATTATAACCAATATATATCGTATTCAACTGCTCCTCCTTTCTTTCCCCAGTTAACTCCTGTTTGATTGGGAAAATGAAGCAGTATTCATAGACAAAATAGCAATAAAGTTCCCTGATATGGACATATACAGAAATGTTAAGGACTGAACACCTAGTTTTCTCTCTATTTTCTAGAGAATATACTTTACAGAGATGTTATGGGCAGGGTCACACAATCACATTTGTATCTGTTAGATGGTATTTGGGAGAACTTGACCTTTTCTGTAGAAAGGCCTATCACAGCATCCATCCATCCTTGGAGTAGCATACGCGGTGTGAGTGACCTGAGCTAGGAGCAAAAATAGCTCAAATGAAGATCCTTTCTACTTTCCCGCTTCTTTGTTCATTGTCACAGCAAAGTGACCTGTCTCTCTGATATGAATGGATTAGTGCTCTCACACCATCTGCTCTTTCGATGCCTTGTGCCTCAGTGTTTTGTGGTTTTCTAAGAGGGGAGGAAAGCTGCAGCATATGGTGAATATAGTGGATGGTCTGCACTGCAAGAAGCAGCCTATAGCTCCTTGCATAGCAGCAGGGCTATGGTGTCTGACTGTTCCCCTTTGGCATTCACACAACACAAAGCACATGACAGCATTGTTCTACAGACACAGCAGCTACTAGCAAACATAACAGGCCAGGGAGATTTTTTATGACTCTGACGCCAGCTGTGCCATGGCTCTACTGGTGTCCACACAGCTACCTTCTCTTGCAGCCCCAACAGAGCCAAACCAAGGTGATTGCACCCCTGAACTCAACTCTGGTGAGGTTGCACAGGACTCTGTGTTCAGCTTTGGGCTCTTCAGTACAAGGACGCTGAGGTCCTGGAACTTGTCCAGAGAAGGGCTACAAAGCTGGCGAAGGGCCTGGAACACAAGTCTTATGAGGAGCAGCTGAGGTTATTTAGTCAGGGGAGACCTTATTGCTCTCTACAGCTACCTGAAATGAAGGTGTAGGGAGCTGGGGATTGGCCTCTTCTCACAGGTAACTAGTGATAGCACTAGAGGTAATGGCCTCAAGTTGTACCAAGGGAGGTTTGGGGTGGAAATTAGGAGACATTTCTTCTCAGAAAGAGCAGTCAGGCATTGGGACAGGTTGCCCAGGGAGGTGGTGGAGTCACCATCCCCAGGGGTGTTCAAGGAAAGGTTGCACCTGGTTTAGGGACATGGTTTAGTGGGTGTCATTGGTAGTAGGGTGATGGTTGGACCAGATGATCTTGGAGGTCTTTTCCAACCTTAATTATTCTGTGATTCTATGATTGATGTGGTCAATGGTTTGACTTCCCTCCCAGCCTCCCAATCAGTTTGGACCACACCAGAGCCCCAGAATTGCTGAGAATGCAAGAGCACTGAGGACTCAGCAGTAGGGCTCAGGCTTGTGTCTTGGATCTGTTTAATTTGCTTGTATGGACATGGTGAATTTGTCCATCTAAATAGCCACTTACTACAGCATTCATTGTATGTATAGGTAAGTAACAACCAATTTGGGGGGGTCTTTCAATGTGCTTAAAACTGGGCTCTAAGTGTTATGCAAATGCAGTTCTTTCAAAATATCTAAGGCACAGGTCAGTATACTCTTTCCTCGCAGTAATTCAGGAAAATAATCCAACAAGAATTATCTTTTTTTTTTTTCTTTTTCTTCCATAAAGAAAAATACCATTGGTCCAAGACAACAAATTTTTACTCTAAAATTCTATACCTGAAATATAGATATACCTAGGCTGAGTTGTGAGTAAAACCACCTTACAAAATATTTGTACTTAGAAAAATTTAAAAACCAACTTTTCTGTAAAAATTCAGGTACTATTCCAGATGGTGACAGGTTTGCAGTACAGTGGAATTTCATAATCATCTCCTTTTGCTGCCTGGGTAATATAGCTATTACCCTGATTTGACATGTGTCAAAATATCCCTATAGTCTCTGTCATGCTGGTTAACACACCTAAGATGACAAGCTGCCTTAGGTATGAGTGAAGAATATTAAGTGAGCATCGTGGCAGCTCCTAGTTTTATAAAGGGTAAGATAGGACATTTTATATAAACCTATAACACAACTTCACAGTTAAAAATTTAGTGGCACTTAAAGTTATTTAATAATAATAATAGTAATAACTTGCATTTACATAAGGTTTTTAAATCTAAAACCTTTCAAAACAGTTTACAGTCAAAAAGTTTAAGAGTCACTCTCCCCAAGGTCCAAATTTGGCCATATTTGACACACATCAAATCAGGACTCCTCTTTTCACTTACAATTTTACAACAAATTATTTTAGAGTGGAAAATAAAATAAAATAAAATAAAATAAAGAACAATATGGATTGTGAATAACGTATCTGATTTTTAAAATATCACGGCACATAAAAATGAAGAGATATACATTTGTCAAATCTAAGGTCAAGAACATAAAATTAGGCACCGTTTTGACTCCAAACCTAAAGCCAGTTAGAGTGTTACTGACTGGCTTCAGTAAACCCGGAAAGATATACCTTCTGTGGTAAAAGAGAAAATATTTTCCTGCATATAAAATGCAGAAAGATATTAATTTCCATGAGTGCAACAAAAAACCCCAGTGTTTTACAAATTGAAACTTGAGTTGTTTCTTGTGTTGTGTCGTTCCCCCCCCCCCCGTGGGATTTAATGAACCTACTTTTTGGGAGTGCTGAAAATAAAGAATAAACAACACTGTTATCACTGAGAGCATCTTGTTCTGCATGTGCAAAGTTATCTCTAGATATCTCATCATTGTAGGCTTCAGAAGTGATTTAAATTTCCAGAAGTCATTGGATATGATAGATTGGGACAATGATATTATGGCCTAACAGCTGGACTCTCTGCATGAAACAATTACTGCCAGTGAGGAAAAATGTGAGCAATTGGGTACAAGCCTAATGGAGACAGAAGGGAATGCTTTCAACCCAGAGGTAATAATACACAGATATGATTTAATTATTTCTAAACCAAGTAAAGCCAATAAATCTTTTAAATCTAAACTAGACTTGATTAAAAATGAAATACCAAGCAAAAATATTTAAATTTTGAGCTTCTGATTCAAAGTTTTTCCACAGAGAAGACACTTCATATTAAAATGAATGCCAAAAAGTATTTAGAATTCTTTTTCATTATCCTTCAAATCCATTCCATTCATTTCTCCCTGCTAAGAAGTGATGGTCTGTATTCTCTCCTGGTGCAAACAGACAAATCTCTCTTGAAGTTCTATGCTCCCATTTACCACAGTAAGAAATATGGCTTAAAATAATGAATGAATCAGGAACTCTCAATACAGTATTTAATCATGCAGTCAGAATTTCTTCACACAGATCCTCATGACCAATTTCTCACACTCTGGTGACTGGATTTGGACAGCTAATCCTATTCAAAAAAAAAAAAAAAAATCAACCCTTTTTTGATACCAAAGGGAAAAAAGATTCCAGGAATTTAAACAAGATGTGGGGCCTTATTGCTGATTCAGAAGATACTTTACATAAATTATGTTTCCAGGACAATAATAATTCTGTCCTTCACATCTTTAATATTCAAAACTTCATGAAGTGATTTCATCAGAAAGGTTGCTGTATTGAAAGCAGATCAGAAATGTTTGAGACAAAAGAGATCTCTTTGAAAGAGTTGTCTTATACAGGTTCTTGATGTTGCATAAAATTATGTTCAGATATTTTTAATGCAAAAATCAAATTACTGTGAGATGTAAGCCGAAAAAGCTCATGTACGCTGTTGATGTTTAGTGATGAAAAGGGGAAAGTCAAAAAACAAGCAACATGGGAAAGATTCTTTTATAGCAATCAATACTGTCATGCAACTATTGATAATAAAACGAAAGTGACCTTTGGATTTGCAACTGCCAAGCAAAGTGCTTTTTCCCTCTTGAATGAGCAGTGGACCTCAGAAGCCAACAACCATTTTGTGGCTCATCAGACATCAGACTCTAAATAGCACCAACACATTTTACTTCCTAGATTCAGTAACAGGGATCTATTCAGTAAGGCTGATCTTTTAAGGGAGACTATAAGAAATATTTAAGAGACTGCATGTCCACTGCTGGAAAGTGGGCTGCAAAACCTGCAAAGATTAGTCTGTGGATGTAAACACTTCATATGAATTAACACGCAGAATTATCTGGTGGGTATTTGCCCTAAACCGGCCATGTTGAAGTGGAAGATCACAACCAGCTGGATTAAAGGATAACCAAGAAACCCCAAAAGACACTGAAATGAAGAAGAGGTCAGCTGGAAAAGAAGAAAAGAAACACAAAAATTTGCAACATGAGAAGAGATAAAAGCAGAAACAGCAGCAGCCAAGGCCTTGTTTGGCACTGCCAGACATTTCCCTGTTGCACTGCAGCCTTCCGATGGGCCACCACAAGCCACCTGCTCCTGGCTGGAGGCCACATGTGGGGACCCACCTTGACGTGTCTGCGGGGACCTTGTAGGGAATTTGCACCAGCACGAGCCTCAGTGAGCTGTGGGGAGCTGCAGGGGCGTACACAGAGCTGGAGCACCCACATCTCCAGGGGGAAATGGAAGTGTAAGTTTGTAAGTGGGCAACCAGGAGAAGGGGTGCATGTGTAACCCACAGGGCCACGGAGAGGGCACGCGCGTGCATGTCAGTCAGCCTGTGCATGTGCATAGAAATGGAGAGGTCAGTAACAGAACAATTATTAGAAATTGGTAATGTTTATTAATATTTTGTATGTCTCTAGTATATATATTTTTTTCCTGTTGCGTTGCTGATATTAATCCTGAAGGCATAGGTCACTCATTTACAATTAATTTTGTGAAATTATTTTACAAATAAATTTCTTAGATCAGGATTTATTTTTAACTGCATGAACTGAACATCTCCTCTCTGTGACAGACATTAGCCAAATTCTGCATATTTTCATACACTAAGCGACCTTTATGAACATAGCTGGAGAAACATTTCAGTGTGGCAGTCTGATTTTTCTCATACAAGGATGTGATTTTTCTTTTCTGAGACATGAAGTTTGAACAAACAGAAATAGGTCAGCTAATGCAAACTATGCAGAGGTAAGAGAAAGAAGAAAGGCAGATGAGACAGTGAAGTAGGAAATTGCAGGTTATTTTTGGTTGAGGATGAGAGCTCAGCAATGTAGCTAACAATGACATTAACAGTATACCCTCATAACTGTCCTTAATGCTGATGAACTATAAAGAGCTGTCCTCAGCACACACGCACACACACACACAAATCTGTGCTAATATCTGATGTTAAACCTTTGAGCATTATCACAAAATTAGCAAGTGCATCTATCTGGCCAGTTATTGGAATCACACAGAAAGTATTGTAAGGGACAAGATGACAGCAACATCTGTCCTCCAGCACCATCAATACAGAATCCAGTATGATAAGAATAAAGACTTACAAAATCTGAACTGAAAATATTCTTTTCCATACTCCATACTAATTATAAACAACTGCAATTTTTTTAGGGAACCTCGAAGAAAGGAAAATTAAGAAAATCACTGCAAAGAACTTCAATTTCATTTTAATTTCTGAGACATTCCATTCTCTAAAGTTGGTACTGAGTATTTTCATCAACATAAAATTAGCAAATAAAATTGTGTGCATCAGTCAAAAATTAGTTCACTGATTCATAGTTGAAATCAAGTTTCTATATATGTATACATATTATTTTTCTTACAACCACTGAAAGATTTCCAAAATCCTTATTAAAAATATATTTGATATGATTAGGATTCAGAAACATAAAACTGACTGTTAAGTTCTTGTGAAGTTAAAAACAAACAAACAAACAAAAACCTTTCAATAATACTTTTTTCTACAAAATTTGTCTAAACAATGAAGGGAAAACATTCTGTTTGAAATAAATGAAGAAAGTGTAAGCTTTTCATAACAACCTCTCCTTCCCCCAAGACACAGTTGAAAAAAAATAAAAAAATAAAAAAAAATCCTAAGCTTTAATCTTGCTCTAATTGTAACAAAGTAAGGTGATCTCCTGAAAAAAAAATCATTAAAAATGCATCACAAATGAAATTAACTTATATCCTTCATTTTCAAATGATATATTTTGATGCTTTATTTTCTGAGCTTTACCTAAGCCATCTAGTTTCAAGACCACAGATGTATCAGCTAATTTTGGCACATTTTTCAGTTTTATCTGCTATTTTGTCTTTTCTTGAACAGTGTTGAAATTAATGATAAATAGAATCACACAGAACCTTTCTAGTATTTTCTTTTGTGACAGAAGCAATAGTAATGATGCCTCATCTAATTTCAGTGATAATTTATAATATTGTGTAAAAAAACCCAAGCCTCTCAACAAACCATAATTTTATTAAAAGTAATCAGTGAATATATAATGAACTTATATTTATCTGAAGCTCAGTAATGAAGTACTTATTTACCTTTTCAAAAGAAACATGGAAAAGAACTAATGAGAAATAATGAGTTGACAGAGTACAAAAATACGTCCATAAATGTGATATATGATTACTTGATCCAGTTTTGTTGCTTCATAAAAATAAATAAATAAATACATAAATACATAAATAAATAAAAGCATGTAACAATGAAGTGATCATATTTTATTTAGAAGGAGTACCTCTGTTGATTTTATTTTTTCTTTTTTAAATACATGAGATAAAAACAAGATACAAGTATTAGGTATCATATCAAGACTAACACTTCTGGTTACTCTTTGTGTTTGCTAATAACACACATTATTGATCTATGTTAAGATGCTTGTGTTGGCAATCACTGCTCAAAATGTATTTTGGAGGGCTATGCTATCCTGGATTGAATTGCCCAGAAGGGAAGTGACAGGGAATATTTCATTTAATATTTTTCCTGGAAGAAAGCTATGTTTGTAAGACAACATGTTCTTTGTGCTAATTTTGTAAGGCCTCAGGACTAAGGCTTATCAAGCTTATGTTCTGGGCTTGCCTTGGACTACCTGGAGATTAATTTTCTTTTATTTATTGGTATCATGGTAGCAGCAGTTTTATAAAGAATTGTCATTATTATCTGTTTTACTTTTGCATAGTTTTTTGTTTGTTTGTTTGTTTTATAATGGAGGAGTATTTTAAAATTATGAAAGTAGCTAATTTAAAATTATGAAGTCGCTATTTTGTGTAGAATGAAATATTCATGTAATGTCATGACGTAGTATAAAGGATTACAGGTATGGGATGAGAGCAAGGCCTTGAAAGTGGGAACACAGGCACAGGGTGATGTGTTTGGGAGTCCCACTATAGGATAATAATAATAATGAAGTATATCATGATCCTGAGTCCCTAAGCCTATAAAAAGATCACTAGTGATCAGCTGCAGAAGTGCCAACTTGAGAATTAGGCAAAAACAGTTTTAAGGACAACAGAGAACACCATGTATCCAGAATATGTTACACTCTACATATAGTAAATTCAGATTTAATTCGACATTGTAGAATACGGCACGGCAGAAAGAACAATGCACGAAAAGGGTCGGGAAGTAGCCCCCACTGGACTCTAGAGCACGGTGAATCACAGAATAATTAAGGTTGTAAAAGACTTCCCAGATCATCTGGTTCAACCACCTGCCAATATCATCCACTAAACCTTGTCCCTAAGTACCACATCCAACCTTTTCTTAAACAGCCTCAGGGACGGTGACTCCACCACATTCCTGGACAATCCATTCCAATGCCTAACTACTCTTTCTGAGAAGGTGAACATCACTATCAAAGTCATATTCCTCCTGGTGAAGCACTGGGGATGCTGATGAGATGTAAAGCTCCCAGGCACCCTGGTCTGAAACCAAAAGCACAATATATGATCACACAACACTATAGCAAGGGGCAGATGCTAGGAAGCCTGAATATAACAATTTTAACTGCATTGTTATTATTGAGTCTTTTTTCTTATATATAGAGTGGTATGTTTTGTTGTTTTGTTGTTGTTGTTGTTTTCTTTCCCTTTATTTTAAGTCAAATCTGGTTAATAAAAATCTGGCTTAGCATAAAAAATGTATTTTCTTTTTCCTATACCAGGACTTTGAATGCAACAAAAGAACAAATGAACTCGATAGCTCTGAGAGCCCTTCAAAAACTGAATGGATCCTGTCACAAACAAGTTGAGCACCAGGAAAAACCTTTTGCTGATCCACATGTCAAATCTGAAAAGGATGAATTTTCAAGCAAAACAAAAGTTTCGTACCATTTCACTATCATTTGAGAGAGAACTTATAACTGAAGTCTTATGGGAAATTTAAAATTAACTAGACAGATTTTTTTCCTTAAAAAAAAAAAAAAAAAAAAAAAAAAACTGTCTCCATATTCCCCCAAAGATATCCACTGAACCCACCTGAAATAAGCCAAGAGTGTCTGGTCAGAGCTCATTAATTCTTTATTTTTGCAGAAGTGACAGCAGCAATATAAATCTATTTATATTTATCCCTATTTAACTGAAGTAGTAAATAATGTTTTTACATTTGAAATAACTCACAATGACAAAGATGTAGACCAGGATTCTCCTCGCATACCTGCATGTGTCAATCAGATGCAGGTCTACCTAAATAAATGAAGTTACACCTATGCAAACTCACTGTAATTGGAAGGAAATAACATTTCCAGAGTTATTATGGTAGAAAGATGTTATGTGAAAATGACACAATTAATTTCCTCCTCTTCTCCAGGGTGTAGCTTAGGGAAAGGTGGTGACAGCTCAGAGGTGGGCAAAGATGTGACGAGGGACAAGTGGAGGGAGAAGGAATGGCTGAACGACAGCCAGTTGGCAGTTGTGCTGTCAGCCAGCAACTGTTTGTTTTATAAATGGGCAAAGTCAGGGGAGCAGGGTTTGAAGGCCATGTAGGGAAGAAAAGGGTTGCCCATTGTTTGGGTAACCTAATTAAGAGAGAAGTTGTTTCAGGATTTTTGTGACAGAGGCCTCACAGGTGGGGAGCTTCTTGGGTGAAACAAGCAGCTGCCTGAATCCAAATACTTATCTGAATAAATAACAGATATCCCCGGAAAAGAACAGTTATCCCTAGTGGTAAAGAGGCTGCTCTAAATTATATTAAAAATACAATTTGAAGGTAATCCAGCCCAATTTCCTGGATAAATGTGGTCGCAGCTCCTTCTAGCTTGCTGTGGTGTGGCCCAGCCACCAGGGTGGCCATGGCCAGGGCAGCAAAGTGAGGCCTGCACCCTGCTGACATCGCTGCCCTCATGCCACTGCCTCTGCCCTAGCAGCCTTTCTTTTACAGCTGTTATGCCTGAGGGAAGAATAGGTGGTGAACTAGCTACCATGAGGTCTACAGGGTTTCTGTTCCCCCTCACCACCTGCCTTCTTCAGCACCAGTGTCCTCTAGGAGAGGTAAGAACATTGCTGTCCACCAACCAAACCCAGGGTCTGAGGGGAGGCTCAGTCTCTGCATGTAATTTTGCATTATAAACACAGAACTTATGTTTTTCATGAAACACGTGGCTGGCCAGACCCACTTCCTGGGACAAGCTACTGTATTTTGGTGCTGGAGAGGAAGAGATTTCTAAAGAAAGAGTTAAAGGTATCAAAATGTCAACAGATGTCGAAAGGAATGGGATTCACGCCTGAAATAGCACAGAGTAGGTGAGCAGTCTCAGTCTTCTATGTGGTTTTCATGTCTGTGATTGCCAGCAGAAATTATTATATTTTGAGTTACCTGATCTTGGTTTCTTTACTCTAAAGATGAAAGCACGTTCCAACTATATGTACCTCCATATAGCCTAAGCCGAAGCCAAGGTAGCCAAGTTTTTTGACTACATCTTTTTATCTTGAACAACTATTTCAGGAAAAATACGGGGTGATGTTTCTATAACTTATCAATTAATTAAACTTATAACATGTTAGATAGACAAAATTTTCATTTTGCAATGACTTATTTCTGAACTTTGAATAATTCTGATAAAGTCAATGGAAATACAGAGAATATATATACATATATAAAACATGAGCTTTGAAAATGTCCTTTTATTCTTTTAGGATTTGTTTTTCATACACTAAAAGGAACATTGACATTTTAAACTTTTCTGTTTTCCTCATAAGTTGCAAAATGAAAACCACTCAAATAAGTTTTTTCACTGTTTTCAGACAGAGAGGTAGATGAACAGAAACTGAAAGTGGGAATTGCTTCTATTAAAATGAGATAAGCATCTTTGTAAAAAAAAGAAAGAAAAGCCCTAATTTAGTCAAATGATTGCATAAATCAAAATTAAAGTTCCTTTGAAATCTTTTGTCGAAAGCTGCTTTGAGGGTCTGTTTCAAATTTATCTAATTAAGAACGAATGATCTGATTTAGACTCACTACCAGGCCATACCCAATACTGTGTCACCCTGTGTTGAAAAAAATAATTTAGCATAACCACTGATGTTATATTGTATGATATAATTTATGTCTGCCTGCTTTGACTACAGATGTAGCACAACCAGAAAGTACCTGAGCCAATCTGACCCATTATGCATTCTTCTGAGTAGTTCAATAAGTGAACGAAATCCTCTTTCATCCTTCTTTTTGCCCCCCCAACTTTTATTTAAGTTCTTATTTCAAATAACTTAGTCTGTTTAAAGTACAAAACATACAGGAAGCCACACAGCACTGATCTGGAAAAAATACTATATTAAGCATTTTTTTTTTTAATATATTATTATTTACATTAAGTATTAAGGAAATAATTAGTGTTCATTATAGTACAAATCCTACAGAGGCAAGGTGCACAGAAGCTGAAAAACATAATACTTTATATCTTGCCAGGCAAGTGAAAAAGAAAGCAAGTTCCTACCTATCACAACAAAAATAGAAGCAGTAATACTGTAGATATACCTAACTTTTTCCTTTTACCACCAAATATGTTACACATACTGTCCTTGAGTATCTACAGGGGAATATGGGGGAGGGGAGGAGGGAAATCCAAGGAAAATGGAAAGGAAAAATTTGGTTCAAATTCTATATTTCTTACAAAATGCATCTCTTTGCTATAAAAGCATGCTGCTTAACTTGAATAAATAGCATATTCTTTCAAATACAACTACTTATAGACTGAAGTGCAATAGTTTACATGTTGTGAGCTAAAAATCACATTATTGAAGCATTACACAGTCATGACACAGGCAATACATTTCCGTGGAAGTATGTGGTCTATTTATTTTCCAAGTGAAACCTAAGGGATAGATTTAAATGTATGCATTTATACATATTCAGATTTTGAAATCCAAAACTGTCATCCTAAAACAGCCTAAATAAAATGTAGAAAACTGCGTCTTGGATCTGAACAAGTAAGCACACATTCAGCGTACCCGTCACATTGTTAGGATTGGATCCCTCATACAGTCCTGGGCTGGCAAAGGTACTTACCAGTAAGTAAATAGTCAAGAATCCATAGTCCTTTCTGAGGAGCAGGAATCCAGTTTATCTCATTCTTCCACCATCCTGACAAGGATGCACAGACTTGAGATTGAGTACCAAAATCTGATCCTCGACAGTGAGGCTCTTTGACAGTACAGACAGTATCTTTCTCTTCTAAAACACTGCCTGGTGCCCGCATGGGAATGCAAGAAGCCAGGAAGAAAATCCCAGAACATTTCTTTATGCCTATTCTATTTCCCAATTATTCTTGTATTTTATTTTTGTAGCTTCCTAATTAAAATTAAGGAAGATCTGGACTTTGCACGTGTATATATATGCAGAGGGGAAAATGAACATTTGTTTAGATTAATTGATTTGATACAGCAGTTCAGTAATAGATACAGAATAATCTGGATAAAGACTCATGGCTTCCTCTTCTCTGTACAACAACAGCTGGTACAAAGGAAAATTCCTCAGAAATCAGAATTTCTCAGCTTGTACAATGTAAGAGAATTTTTTAACTGTGTAAGAGGAGATAATTTTGAACAATCATAAGGTTAAGGTTGAAGTAAGTGAGTGCTCTGCCTTTGTAAATGAAACCATGTCTGGCACCCTGCTTCCCTGGAGAATTGAGGCTAGTCAAGAACATATGGAGCTCTAAGCTTTCTGGGCTGACCTCTCCCTTCTATGTCAGGAGCTCTGTTGCTTTTAAGCCCAGGCGTAGTCCTGACATGCATGCCCTGCCATTCTCTGAACAGTAGAAAGAGAAACAATTTTCTTGTACCTCCAGACTGTCATTCACTGTCAGTGACCCACATGCACTTGTATTTGATCCATATAGACAGAAGATAAAGGGTAAAGAATTAAGGATCAGGATAATTTATTAGAAAGCTGGTATCCATTTTTTTTAAAAATTATTATTAATTTATATCTTTTGTCTACATCAACTCCATATAAAACATTAGTGAGTTCATGGCTAGGCTGCCATGGTCTACTCTTCTGAACACGGTCTTTCCACTGAAATGTACAAAGACCTACCATATGAATCCAAATCTGAGCAAGTTTTATTTCCTGTGATTTTTAAGATTAAAAAAAAAAAACACCACACAACAGCAGATTTTATAAAAATCTTCTTAAGCCTTAATTAATTTTCTCAATAATCTGAAATAAATATTTTTTACTGATATTACTAGAATGTATTTAACATCAGAGACTTAAAAATCATCTAATGGGAAAATAATTTGTTAGTACAAAAGCAGAATCAGTTTGACATACTGTGTAAGCTACAAGGAAGTGTAAGTGTTATCACTACAAAAGTCTTCTTACTTCACCTATTGAATCTAAGTAACATGCAGACTACTTTAAAAAAATAACTTTATAAAGGATCTTTTAAGATAAAAAGTTAAAAACATTTGAAATTGTTTTCTTCATATAAAGCATATTCCTTTTTTTCAGGGGAACTTAATATAACAAGTCTTCCAAGATGTCAAATTTGCTAACATTTAGTTACATCAACAAAAATGGGACCACTTTCAGTATAAAGTCACACAAGTGAAATTAGGAATTTTCAAAACTCACTAATCCACATGATCTCTATGTTCTTTCTCTAATGGAATATAACTAGCTTCCGTTCCATTGAGCCAAAAAAGAAAAAAAAAGAAAAAAATATCTGAGAAAGAACTGAAATTAGTTTGTTTTTTTTTGTTTCTTTGATGCATCACTGTAAGTAGCAGAAACATTGATAAATTACAATATGCTTATATAGGGTTGTGGAAAATTTTGAGGAACTTGCCAAGTATGCATATATTTCACTTATGAGAAAAGTTTACTTACAGTAATATATGATCTCCACTGTAAGTTAACACGATACAGGTAAATCAGCTAAAAGGAAGGCAATAGATTTTGCTGAACTTTTAGCAAAATGAGACTGCTTTTCTAACTTGCAATGTAATCATAACTATTAGTGGTTAGAGGGTTCATCTGCTTGTAGTTCATGAAGTAAATCTGCTTCTGAGGACCTGATTAGTGAACACATTCCTTTGCCTGAGACCTTAACAAAAGGCTGTGGAAATTCTTCCTGTAAGGAGAGAGTTAATCAATTAGAAAGGGCAGAGAATGATCAGAGCAAAAGAAGAGAAAGTCAGTTACAGGGCCGTGATGCAGTCTCATTTCGAAGTAGCTATGCCAATGCATAGCCATTGTAAGATAAATTTTATCAGAACAGTATCCCTGGTAAGAGATAGGCAACGGCTAGCCTTATTGAACCTTCAGGAGAATCGTATTCATTTTATGAAAGGCACTATAAACTAGAGCAGCCTGTAGTACAAGAAAGTTACAGATTATAGCCTAAAAGATTCCTCTGGTGTTGGTTTTTGTTTCTTTACAGCCCTAAATAAATGTTCAATATTTTAAAGTATTTTAAACAATTACCTGGAAAGCAAAGAATTCCCATACCTGTAGCAACACAATCCCCTTGAGTAACAATTGGCATCAGACATATTTGATCCATCTTTTTTTTTTTTTAATTGTAAGGCCCAAGAAAAAAGCTTCAAATGGAAACTTGGATATAGATGTGTTGATAAAAGTCGTTTTAAGAGCTTTAGTGTTTTGCCACAGCAGAGCCCTTAATGTTGAACATTTAATGCTGGTTTTGCATGCCAGTGCAGACTTGTTGTTTACAGCAGTGAAGTAAGGACTTGAGTCCATGTGCTTGGCATAGAGCAGAGTCTACTTCAAAGGCTCACCTTAAAGTCCTGTGATCTGTAACATGCTGGAAGAAGCACCGTGACAATGGGTGAAGAAGTTTAATCTGAAAAGAATGTGAATCTGAGCTGGTTGATTTTCACTGTGAAGTCAGACAGTTGCATTTTTCACTTCAAATAGTGATATTTTTGTACATGTCTAGAGCTCTGTTGTAGATAAGGACTACATCGTAGAGCAAAGCTCCATCTTAGCTGTCTTGACCAGGGCAACACTGTTGTGGGTATTGTCCTAAGAGGAATGGATAAAACAGAAAGATGTGGGTCTGCTGGCACTATTTATGCACTAAAGTGTAGAAGTAGCAGAAGTAGCTTAAGGATCCGTTATAAGAGAGGGAGCAACCACAGCTCACAACCACAACTTGGATTGTCTTATTATAGTCCCCATGATTAGAAATGATGACTGGAAATATTTGCCAACTTATAAAAATATATATTGGCTCTGACTTCCATTACCACAAGCTGAAGGTAAGGGGAATGGAAATGCCTCACTTACAGAGGTCTTTTGCCAAGCTGCATTGAAATAGTACTTGAAGAGTACTGTATGTTGTGTACTGTGTGTTACAAAAGTAAAGCTCATCAATACTAATACAACACCTGAAAAATCAACACATTTCTACTAAAAAATGCTGATTAAATCACTTGACTTTAGTGACTGTTGGGAATGACTCTCAGCACAAATATTTTAAGCACATGCAGAATTAGGATTATTCACAATACAAGGTTGGGATCTGGCTAGATTGAATTCTGTCTTTTACAGTTTTACACAGACCAGGGCTTCATGATGAGTTAAACAGGGTTTTGGGAGCTTTTCTCATTATTGCATGTTTACTGCATTGTGATTATTACTGGCCAAAAGAGTGAAAGGCAATAAATTCATGAACATGGAAAACTTTATTTGATTTTGAATAGTATCAGCCAATAATAGCTTTAATACTAAAAAGTGGGTTTACTTTTAATATTTTGATATATGCTAATGAAAGCATTGTTGGGCATTACTGATTTAATATTTCTGTCTGAGCTACCTGTATGTTGGGAGAGTAACTTAGCAAACAAATTTAAATAATTTCCACAATTAGTTCAAAAGTCAATTTGCTGAAATAAAAGCAACTAACGTATTTCTTGAGTTATTAATGGTGCCATAAATCCCTCTTACTTTGTAACCTTAAAGTGATGCTAGAATTGCTTTATTGCATATTTTTGAGACAATCACAGAGGTCCTGTTTATACATAAATTAAGTCACCTTTACTATGTGAAAGCTGAAATAAGGTCTACATATTCTTCTGGGGAGATTTTGCTTCTGAGGGACCAAATCTTTAGCTGACCTGAACACCTAACTTTCAGCTTCTCACAATAATGTTGCACCTGTCAAGCAAAAAAGAAATGCAGACATATTATTTTGCCCTCGTTATTATTATTACACTCCATTTGTTTTCGTCATGCAGCAAGGCTTACATTTTGTGTTAATTATTTAGCATACTAAGGAATACTCAAGGGGTTGTAAGACGTTTGAGAGATTGTCTGAACTATCAGCTTTTGTCCTAACATATCTACATGTTTAATTGCATGTTTGCAGAAGGACTGGTGGGAGATGTGGTGGTCGGGGGCTGTCTCAGGCAGAGTGACTATGAAATGGTAGCGTTCTCGATACTTGGTGAAGTCATGAAGGGGACCAGTAAAACCGCTGTCTTGGACTTCCGGAGGGCTGACTTTGAGCCGTTCAGGACACTGGTTGGCAGAGTCCCTTGGGAGGTGGTTCTGAAGGGCAGAGAAGCCCAGGAAGGCTGGGCGCTCTTCAGGAAAAAGAGGGTTTATAATCTTTGGAAAAGAGGGCAGGCAACTCAGGGGGACTATAAGGATGTTGTGAGGCGGTGCAGGGATAAAATTAGAAAGGCCAAAGCTCATCTGGAACTCAATCTGGCTACTGCCATTAAAGATAACAAAAAATGTTTTTATAAATATATCAGTACAAAAAGGAGGACTAAGGAGAATCTCCATCCTTTACTGGATGTGGGGGGAAACTTAGTTACCAGAGATGAGGAAAAAGATGAGGTGCTTAACGCCTTCTTTGCCTCAGTCTATAGCAGCAAAACCAGTTGTTCTCTGAACGCCAAGTAGCCTGAGCTGGTGGAAGGGGATGAGGAGCAGAATGTGGCCCCCACAATCCACGAGGAAATGGTTGGTGACCTGCTTTTGGATGTACACAAATCGATGGGGCCGGATGGGATCCACCCGAGGGTATTGAGAGAACTAGCGGAAGAGCTGGCCAAGCCGCTTTCCATCATTTATCGGCAGTCCTGGCTATCAGGGGAGGTCCCACTCGACTGGCGGCTAGCAAACGTGATGCCCATCTACAAGAAGGGCCAGAAGGTAGACCCAGGGAACTATAGGTCTGTTAGTTTGACCTCAGTGCCAGGGAAGCTCATGGAGCAGATTGTCTTGAGCGTCATCATGCAGCACTTGCAGGGCAAGCAGGCCATCAGGCCCAGTCAGCATGGGTTTATGAAGGGCAGGTCCTGCTTGATGAACCTGATCTCCTTCTATGACAAGGTGACACGCTTAGTAGATGAGGGAAAGGCTGTGGATCTGGTCTACCTTGACTTCAGTAAGGCTTTTGACACCGTTCCCCACAGCATTCTCCTCAGAAAACTGGCTGTTCATGGCTTGGACTGGCATACGCTTCATTGGGTTAAGAGCTGGCTGGATAGCCGGGCCCAGAGAGTTGTGGTGAATGGAGTCAAATCCAGTTGGAGGCCGGTCACTAGTGGAGTCCCCCAGGGCTCAGTACTGGGGCCAGTCCTCTTTAACATCTTTATCGATGATCTGGATGAGGGGATCGACCCTCAGTAAGCTTGCAGATGACACCAAGTTAGGTGCATGTGTCGATCTGCTCAAGGGTAGGAAGGGCAGGAAGATCTGGATAGGCTGGACCGATGGGCCGAGGCTTCACCTATATGAAGTTCAACAAGGCCAAGTGCCGGGTCCTGTACCTGGGGCACAACAACCCCAAGCAGAGCTACAGGCTGGGAGATGAGGGGTTAGAAAGCTGCCTGCCAGAGAAGGACCTGGGAGTATTGGTTGATAGTTGGCTGAATATGAGCCAGCAGTGTGCTCAGGCGGCCAAGAAGGCCAACAGCATCCTGGCTTGTATAAGAAACAGCGTGGCCAGCAGGTCCAGGGAAGTGATTATCCCCCTGTACTCAGCTCTGGTGAGGCCGCACCTTGAGTACTGTGTTCAGTTTTGGGCCCCTCACTACAAGAAGGACATGGAGGTGCTCGAGCGAGTCCAGAGAAGGGATAGGAAGCTGGTGAAGGGTCTGGAGAACAAGTCTTACAAGGAGGGGCTGAGGGAGCTGGGACTATTTAGCCTGGAGGAGTCTCAGGGGTGACCTTACCGCACTCTACAGGTACCTTAAAGGAGGCTGTAGCAAGGTGGCAGTTGGTCTATTCTCCCACGTGCCTGGTGACAGGACAAGGGGGAATGGGCTAAAATTGTGCCAGGGGAGGTTTAGGTTGGCTATTAGGAAGAACTTCTTTACTGACAGGGTTGTTAGTCACTGGAATAGGCTGCCCAGGGAAGTGGCTGAGTCACCGTCCCTGGAGGTCTTTAAAAGACGTTTAGAAGTAGAGCTTAGGGATATGGTTTAGTGGAGGACTTATTAGCATTAGGTCAGAGGTTGGACTCGGTGATCTTGGAGGTCTCTTCCACCTAGACTATTCTGTGATTCTGTGATTCTGTGACTTAGTGTAAAACCCTGATCTTATGTTTTGGCAAATGCAAAAAAGACAACAATGCAGTATACCAGAGAAATGTTAAGGCTGCTGCCCTGACCCTTGCATAGAACAAATGACAGAAGTTGCTCATTGTCACAACAGAACACATACAGTTGAAGTCAGGATGACCTAAGGAAGAAATGATAGTTCACGATACGCAAACACAACTAAAGGAAAAAGCAGCTAACTTCCTTTAACAACCTGGAAACTGCAGATACTGGAAAAAACAGCTGGTGAAAAATGATTTCTGTCTTGGCCAGTAACTGTTACCATTTTCATACTATTCCACTAAGTAAAACAACAAACCTGTTAATTAATCACAAAGTTATTATCAAACTACACCTGCCTTCATCATTACAGGCACATATAATATCTGACAGACTGTTCTTGAACACCTGCATTTTATTCAGTAACATTGTTCATTGAATTTTAATTTTATTTTAGATTCATGAAGTATAGACTGATCATATAATTCACTCATATTTGTCTAGTTGTTCTGATGAGGACTTAAAGTGATTTTTTATATATAATGTATATAATATTGAATGAAATATTAATAACATGATTACATCTAGCGGCAGAAGGAAAGAAGATGCAGAATGCTATCTACATAAAATCTCTCTTGTTAGGAACATATGAGTGAGACCTGCTGGGCCGTGAAATCCAAGCCCTTTCCTATTGTCAGCCACACTGTCGTATGATGTTTTTAATAAATGGCTCTTCTGCATTTCAGCACAAAAAAAAAGGTGAGATTTTACACCTATTTTCCTACTAGGAATTTGTGTATGGTACTGTTCACTGCCCATTTTAAAATCATTTCAAGAATGGAAGATATTTAATAAACTTAGAAAATAAAAATGACTAGATTTGTTGGTTCACATAGCAACATAGAACTTAAACTTGGCTCATGAGTCATCTTCTCTGCTGTTTTCTGTAATACTTAGCTTTATGCTTTATGAGCCACTTCAGCATCTTGAAACTTCATCTGTATATGTAACAAATTCATATTTCTGCCATACATTCATACAATATTCACTGTGTTGGATCTTCTGCCCATGTTCATCTTAGTGTTAGCATTTAGACAAATGAGACTACAGGTGGGATATATTTTCACCTAACCTTAGTTTCCCAGAGGTTAGGCATCTAGCCTAAGCTAGTTGTTTCCTTTTTCTCTACAGGTAAGGAGGATTGACAGGTTTGTGATGGGAAGATTTGCTTCCTAAGACATTATTCTTTAGGAGCACAATTAGGCTACAGTTGAGTTTTAATATTGAGTTATATGAACCCTTCTCCAGTGCTTTGACTGGTGTCACAAAGTGAAAAGGACACCACTGGGAACTACATGCAGGCTTCAGAGACCTGTTTCTTAAGGGCTACAGTAGACCATTCCTGGAGAAGATGGCTTGTACTTCTTTACTGAAAGGGTTGTTAGGCATTGGAATAGGCTGCCCAGGGAAGTGGTTGAGTCACTATCCCTGGAGGTCTTTAAAAGACGTTAAAATTTATAACTTAGTGATATGGTTTAGTGGAGGACTTGTTAGCGTTAGGTCAGAGGTTGGACTCAATGATCTTGGAGGTCTCTTCCAACCTAGATGATTCTGTGTGATTCTGTGATTCATGTGGGACAATTCAAGTTGAATATACACCTACTGCTGTGCTGCTATAACTAACATCCCAGAAAATGGTTTGGGCCCAAACCAACTCTTGTCTCCTGCATAGTCCTTAGCAGCAGCTCAGAATATACAAAATATGGGGCCTATTGTAAAGAAGCATTTTGGTTATGGCTGCTTTTGTATGGACAGCAATAGAGTTTAATGTATGAATATGTGCAACTGCATGCTAGTTGGCCTCCAGGGTTTGCAAGCTTCCCAGAAAAATTAAATTGACTAGCACTGCTGCAGTCTTAGTTTGCTTAACCAAATGTTTCTATTTATTCATTTGCTTCTGCTTTAAGTCTAGAAAATGTCTTTATCATTTTAGAGTACTTATAAATTAGCAATTAAGACTGATATCTCTTTTTTTTTTAGATAAAAAGTTTTCTTTAAAAAACAAAACAAAACAAAAAAAAACAGAACAGTGTAGTTGGTAAGTGTATATGTTAATAAAAAAAAATTAAATACAATCAAGTATTTGTTGACTACCTTTCTGAGTATTAGGAACCAATTTGCTTATTTAAGTCATGTCAGCAATGCTATTGTCTACATACTGTACAAAATACAGTAGATATATCCTTTCCTCTGAATTGCTTTTTGTTGTTAAATTATAATTTTTTAGTTGTAATGTTTCCATGTTAAACTATCTGATTACTCTTCATTGTGACTGATCAAGGATTACTTTTAATTAAATTGATTGTGTCTTAGTCAAAGGCTGTAGATTTATTTGATCTTTTTAAAACACCGTAACTTCTAATTGACTGTTACTTATTAAGTGCTCTGCTAGCACTTATTATGTGAATGAAGTAAGTCATGGGCTTTGTTTGGTATTAATGTCATGTCACTCACTTAGCTATGCACAGTGTTTTGCCTTCTCATGGTAAAGTGCACTTTTAATTTTGTTCCTGAGCTCTAGCCACAGCTTTCTGTTCAGCCTGTTCCGGTCTTCTGCAGCAGCTCATCTTTTGGCATGGGGAGACAGCCTGCTCCTTTAGGATTTCTTTCTTGAAGAGTGCCCACCCTTCCTGGAATCATTTGATTTTCAGAACTGTTTCCCAAGGAACTCTGCCAAACCAGTCTCTTAAACAAGCTCAGTTCTGTGGAAGTCTGGGGTGGCAGTTCTGCTACCCCCCATCCTTACTTTTCCAAGAATTGAAAACTCCATTTTTGTGAATTCTGTGCCCAAGACAGCCTCCAACCCCCACATCACCCACAAGACCTTCTCTACTGGTGAGCAGAAGGTCCAGTGGGCACCGTCGCTAGTTGGCTTACCCACACCAGCTGTGTCAGGAACTTACTAGCCACACACACTGGAAACCTCCTAGACTGTTTCCTCTCCTAATTTCTTTAGGCACCGAAGTGTCTTCACAAATTTGATCTATCGTGCTAAATTCACACCATTCTTTCTCTGCTGACCTTGGGTGAACTCAAGGAAATCTAGGCTTTTATTAGTCACCTTTTGATTGCATCACAGGATATTGCATGATTTAATTATTTATTTATTTAATTATTTGTTTTAATTTATTATAAATTTATTATTTAATTATTCTTTCAATGTTTTTCGTAAAATGCTTAGAGTTTCTCAGATGAATGATGCTGAAAAAACAGGTTTTTTTTTTTTTTTCATATCATAACAGGGTTGTAAGCATTTATGTAAGGTAAAGGAGAAGTGGATAAGGATATCTGGTTTTTGTGGATATCTAATTAATAGCTACTTATAAAATAAATTAACAACAACAACAAAGACAGGTGACCAAGTAATAAATTAAACAACAAGGTATGCAAAACCTAATGAGAGATAATAAAGACAATAGAAAATGCCATTGGTAACACCTGGAAAGAAAAGAATTCAGAGACTATGGAGCTTCTGCAAACCTGTAACTAATGTTGCACAAACAAACAAGGTGGAAAGAATTAGGGAGATAGTCCTCCTTTTGTACACAGTGCTAATAATAAGATCAATCTAATAGATTTTTAGCAGCAAAGCCTTCTTAAATAATGTAAAGAGGATGTGGATAAACTACACATTGTGCAGGAAAAGCTATAAGAGACAGTTCAAGGGCTCAGTATACATAGGAAACATCACTTTGTGACATCATCACATGAAGTCCTAAGTGTTTCTGGATACCCATCATACCTTTAAATTTACTTCTCAAACATGAAGAAGAATGAAATATTCTTTGACTTCTCTCTGATTATTCCAAGATTATATTTTCTATACTATCTTGATCTTAATCACAAACTAAACTCAGTAAAAATGTAGTTTTGAATGTAATTCTTCAGATTTTACAGAAAAAATTACAAACACAGTTCATCATATGAAATTAGTATTCACAGAGTTCATCTACCAGATTCAAAGATCTTGATTTATGACACAGATTTTTGTTTCTTGAGCTCCTGAAGTGATTGACATAAATAGCTATCATCCTTGCATGAACAAGTCAGTAAAAAGGATAAGATACATACCATCTGCATTTCACAGATTATTCTTTTGGCAGGGGAAATATTAAGACTCAAATATCTTTGGTTCTGTTTTAGCTATTTCATTCTACCATGCTCAGCCCCGTACTTTTTGCATGTTTTCTTCTACTCCATGAATGTTCTCCTGCAAACTGGGTCTTCCTTTTGTAAAAAGTTTCTGAATATGTTATTCAGTTCTATTCCTGGTTAAAAGCTGTAACTTTAATTTCCAGCATCACCACATTGAGTCCCCAAAGAGGTCATTGGCTCAGTAAATTTGTCACTGCGACCTTTTTAATATCTACTTTTTTCATTCAGAAAATAGCTGAAACCAGAAGACTTCTGGCAATCAGCACCAAAGAGATAACACTTTCACAGAAAGAGACAAAATATATATATATTAGAAATCAAAATAGGAAATATTGAGGATATAGAACTGCACACTCAAGATATGACACAGACTATTATTGACATAATACAGTTTTGTGAAATACGTCACCAATGGTTATATACATAATTAAACATGTTGTAGTATTCAGTGTAAATCAAATTAAGGTGAAAGCAGTGGATTACATAGTTTTAGGAGCTGTTGTGTAATAGGAGGAAAACAGAGAGCAAAATAACTATTATTATTGCTGAATTATCTTATTACATGGGGGAGAAGACTATCTATTTGGGCACTAACATGTATGTCAACGCATTGCTGAAGTCAGTTTTAATTTGCAAACATGCAGCTGATCAGGGGAAAGTAAATCTCATGGTTTAAGGTGCTGAGTTTAGCCCCACTGAACAACTATTGATGGGACATAATAACCATTTTTAAAAGATATATTTGCAGCAATATGTGGAAAATTAACTGAGTACTGAATAATCTCATGTTGTCATTGAAGTTGAGGTTTCTGAAGAGGTAAATTAAAAAGACAATTGAGGAAGAGGAAATTGAGGAATAAGTTGGGCTCTAAAGAAAACAAAACAACAAAAAAAACAACAACAACAAAACAACAACAACAACAACAAAAATTTGTCTCAAAACATGTTTCTTTTGGAATGGTTCCCTTTTCTTAAAGACGAGACTGACAGGACAGCTGGATAAACTCAGCTGCAGCAATCTCATAGTTACAGAGCTACAACAGACAGAAAACGCTTCTTTGCTGTGAGGGTGACAGAGCACTGGAACCGGCTGCACAGAGAGGCTGTGGAGTCTCCTTCTCTGGAGATATTCAAAACCTGCCTGGATGCCATCTTGCACAATGTGCTCTAGGTGATCCTGCTTGTCAGGATGATTGAACTAGATGATCTCCAGAGGTCCTTGCCAACCTCAACCATTCCGTGATTCTGTGATCAGAGCAGATATGCTCTCTAGCAATTGCAGAAGGAAAGACAATGTAAGCCAACTTACAGATCTTAGATGTGAAGAGATGTGTCTTATAATGCATTGCTAAAACAATAAATGTCTCTATAGTTGGATGAGTTGAACAGTACAGTTTTAATATTTCCTTTCGATTTATGGGGGATATTCTTTTTTGTATACTCCACCATTCTCTAAAAACTCATCCAACTTCTTGTCAGATTTCACAACTCCTATTGATATATCCCTTACTTAATAAGCTTTTTGCATCCAGCTTCCTATGGAATATATTTAGCCATTTACTTTTATCATTTGTCTGTTGTTGTGTTTTGTTTGTTTGTTTGTTTTTTATGTTTGTTTTCAATATTGAGTTTTTAATTACTATTTGTAGCTTTATGTATGCCAACTTCTGGTTAACATTTTATGCTGACTCTGTCTTTTATGTACACCCTGTAGAATATCCATTATCTGACAACATTCTCAGAACACAAGATGATACCTGCATTGCTTATTATGGTTAATTTCAAAGCAGTTCCCATCAATTTTTCTAAACTACATGAAGAAAAATTTCTCTCTCTTCTGCTTCCAGCAAAAGAACACACCATATAATTTCTTGCCTCTTGTGTTTATCATGTCTTTAAACTATTCCTAAGAAGTATAACACAAGATTTGATCTTACTGAGAAGTTTAGGCTATGTTTATTATGGTCCATAAGTGACTATTAATCTTATAGAGCACTAAATTGTTCTTGGGGTTTTAGTTTTAGTGAGCATTAGAAAACACAGAATTGCATGACAGAATGTAAGAATTAAAAGGAGAAGGAAAGACAAGAAGATGAAGAGCAGGCTGCAATGCAAGAAGGACCAGAAGGGATCTGCTGAATCATCAGGTGGGGTCCTCAACTCCAGCAGGCTAATCTGTCATGTAGAGACTTTCATTAATTGGCCAGGATCTGCCTTCATATTCCAGTTAACTTCTGCTGAAAGACTCTCCTGGAATCTTGTTCCACCAGTAGTGAAATAGAAATCAGCTTCTAATTTCCAGTCTAAAGGTGAACATGGACAGTTATCCCTATTATTTTGTGTCAACAGTTGCTTTTTAACATATGTTTTGTGAGTCAGTGGAGCTTAGAGTTGTTCCTAGACTTTCCTGGAAAATATTCTGTGTCCTTAAAAGGTAGGAGTACTTTGTTGTTGTTTTGTTTGTTTGTTTGTTTTTGTTATTTTTTTTTGTTTGTTTGTTTGTTTGTTATATATATATATATATTTCCCTTGAACAGAGTTTCATTCATTTTATTAAATTGGGTGCACTTCCACTAGAGTTCAGCCTCTTAACTGCATTTTGAAAGTCATTGACAAGGCAAGAAAAAGGACCTGTGGCTTTTCCTCTGGGGAGAGATACAGACTGCCCTTTGGGGATGGGGACTGGTCACTGAGGGATGGCATTGGAGAGCAGAAGGAGCAAAATGGTGGTGGTATATGGGACAAGAAATCTAAGGCAGAAGGATGTGGAGCTTAATGGAGAAGGGGTTTCAGGCCGGCAAAAGAAGGGGCTGTTCTTGGGAAACCCCTAGGGAGACTGGACTCTTTGGGAGGAGAGAGAGAGAGCTGTGAGGTGACCTGTGTACAAGCAAGGAGGCCTTGATTATGTCGAAAGGAAGTACTGTGAAGCTGAACTAAGAGGACACAAAAGTAAGGGCTGTGAGTCCAACGCAAGAGGACTGAGAACAGGAGGGGAATGTGTGTGTCTGCAGGGAGTGTCCCTGAATCCTGCTGTTATGCACACCTGGACCACCATAGATTGCTGGGTACCTTTTTTTCCAAACCCCTTTTTTCTATTGTGAGTGCTGTGATCCTAAGTAAAGTATTTCTTGTGTGATTTTTCTTTACATGGATGTATGAGAGCATGGACTAATAGCTGTATAAGGGGCTTTGTAAGCTCTCATGTTAGTAAAATGAGTGATTCATAAGTTTGAGAATGCTAAAAGAAGCCTACAGGTATAGACTGAGAAAAACAACTTTCACTTTATTGACTCAGCAACTTGAGGACTTGGTTGATCTTGTTAAAGGAAATATTTCGATTGTGTTTTCTAGTCCATAACATCTCCAGATTTTACTGCATCTTGTAAGAAAGAACACCTTCATGAAAAAATGGCAGATTTACTTTTTTTTATTATTATTTTTTTCCCTAAGATTGCAATATTTGTAACAGCAAAACAAGAGGATGGAACAAAGAATGCCCAGTAAACAGCTTAGGGCAGGATTCAGGGACACTGGGGATAAGCACATAAGTTGGTATGAAAACAACCCAGGCTGTCCTGGTCCAGATTGTCCCCTCATTCTCTGTTACTGACTATATATAGATGAGAAGAAAGGGGACACTTTTCAGTTACGCAAGTCTCACTGCTTTCAAAGAAATACATGCCTGACAATTTTAAAACAATAACACAGTGGTTTTGGTTTCTGGATGACTTAGAAACTTCCATTAAAATACTAAATAAGGAAAATATGGAGCCCTCTTTTCCATTGATTAAGAATTTTAAATTCCAGTTCCATTTTTGAATGTAGTTAAATCACTTAGGCACTTTTATCACAGAGTTCATTTTTAAACTATAATATATGTTCACTTTACAATTCTGGAAGGTGCAGATATTCACATTACCACCTGTACTGGCTTTGGATATAAATATTTATTACAATACAATCTCCACAAGGAGCATCACTCACAATACTGCAGATGAAGAAAAGCCAAGATGACAGGACGCAGATGAATGATAATATATTTGAACTTTTGCTGGCAGTAGTCAGCCTTGATATTAACATAGTCACTTCTTTTGTCATGCTCCATATATTGAAAAGTTATTTTAACTGTCTAAGTCTGTTATAACATCATCAGCCATAATTCCAGAATCTGAGGAAAGCCATTGACTTTTTTCCCCAGTTAGCAATCTTCATTACCTGTCTAGTCTGAACGTGAAAAAAAATATATATATTTTCAGTTACTACACATTTAATAAATTGTTAATATTGTAATAACTGCAAAACATCAAAGAAGTTCTGCTGGTATTTAAGAAAGTTTAGTCTGAAATTCATGCCATTGATGAATGAAGAAGTTTTAAGAGACGGTTTTCATGCATTTTCATCAGACCATTACAATATCACACTGAGTACTACCTTTTATATTCTTGAATACATTGCTTACAAGTTAGTATTGAGGTGAGCGACTGGGGAAAATTCGAGTGTTCAACAATTATATTTTAATAAAACCTGCACAACTATTCTGCTGTGTCTCTATCTGATCTGGTTTCTTTTCTGTTACTTCTAGAGGCAATGATACTCACTACCACTCCTTCTACACTTAGAACTTGACAGTTCTGTTATTAGCTACCATGAGAGCCTGGATACCACTGAGAATTTGTACCCTCAGGTAGGTAACTAAGTAAAATGATAGGACTAGAAGAAAGCATGAATACATAGCAGTTATTTAGTACAAAGTTCCAGTGCTAAGCACTGTAAGAAAATCAGTGTGATAATGTATATAAATAATTTTCAAGCCAAAAAAAAATTGACCTGGAAATACTTTTGAACAAACATACGGCTTCACGCTTCAAGTCTGAAATATTTATTTGGAACTAGATTCAGTTCCCACTGAAGTAAAGAAATGATTTCCCGCTGGTGAACACCAGATAGAGTGGGAGACAAAGAGATGCATCAATTGTTTAGGAAAAAAGACAAAGCTCGCCTAAAACTGTGCACAGAAATACAGTACAACTCAAATCTGCGTTGCAGTTCAGTGAATGCCAACAATGTTCTTGTATGTTTTGCCTACTATATCTCCCTTAGATAACTGGAAAAAGTAAAAATGCAATGGAAAATATGCATTATTTCTGAAATTATCAAAGAGCCTGAAAAAAAAACAGGAAAAGAAAGATTTGTGGGTTTGTAAGAGCTTTCAGTTCTCATCTATCTCTAGAAATTTAGTGGTGCCTTCAGATTTACATATATCTAAGTTATACAGTTTTCTACTTTCGCTATAAAGATAGTGGGATGCTGCTAGTTTCAGAAGCCTTAAACCTCTCAAGTTCCTGCATGCACTGTAATCTCTTAGATGTGTGGGCAAATCTTTGGGCAGATTTCTTTTAGTGAGAGAGTTTCCTTGAATGTGGCTAGCCAATCACAAAGAATATGTGTAAGGTGAACATTTATTTAAACATGAAATAGCAAACAAACTGTAGCAATATTTGTGGACCAATAAACTGTGCAATGTGTAAAACAGTGAAAACAACAGCTAATTCAGTTCTTTTAAAACCAAAATCCAAGGAATGCTAAGGAGAGAAATTTTTGTTGCAAATGTGAATCATCAGAAAAAATATTATCTAAAAGTTGCCAGAGTAGCAGGTTAGAGATACGAGAGAAGTTCCCAAAGTTGTCTGTCTTAATATCAAATCAGGAGTGTGATTTCCTGTTCGCATGTGGTCGATGGATCACAACTGTTAACTATGACTATTCTATTACTAAAGGAAGAATGGACCATTTTATATAAGCAAAAAAAAAAAAAAATCAAGAGTAATGAATCCCCTGAAATTCAGATGTAAAGGAAGCAAAATTAATGAGTATTACCCTGATAGATAAGTCAGAAGTAAATAAATTGAAGTAAGCAAACATAACTCCAATTTCCCCCACTAGGTTCTGCAGATGTTTTAAAAAGTAACTTATAGGCAATAATATCAGAAGGAGAGATACCAGAAGTTGAAATGTATCCAGTCAATGATATGTTTCTTTTCCCTCCTGCTCCTGTTGTCTTCTTGTATTTTGAGAATTCAGTTCAAAATATGCAAAATTTAAGCTTTCTTGCAAATTTAAATGGACAGACAAAGGCAACATGACTGTTAAAACTTCTCTCTTGGCCTCTTCAACAGGTGGTTCTTTAGGGTCCCTCTTAGATGATCTACTAGATGCTTCAGTAAAACTCCATCTAAAAATTTGTCTCCTTTGCTTTATTTTAAAATCTGTTTCATAAAATGTAATGAAGTGTACACACAAATGCACACATAGCCATATAGAATGGCATCCACTGGAATGCATAAATAAACAAATTGTAAAGAATCATTATTAACATAGTGCTTACTCTAACTTTTTTCTTTTTTTTTGCTTGTTTCCACTACTCAGTGGACTACCTCTAGCAGTAAGCTCCTGTCTTTTATCTGTAAAAAGGCAAGCATAAAAGAGACAAAAATGATAAAATTTTTGTAGCTGTAGAAAAGATTTTCTCCCTCAAAGCTTGAGTATGCTATCTAAAATAGATTTCATATAATTCAGCTTCACATACTGTTGATATGCAAATTCATAAGTACTTGTAAAGAACTGAGATGCTTGAATGATAATTCACAGTGAGGATTTGTTCTCACTCAGTCTGATACATATAATGTACATACTTGCTGAGCTAAAACCATCCCTCATTTCTCAAATGAATATCTACGATATCTTTAGAAGCTCAGTGAAAGAGTTTCTAATCAACACAAGTGAATACACCATCTGATTTCTTCCCTTTTTCTTTGCCTCTGTCCCAAGCACAGCCCTCTACTGCTTAGGACTCTTTGAAGAGTGAATTCAATGACTTGAATACCCTTCATCATTAATCTGCAGTTTCACTTAAGTATTTTAATATCCATATACATAGGGCCTTTGATTTAATCTTGTCTGTCACCATGTAGTCTACCAAGTGGGGCATGTGACATTTCAGAGTACAGAGAAAATTTTGACCAGAACATGAAGGCTGTGAAGTATTACAACAATTGAGGACCTTGTCCAAAGGAAGACAAGTCATCATCTGTCTGAGCAAGAGAGAGTAGTAAGGGGTCCCTTTCTCTCTAAGAGGAAGGTCATACTAGGCTAGTTTGACTAAAATCACCACAGCTTGCAAGCAAAGGAGGAGAGAAGGACCATCTATAAACTTATTTTTAATGCTGTTCTTCAACACCTGAAAGAGAAAAAAAAGAGTAGGTTACAACAAGGAAGTTATAATAGAGAAATTTCAAAAGTTACAGGACTATGAAAAATTATATGTAAGAGAAAGGGGAAGATGAAAAAAGATGGAATGTGAAGCAACAGAATAGAAAGAACACAAAAAGAAAGGTGTACATGTAAGAGATTAGGATAGGGAAAGAAAAGTGGGAAAGAAAGAGAAAGCTGCAAGAAGACAGCTGTTCTTTTGTTCTTTTTGTATTCACAATGTTTAATGCTTTTCCTCTTCCTGTCCTGGTATACTACTTACCAAAATGCAAATTGGAAAGAAGCCTAGTTACTCTTAGTTCTGATCCTTTTTCTGTGAAAAATGCTTAAATTTCATAGCAGTCAATTGGTATGTCATGGAGTAATGGAAAAAAAACATTATAATAGGAGAAAAAACTCATATCACAACTGCATTAACAGTTCATGATTTTAAAATAATTTCAGCCTGTGTTTCTGCTTTAAAACATCCATGTTATTTGCTCTTTCCTTAGGAGAAACAAAGGTCTAGATAATTATCATCAATCAAAAACTTTTACATAAATAATGTCCATTGATTGTTTATTTGGAAATTATAAGCAGTTTAATAGATGAGATCATCTTCAATTTTTATCATACACTAATTAAGTACGCCCCAACCTATCATTGTTGTTATATCTATATCTATTTATGCTGAATCCTGGACCTGAAAAATAAATTATTTTTTAGACATTATTATGCATTAGCTATGATAATATTTCATTTTGTCTTAGCTATGCTCATAATAGTTATTCTATATTCTTTAATTTCAGCTCTCTGCCTCTGACATTTACTTTGATTTTTTTTAAGTATTTAATTAATATTTAATTCAGAAGAGAATTGTGCAGCACACTGGCAGACCTTTAATTTCCAGAATAGTGCCTGTTTTCTTCTGTGCGACTTCATAAAACAAATTATTCCCTGTAATCTGTAAAACAATAAACAGAATTATTATATCTTAGCTTATTCATCCTCTACTGCCCTCCTGAATACCACTTACTAAATCAAGCAGTAGAGGAAATTATTAAGGGAATGACAAGGAAATATAAGACAATTATTTTGAAGAGGCAAAAATTTGAAAAAAAAAATTAGAATTTAATTTAAAGTTAAATGAAATTAGAATTTTATTTATGATATTATGACTCAATTCTAAACTAACTCACTTTAATTTATAAACTATGTGAAAAATAAATTCTGGTTTTAAATCATATTAATTGTTAAGAAGAACATTATTTGTACAGGTAAGCAAACTGCACTAGTAATGTTTTCAGATATCATTAGTATAGCATGAGGCCTGTGAACAGGGTAAATGCGACATGAAAAATATCTGAGAAAACAAAATGAAGTAAAGCATTTTCCTGTGGAATATTCCTCCATCTCTAAATTTGGGACTGCCTTATTCTGGCATTTTAAGGAGCTCGATGGAATTACCTTTTATTTCTTCTTTCATTCAATTCCATCTCTACTGAGGGGTAGACCAACTTTTGATAGTAAAAGCCCTGAAGGCAGTCCCTGAAGGCATTTTGATATTGACTTTCTTCTACAGAGGCACTTGCCATATTTCTCACACACATACTTGCGCATTCTTAGGTTCTTACTTATTTATGATCATACAAAATCATCTATTAAATAAAAATATGATCTTCAGGGGACTACAAGAATAATGTGTACATGCAAACTGATATGCATGTCAGAGGAAAATTATCCATTCATTCAATACAGGCTGAGTGTCTGCTTGGGATTGTAGATGAGAAACCTTCCATTGGGGGAGTTTAAGAACATTAGCAATGTGTTCCTCAGCATTGTAACAAGGCCTAGACCTAGGACAGCTAAAGCCGGGCTGGTGTCTCCGACAAGATGTGAGTCATCAAAAGCCTTGCCTGAGCGCTTTTGCTCTGGAGCACTTATATCTGGAGATTTCGGGTACCTTCTGCTCAATCCAGTTTTAGACTATGGTGCAATACATAGAATGCTCTGGTTTAGTTGGTTAGTGACCTGAATGTTAAGTAGATATACATGCTGATTTTTTCAGACATGTAATCTTTATTTTTTTCTGAACACAAGGTGATACAGAATTTTTGCAGCACTCACCAAATGTTCTGGCTAAACTCCATCAAAGCTTATATTTTCTGCCTGTCACGATTTCTACTGAAGTTTCAAGAAGACACAACATTTATAATTTTCCATCTTTAACAGGTTGCTTTACATGTGTTTTTGTTGTTGTTGTTGTTGTTTTTTGTTGTTGTTATAAACATTTCTGATTTTCACCCTACAATTGTCAAAATTTCAGTGATGGGAAAGTGATCCCTGCAAATACAATTTTTAATTAGTTTGTAGAATTTAATGATATCTTTGCCTGGAATATGCTATATAACTGTCAGTTATTATTACTGCTCCATCTGAGTTCAGACACAAACATATTTAGCATAGATTTTCTAAAGATGCCTTTGGAAGACCCAGAAGAATAATCATAATACTTTTCTTATAATCAGAAATAAAAGCTCACCCCTTCTATTGAGCAGTTTGACTTGTTGTTTAGTTTCAAAGCAAGTAGTATATTCTAGCCAGGGGGGAAACCTGATGAGTTGGTACCAATAAACTTTCAGTACTGCATCACACCATTCCCTTAACAGGCTTAACATAAGTAATAAGAAATCAAAGCATTTCCCATATCAGTATTAAAGAGTGTTTTAAAATGAAATTATTTACAAAGCAAAAAGAAAAATATAGACATAATATTTACTTGATAAATAAAACTGCTTCTAAATTCATGCTTTTCTACTATGTCCATCTCTATGATTCTGGAGCACCAGCTGAAATATCAATAGGTTACAAATGAAATTCACAGTCTAGTATGATGTTTAAGGATCATCTGATTGGCACTTTTTCTGCTCAGGGTAGGGGGCCATGTAAAAAATATACTGAAGTGCATGAATACCCCTCACATTGCAAGTTCTTGTTTTTAAGTGGTCTGTATTGAAACACACACATGTACAACCCTTACCTAGGCCTAATTTCAATAAATTTCCTTGCAAGAAAATGTGTCCTACATTTCCTTCTGAGATGTAACCAGATCACACTGTCAGAGGAGACATGAAAAAACTTCTCTTGTACGGGTGACTTTGCTTTGGTGAAACATTGCCAAACTTCACTCACCTAAAATGTCAGGAATATATTTCTTCATTAGGAAATAACTGCATGTAGAAAAATGGTTTCAGTAAATTCCTTGAACAATTCTGAGGACTGAAAAGGTATGTGAGTTTCTGACAGTTTCTTATCACAAAGACTATTCCTTGTCTTTTAATAATTTATATGCTTTATAGAAGATAAAGATTATTCTTTTATTAGCTGTAAACCCATACACAATAAACAATCTCGTGATTACTTTAATATGAATGATTTTAACTCTCTTACATACATTCTCCTGAGAGATGAAAAACAGTGATGAAAGTGAAATTTTCTTCCTTGGTTCTTATAGGAAAGATGGAATTTAAATGCATTCTAAAAAACCACGATCGGTATGAAAATCTGAAACTGTTATTTTAGGTATAGAAATGCCATATTATGAATACCATACTGAATTCCTTGGAGTTTCTGCTCAGAAATCTCCCTTAGCTGTGCAAAAACTGATAGTGAGAATCCAGAGTACAGCCAAACTTCTAAGTTTGCATTGCCTCTTTGTGTAGGCTTCACATGAAGGACAGCTCTAGATACATCTAGTGACAGCTCACTGCTCTTCTGTTTCCCCAGACTGCCTTATCGAACTTTCTGAATATCCATGACAAAACCATGGACTCATCGAAGTAAAACTTCCATATTCTCTATTTCAAACAAGATTGAGCTCAGTGAAGTCTTGTTGACTGTGCTATGCAGGAGGTCAGATAAGGCCATCACAATGGCCCCTGCAGGGCATGTAATGAATGCATTATATTTGAAATGTAAAACATTTCTTCATTTTATGTTCTGCTGAGCCTGGAAAGTTCATGACAGAGGCAGTTCTGAGATAGCAGCTCTTATTAATAAGTATAGTGTATTTGAACTAAACTCATTATTTCACCTTGTGTTTTGCTGCTTATGGTTTCACAAAGAACTTACTATTACATTGTTGGTTTATTCCTAAACCTTCTTTTCTTGTTCATTCAAACCTACGCTGCTCAGATATTGACCAGCATTAAAATAAATTGGTACGAACTATACTGTATTTTAATCTTCTTCTTTTAATGTTTTAAATGATTCAGAAAAGTCTATGTTTGGTATCTGGAAATACTCTAGAACCTTCCAGACCTTGATATAAGGGTAGGTGAAGCCTAGTTCAAAGATTTTTGTTACTTTACTGAGAGACATACCAGATAGAAACTATTATAAGTTGTCAGGAAATAAAGTAATTTGAAGGGGTTTTCATTTATATATAGAAAGTCACATCATTGCACTATTGAAGTAAGTGGGATCGTTTGGTTTTGGTTTTTGTATATGTAATAGAAATAAATATAGATAGAATAATATAATTAAATTGATAGAATTTCCTGCTCTAGGGAACCTTTTGTAAGACTAGGGGTCTTCCAGAACTTAAAGAGAGCTTATTAAAAAAGATTGAGAACAACTTTTTGCTCAGCCATGTAATGACAGGACAAGGGGCAATGGTTTTAAACTAAAAGAGGGGAGATTTATATTAGATGTCAGGATGAAATTCTTCACTCAGAGGGTGGTGAGGCACTGGAACAGGATGTCCTGAGAAGTTGTGCATGCTCCATACCCGGAGGTGTTCAAGGCCAGACTGGATGGGGCTTTGGGCAACCTGGTCTGGGGGGAGGTGTCCCTGCCCATAGCCGGGGGGCTGGAGTTAGGTGATCTTTAAGGTCCCTTCCAACCCAAGCTATTCTGTGATTCTATGATAATTGTAATATATGAAGGATGTATACTTTGAGGCAGTCCTCAGGTTCAAAATGCCTTTTTTTAAGGATTAGTTATAAATACAAGATTCTGATTTGTGCTCTTGATTGGATTTGAAATGGAAATATATTTTGAAATATGAAGAGTTCTTTTAAGCAAAATATTCTGAAGAAGACTATACAGGAAGTATTACTACTGTATTGACAAAGTCTACCAAAACAGATATTTTGAGAAAACTTTAGAAAGCCTAGCCTTTAATGTCTCTTCCCTTGACTTTTGATCGGAATTTGGTCTAGGAATTGCTAGGAAAAGCAATACTTTAACTTATCGACACACAGGAACTTGGTCATAAAAGAGAGTTGGCTAAAAAAAACATTCATACCAGCATCAGCTCTGAAACACTATACAGAAGACAGTCAGTAGCCCTAAAGACATAAGCTCAAGAAACCTGCACAAGATCCTCCACACCTTGACAAGGAATGGGCACTAGGTGGACTTTAAATTCCAGATCTTTCATACTTGCTCCTGGACAGTGACTGCACATCTGCTTTCTCTCATATTAAAACAGAAGTAGCGTCCTCCATCTCTGAGCTGGTCAATAAGACCCTGGTAATGGCTTTTGTCTACCTTGATGAAATAATGTAGCTTCCTTATCAGCAGACAGTATTAATTATCAAACACTGGTCACTCCCCTGTAAGCAATAATATTATCAAAACCAGAGAGTGTAGCTGTGTTATTTCATGTGCCATTAGGTTGAACTGTTTCCATTTTTATGTGCACCATAGCTAGCCAAAACAATACATTTTACTCATGCCTAAATGATCATATTTTACTCATAAGTGCTGTTTCAGCAGCAAGCAAAAGGTACATTGAAACATGTAGAAAGTACATTTTCTCAGATATTCAACCTGAATATGCAAGCTGTAATGTCAGTTGAGAATATTTACTCAGACAATTGTATAGAAAGCAAGACAGCTATTTGATGGAGAGCCATCAACAAGAAACCAAGGACCACAAATATTCACACATCAATAAACCATGAAAATGTCTTTCTATGATGCTGTCACTGAAAGGGCTAAGATGCATAATCAAGTTGTTACTTTGATTAACTCTAACTGTATTCTCTTTTTAATAATTACCATGGCATAGGAACAACTCAATTTGTTTAGGTGAAATAAAGTTATAATTACATATGCAAATCACAAATAAATGTTGAGGTGAAATAAATAGTAAGTTATTGAGTGTGAGAAATAATCCAGATTTTGAAAATATAATTTAAGCTATAAGGGAAATAGTCAAAAAAATAGTAATTGAATATTTGGTGTTTGCTTATTTTAATACAATAAAACACCTGTTAGCTAAACTGCTATGTGAGATCACACATATGTTCATAGCATGCTTCGAATACTCCAAGTAGAAAGCAAGCCCATTTTTAAAATTATTTTAAAAAGACCAAATTGCACATATCTATCTATTTCTTATTCTGTGCCACTCTGGTTCTAGATGGAACCTTCTGTGAGGTATTTCCCTCATCTAGCAGAACTGTCTTTTTATTTCTTTTTATTATTTTTTTTTACCAGATTACTCTTGCAGGATCAGTGAGTCAAACAAGTGCAAAAAGGCACCTAGTGAGTACCAGATATTCTGCTTTGGGAAAAGTAAAACCACACAGATATGGTTGTATAAGAGCGCTGTAAGCATGAGAGAAGTGAGACTCTTTTTTTCTTTGCAGTGATTAACTGTTAAATTGCCTCGGCCATCTTTTTTTAACTTCAACATCAGGCACACTGTATCAAGCAATGTCACAGTATATTAAAGAAAAAAAAAAAAAAAGGAAGGGTGCTAACTTAACTGAATTCTGAATCCATAAAAACATACATATGTATGTTTTATATCTTATGTCTTTATGTCTTAATTCTTTTATATCTTTATGTCTTATAGTATATTGAAAAAAGTGTTGCAATTTCTGAAAGAAAAACACAGCATCAGTCTGTCAGGACTTGAAAAGATGAGTTGTTATTTGAGTACCCAATGAGTAAACTATGCATGTTTCTAAGTTTCTATGCATGTTTCTACTTCAAAAGGAAATACAA
The DNA here is from genome assembly GCA_011074415.1 of Stictonetta naevosa. Taxonomy (NCBI): domain Eukaryota; kingdom Metazoa; phylum Chordata; class Aves; order Anseriformes; family Anatidae; genus Stictonetta; species Stictonetta naevosa. The sequence goes on from CM021699.1 coordinate 97,418,066, forward strand.
AATACTATGAATGAAGATTAAATCAATGTGAAATGATTTTAAGTTTTCTGATCTCTATTCCCAGTTCAGCTTTATTATGCAGGAAAGCAGACGTTTGCTATTGAACTGAAGGTCTCATAATCCCTTTTTCTACAAGTTTGTAGTCCTTTCTTGCATTAAATTTCACATTTTCACAAATAATATAACCACTTGCTTATCTACTTTTCTGATACCTGCTAAAATTTGAATAAAGCACAAGAAGGTGGTTATTCAAGAATCTAGTTTAGGAGCTTTTAAATGCTAATGTGATTAAATTGTAATATGATTACAACAGTTTAAGGAAAAGAAATCAATGTAGGATTGATTAGAACATTTAAAAAGAAACCAGTATATTGTTCAAAGAACTGTTCAGAATGAAAACCATTAAATGAAAGATATGGTCTATAAAAACACAAGCACTATGGCTGTGAAGTGTCCACTGCCAGAAAGTACTCTTCAACACTGTTTTAGAAAATACTGTTGCACCTGAGAAGATGGTTCATTTTTCATGGTGCTTCTAACTCTAAGTTCTCCTAATACAGTCACTCTTAATGACAACTCTTTTTATACAGACAGCTGCAGTTTAAATAGTTTATTTTTAATTTATTCATCTGAAGAAATACAATACCTCCAGGCATGGACCATCCTATCAACACTGCTTGATGATTCACAGTCACTCCACTAATGTGCAGTAACAGAATGACTGACATCTGCTATCAAGAACTGTCTGTCGATGATGTCTGCAGGCACATTGTTGATTTTTTTTTATAATCATTTTGTAAAATATTCCAAGATGCTTTGCAAAGCACATGTGGTCCACTGACCATAGGCTGAATAATATTTAGCCTACCAAGACTGCTTGCAATTTTCCTTTATTTATTTTCAAGTCTTCTTCAGTCATAATAACCTTACCGAGGTCAATGGCTTATTAACTACTCATTAAGAGTTGTAAATAACAGATGGGAAAGGGATGTTACTGAGAGTACAGTGCTTGTATTCTAGATTGTCAATAAAACTCTTTTGTAGTGCCATAATCTATAAGTACTTGGAGTAGAGGATCACTCTCAACTATCTAGCAATTAGATCTTAGTCCTAAGGAATTTATTTTATTTATAATCAGTTGATGGAAGCTTGATTCCCAATAGCTCTTTTATCCTTTCTAAAATAGGCAGGTGAAATGAACTGCTCAAGGGGGTAATTTTGATGGGGGTACATACCTTTTTCTTCAGGCTCCATTAATTAAGCCTAAAATTACTTGGTACTTTGGTAGACTGATCACAACATGGAAGGCAGATGATTTTAGGATTGTTTCCCTCAGCAAAATTGTATAAGGGATGCTTGCCAGAGCTGATGCATATTCTTAATGGGTGATGACAGATTTGCCTATCATTATAACAACACTAAATAATGTTATAGACATTCTCTAGGCTTACACAGAATACTTCTGTGAAATAAAAAGGACCCTCCTTTCATGGATGCTTTCCATTCATGATGCTTTCTTTTTATCTCTTATATTCTTGCTCTGTAACTCAGGCCAGTTAGATCTTACACAGAAACAAAAAGTATTTTTCAAGAACTATAAGAACAGTCAGACACTAAGAGGGAAGGTTTACCTGTTTGTACTTTTATTTGCTAAGCAGTAATGCATTTTTTAAATTTCCTATCATAGAACAAATAATGTTAATAACAAATTAAACTGAAATTTTAGTAGTGCATTAAAGACAGTTGGAAAATTTTGTTTCATTCAAAAAACATTTGTAAAAACAACAAAAAACATTTGTGTTCCTAAGTGCAACACAAAATAATTCTGTAAATAACAGAGATTACAATTTAGGAAACCTTTAGTAGGTAAGGTACTTCAGGTATCAAACTCTTTTTGGGCACCTAAAACCTATAATAGATTATATATCTAAAAAGAATTGCAATCCTAAATACTCTGTTGGTCATGGTTTAAAGCATTTTCTTTTCAGTAATAAAAAATAATAATAATTTTACTCTTAAGTGACCCTTCATGATAGGGGTGTCTACGGAATATTTTAAACAGGTATAGTATTTCTGGGTATTCCCTTTCTGCTAGGGATGTACAGGGAGGGAAAAGATTATTTTATTTCCATCAACCAACTATAGTATAGTCATTGCTCAAAATGTTAATACAAAAGTTATTTAATGCATAATGACTGTAGGTATAACTATGTGCCTATCAATGTGACGGACTGAAGTCAGATATGTTAAGGGTGCTCATTTCTGCAGGTTTCTCTTTATAGTTTTGCTTCTAAGGGAACAGTGGTTATTACAGATGTGAACAAACTTTCTGAATCTCAAACCCACCAATCTGCATTGCTGAGAGTATCAATGCATATACAAACTAGTTCAGACTGTAGGAGAGCTGTGGAGCTGTGGAGTTTTTGAGGGGTTCGTGACAACCTTTCACAAGAAGTACCTGCAGTCAGCAGGGAGGCTGTGTGGCTCCTGGGACAGCCACTGGTGTTGATGGTTGGTGTCCCCTTCCCACTGGGAATTCATATCCATTATTTGCAAGGGCCTGTCTGTGCCCATCATAGGTGCCTTTTTGCTAAAGCACAGAGCAAGCATCATCAGGAGTTGGAAACCATGGATAGCAGGCTACCCAGACATTCATATCTTGGCTTCTCTATTCAGTAGCAAATGAATCAGTGGCAGCAGGGATCTATGAACTTAGGTGAATGCTGCAGCAGATAATGGTATCGGATTGGCTGTATCTTGCTTCAGGGTTTTATTTTGGACTTGCAGAATGTCATCATGAAGCATACAGAATAAAAGCAGCATCTAATTGCGGCATGTATTACTGTGGGTTTCTCTTTCCCCTTTTCTCCAGTGAGGGAAAAAAAAAAAAAAAAAAAAATGTGCTCCTTTAAAGAGATAAATCAGAATGATGATGTTCTACTCTCTTTTATTTTCGGCTGTATTGAATCTCATTCCTACCACACGTACAGTGAAACCGCTCAGATTACGGTACTTCTATAAACAAGGCAATTTTTGGAATCGATCACAGGGCATGGTAGTCTAAGAGGAACTTTATGAGGCTATTCTGGAATATGTAGAATTTCCTTAGTGTCTCTAAGTGCCTGGGTTTGGTATCTTGTAAAAACATTCACTGCAGATTTATATTACTGATATTTCAAGAGTTAGGATGCTAGACCAGGAATTATTGAATTGCAGTATCAAATGATTAAAATGGAGTTATTCAAGTGATATTACTATTTTGAAAGCTGTTCTAACATTCTCTTCTTCTTGCACCAGCCTATGCATGTTCTGGTGATGTTTTGGAAGCAGTAACCTCTCAATATTGGCTTGCTTTCTGTAAATATAGAACATGGCACAGAGTATCAATTATTTTATTGGTTTTCTGTTATTAAACAACTAATATCACATTTTTGATATTAATATGAATATATGAGATACCTCAGTGGAGCCAAGACAAACTCACAGAGGAGACAAATTTCTTAGTCTTCTTATGCGGCATTATGGGACTTGTAATTCAAGTTCCTCTATTGTATTAAACTAGCTAAGTCTTCACACAGAAGATCAATCAATGTCTGAAAATGTTAAAAGAGTTTTTCCTAAAATATTAATCTTTATTTATTAGTCTTTCATTCCTTTTAAGGCATCCTCCTTGCATTTGACAGGAAGTGAAATTAAATGAAAATATTGAAAAACTGTGCTCAGTTCATAACTGACAAGATAAGCCTTTAGTCTTTTTGACTTGCTCCATCACTTCTTCTGTGGATTTATAACAGCTTTCACTACACCAAGCAACATCACATGAGAAGTGATGGAGAAAGTCAGAAAAACTAAAGGCTCTTCTTTAATGATTTTTATTGTTAAACCTGAAAAATTGTATAAAGGCGATATCCCAGTTTTGCAGATAGTCAAAGCAGGGTCCAAGAAAAGGCAGAACACTGCTGCTACACTACTCTGTCACTCCTGGTTCACAACTTCTTTCAACACATTTTTTTTTAAATCTACTAATACAAAATAGACCAGCTACAGCAGAAGATATACCTTTTGTCTTAAATATTTAGCATTTTTCTACAGAATATTTGATCTGTGAGTTACAGCAACATAAGAGCAGAGGTCACTGCTGTAGACATTCCTGTTCTCTCCACTCAAAGGGCAATATATCAGAGTTTCATAAACTAATTGAGCTCCTTTTAAGAACTAGGAGGTTTTATTAATGTTCATAATCTCAAAGCTTTATGGTATAGAAGCTTTCTAGTTTCTAGTGTGTCTGTATTAATCACTAGTGTAATCCTATCTGATGCTAGTCACAGGTCTGCTAAACCATTATTTGCTGCACTGAGGACATGGCTATATGCTGTCCTCAATTATTGCTACACTATTGGCTTTACTAATTGACACTAAATCTTGTACATCTCTGCTGAAATCACATTTTATTGCATGTATGTATGCGACATTATAAACACTTAATTTACTTTTGCCATTATGAGCATTTTAAAATCTGCCAAGAAGAAACATGGTGCTTCTTTTTTTCTTTCTTGCAAAGTTTCTTCATAATATACTGCTACACTTGTAATTAAAAAAAAAAAAAAAAAAAAAAAAAAAAGATTTGCCAGTAGTTTCTTGAGGTTTCAAAGTAAACAAACAGCTAACAAAGAAGCTGAAATTGAAGCAGTTGTAAACATCAGAAATGATGAAGAATTAGGTTTCATCATCAAGTCATTTTAGTGCTGCTTCTTGTGCTGGGGGCCCCAGAGCTAAATGCAGTGCTCCCAGTGGGGTCTCGGGAGAGCAGAGTAGAGGGGAACAATCACGTCCCTCTCTATGCTGGCCATGCTTCTTTTGATGCAGCTGAAGATGTGGTTGCTTTTCTGGGCTGCAAGAACACATTGCTGACTCATGTCAAGCTTCTTGTCAACCAACACCCCCAGGTCGTTGTTATCAGGGCTACTTTCAGTCCATTTTCCACCCAGCCTGTATTTGTGCTTGGGATTGCCCCAACCCCATTGTAGGACCTTGCACTCTAACTTCATGAGGTTTGCACAGGCCCAACTCTCAGTCCTTTCAAGGCCCCTCTGGATGGCATCCATTCCCTCGAGCATGTCAGCTGCACCAAATGGTATGGTGTCATTGGCAAACTTGCTCAATTTCACTGTCCATGTCACCAACAAAGACGTTTAATAGTGCCAGTCCCCTGAGCAACACCACTTGTTACTAATATCTACTTGGACATTGAGCCATTGACCGCAACTCTTTTAGTGCAACCATCCAGCCAATTCCTTATAGGCTGAGTGGTCCATCCATCAAATCCATGTCTCTCTCTAATTTAGAGACGATGATATCATGAGGGACAGTGTCAAATGCTTTGCACAAATACAGATAGATAACGACAGTTGCTCTTCCCCTATCCACCACTTCATGAAGAGTGTCCATAGCCAAATATACTTTCTCTTCCCTTTACCCTCTATCACTCACCAGTAATCCAGAATATTTGAAATAAATTATCCAAATACATATAATCTAATTGGAAAAAAAATAATAAAAAAATCACATATTGTTTTAAATTTGTGGTACTTGGTATTCTATTGTTGGAATTAATGAGCATTTTAACTTACACATATGTATGTATGTGAGTGCATATGCATACATAGGTAATATATATATATATGATTTAAACAGAAGGATGCATATATTTGTACAAATATATGTACATAAATGGCAGAACCTGTAGGATTCCTCTCTGACTTTAGAACTGCCCTTGAATTTTTCTGAGACAACCCAAGGACATCAGCCATAGCCTAAGAGTTGGGAGTTGCAAAGGGGCTGCCAACGGATAGGATAGATTTCAACAAGTTCTCCCATGGTAAGTTTTTCATCTAGAGTAGTGTGATGGTTTTAACCTGCTGGCTCCCTGAACTCCACCATAGCCGATCTCTCGCTCCACATCCTCAGATGAAGAAGGGGTAAAAATACAATGGGAAAGGGCTCAAGGGCTGAGATAAGGACAGGGAGATCACTCAACAATTACTGTCATGGGCAAAACAGGCTCTGCATAGGGAGATTAATGTAATTTATTGCCTATCACTAACAGACGTAGAGCAGTGAGAACTAAAAGCAAACCAAAACGACCTTCCCCCCATTCACCCTCTTCTACCTCCTCCCCCCGAGAAGTGCAGGGGAACAGGGAATGGGGGCTGCATTTTTTTTTCCCTTCCTTCAATCTGCTCTCCTAGAGGCCCACCTAGCGTCGCTCCCTGGCTCGGCTCTGGCCAGCGGTGGGTCCCTTTTGGAGCCTGCAGCCCCCCCATGTCAAACCATTGCCACATAAACCCAATACAGACCAGTCTGGTTGGGATTTGTTGTTGTTTCAGCACATACAAAGATTAAAGTTTACTATTAGAGTTATATAGGAATTCTGTATAGGAGAAAGACAAAGGCTAGCATATCATTTGGAGTAAAGCTGCTAAGAGCCTGGCAGAGAAGGGTAGGCTGGATGATGTACCTTCTCGAATAAATGTTTAATCTGGGCCAGGGCTGGGGGTCCTTGGCTGAGGGTCAGAAGGAATGAGTATATTAACCAGCAAAAATCCCAAACTATTCTACTTTATTTGTGTTTTGGAGAGGAGAAAGACAAAAACTTAAGCTGTTCTTCCACTACAGTTTATTCTGAGCACATTTCAGTGCAGCAGGGAACATTGCTGCAAACCAACAAGTCTGACTTTTCTAAATGTAGAGTGACTGGCATTCTGCAAACATGTAGACCTGTTGCAATAAGTCACGCTATTTTTTATTATTATTATTTTCCATAACAACCTAATTGCATTTCTAGTGGAGAATATAGATTTTTTTTTCTTCGTTGCAGTTAAAAATATATGTAATATCAATTGTTACATTTGAGGTGTGGAACCATGAAAGTATTAACTGTCTACTACATACCAGAAAGGAGAAAAGGCAAAACTGATTTTCCACAAGATTCATTCTCATTCTCATTCTTCTCTCCATCTTGTGTCCTAACTTTATTTAATGCTTCTTTCTTCCCTCCTCCCCCCCCCCCAAAAAAAAAAAAAAAAAAAAAAAGCAGGAAAATTTTCTATTTTGGCCATTTTTTTTTTTTTTTTTTTTTTTTCTGTACCTTTAGGAGTTTGACTTTGTTTTCCATATTTCTTATATTTCTTTATGAACTGACCTTCCAAGCCAGATGGCATCTAATGGGATGAGAAATAGTACTGAATACAATGCTGTGACAGAAATAATTCTTACCAGAAAGTGGCACAGAGTTGCATCACACAGGATACCGTCAAAGGATTCTGACTGTGTCATTTACATTATTTGGGGTATTCGGATAATTGAGTAACTGGGTAAGAAGATCAAAATACTATCATCTGTCTTTAGCAGCAATAAGGAAAAAGAATAAGGACATGAGAAATTATAACAGCACAGCCTTCTGTAGCCCTATATCCCATTTTCTACTAAATTGACTTTCCGAGTAACAACTGATCTGTTATGTCTTAAGCACTGAGGGAAAAACAATGCTACACCTGCTAAAATAGAGACAATTTAGACCTAGACTACAAAGAATTATAGTTGAAGGAACCCTGTCATGTTAACCTTAGCCAGATGCAACATAGAATCACCGAATGGTTTGGATTTGAAAGGACCTTAAAGATCATATAATTCTAACCACCCTGCAATAAGCAGGACACCTACTAGATAAGGTTGCCCAAAGCCCCATCCAACCTGCCCTTGAACACTTCAGGGAGGGAGCATCCACATTTCTCTGGACAACCTGGGGCCTTAGTACCATCACAGTGAAGAATTTCTTCCTACTGTCTAATCCAAACCTACTTTTTTTTTTTTTTTTTTTTTTTTTTTTTTTTTTAAGTTTAAAACCATTGCCCCATGTCCTGTCACTACACTATGTGATAGAGTCTCTCCCCATCTTTTCTGTAGACCCCCTTTAAATACTGGAAGGCCACTATAAAGTGTCCCAGGAGAACATTGTCTTCTCTGGGCTAAATAATCCACATTTTCTCAGCTTTTCTTAATAGGAGAAGACCTAGGCTGACCTAGGTAGCAGAGCTGCTAAACAAAAGAGGCTGAGTGACCAATTGTGGTGGTTTTACCTAGCTGGGCAGCTGAACTCCACCACAACCATTATCTCACTCCCCCTCCTCAAAGGAAAAGAGGAAGAAAATATGATGAAAAGGGCTCAAGGGCTGAGATAAGGACTGGGAGATCACTCAACAATTACTGTGATGGTCAAAACAGACTTGGCATAAGGAGATTAAGGTAATTTATTGCCCAGCAGACTAGAGCAGCGAGAAAGTAAAAGCAAACTAAAACCACCTCCCTCACCATCTACCCTCTTCCACCTCCTAACCCCATTCAGGGAACAATGGGTCCGTACCAGGGGGTACATCCCCCAGGAGCAAACTGCTCCAGCATGGGTCCCCCACGGGCGGCAGCTCCCCCCAGACCCCCTGCTCCAGCGTGGGCTCCTCTCCACGGGCTGCAGCTCTGGCCCGGGGCCTGCTCCTGCGGGGGCTCTCCATGGGCCGCAGCCTCCTCCAGGCCACATCCACCTGCTCCACCAGGGGCTCCTCCACGGGCTGCAGCGTGGAGATCTGCTCCATGTGGGACCCATGGGCTGCGGGGGGACAGCCTGCTCCACCAGGGGCCTCTCCACAGGCCGCAGGGGAACCTGTGCTGTGTGCCTGGAGCACCTCCTGCCCTCCTGCTGCACTGACCTTGGGGGCTGCAGGGCTGGTTTCCACTCCTCACTCTATCAGCTGCTGTTGTGCAGGAGTTATTTTTCCCCCTTTTTTTAAATCTGCTGTCCCAGAGGCACACCCAGCGTCGCTCTCTGGCTTGGCTCTGGTCAGCAGCAAGTCCCTTTTGGAGCCGGCTGGAGCTGGCTCTGATCTGACATGGGGCAGCTGCTGGGCTCTGCTCACAGAGGCCACCCCTGCAGCCCCACTGTTTTCAAATCCTTTCCACATAAACCCAACACATCAATCTCATCATATTTTGGACAACACATCCTCAGGAAATGAGCAATAAAGGATGGAAAGTACTGCCTAGATGCTAGGCAGTCTTCACTTCCCACTTTGAAAGACTGTAGTCATGATTGTAAATGTCCAAGACTCCGGGGTTTCTAAGCTGAAATCATATTGAATTATTAATTGTTGTCTTCTTGGAATTTATTCTGAATTTCTTTCTCTTTCCCTTTCTAAGCAGGGAAAATCTCTATTTCTAAGCCTGGAACAGCAATCTTGTAAAAAATATGATTCTTAGGGGAACTCAGACAAAGTCACTTGATTTTCCATGTTCATGACTAGGCTTCTGCATTGTTTATAATTTCATAAAATCTCTTTAGTAATCAAAGCCAGCCCCTTGTGCCATCAGCAACCCATGGCAGAAAGTTATATTTTATTGTCCTGCCTTTGCAGAAGGAAACAGGTTACTGGAGATCGAGTCAATTTTCACAGAGATACCAAAACAATTGCACTGTCTGATTAAAAATCTATAGGAAATTTTGTCATCTAGCATTCACATAAGCTGAATCTTGCTTAGAAGCTCAGCTGAATTAGTGTATGTCAATGTTACAACCAGAGAATATTTAATCAGAGCATAGAATTCAGTGTAATCAGGGAGCAATTCAGAGAGATTTTAGAGAAGATTTTGCACATCTCATGAATGGCAGGAAGCTCAACTGATCGTCCCTCTGAAGGCAATGAACAAATTCCATTTGACTTCATTGGCTGTTGCAGAGAGCTGAAGGGTGAACACGACAGGTTTAATTTTTGATGACTTAGTGAACAAATCACTCATCAAGAAATATAGTAATAGTTTGTGTGTTTCTGTTCCTAGTAACTATGGGTATGTGTTTTCTGGTAAGTAATAGTTAATAATTTAACAGTTGAATATACTTTAAGTCAAAGGATCCATATTTCAGAAGCAGGTGTTTTTTTTTTTTTTTTCAACCAACTCATTGATATTTATAGCTGTGATACCAACAAACTTTCAGTGCATTCTCTATTTAAAGTAATTGTCATGCAGTCGTAGATGGTTCATGGTATTTGAAATGTGTGTTTACAGAAAGTGACAGATCATTAATCCAAGCCTCTCTCAAGGCATGACCTCAGTTTCATGCACAATGACAGTAATTTCTCAAGACTTCTGACTTCTCATCAGGACGTCCCTTCTGCTTGTACACTTGATTGCCTCTAATACACTACATGATAATAACTTGCTCTTGATAACTTTACTCGCCAGTCTGGAGTAACACAAATCTGAAAATGACAATTTCTTTTGAAGTAAATGCTACAAATATGTGCACAAAAAGGAACATTTTTATGAGTTTCATTGTTAAAGAATAATATTATCTACAGCTGTTCTTTGTGCACACTTTAAATATTCCATTACTCAGCAACACAAACTGGAGCTGCTGAGGCTTTCCAATATTCAGAGAGCCAGGAAGCTGCATACTATGACAGAACTCTGAAAGAATACAAAATATGCACTACTTTCACAACAGCTAGATTCCTAATTGCCTGATAAATTCACTCCCTAAAACAAATATACAAACAAACAAAGCAATACGGGTGTTTAAAATAAAATACCTAGAAAATACATAAACTTTAAAGATAACAATGAGTTTTGTATAGATGTAGGGTTATGGACCACTCAGAAATCAGTGCAGCTTCAGTGTCTGTGGATGGAAATTTCAAAGATTTTCAAAAAAATGAGCATTATAAATTCCAGTTAACTATCTTGAATGCCACAGGTATTAATCAAAATTTCATCCTACATTTCCTTTGATGAAATGTATATATCTGAACACACTGACTTGATGCCCTCTAGGAATAAAATTGTTTGAACTTGCAATCCCTCTCATCATATCTTCAAATCTAAAATAGGACTTCAAAAGTGTGCCCTAGAATATCTGTCCATTGACTAATGAGTATGTAGTTTGACTCATCCGAGTGTTAATATCCATGTTGTTGATAGTTAAATTCAGGAGCAAATCCCACCCTCAGAGACTACTTACTAGATAGCAAAGACAGTTGGAAAATTATTGTGCTAATAACCAAAATGAATGAGTTGAGTTTAGGAAGATACAAGTAAATTTAACTCTACAGTCTAGCATCTTTTACTGAAAGGCTTAGGATAGCACAAAAATAAGATATCTTACTCCATTTTTTATCACAGAAATAAACATATAAAAAGATCTACAGCCACAGAATGAAATTTCAGTATGAATAGGTGTATCCAGAACAAGTGGAGAGATGCAGTTTAAAAATTCTTTGAGCAGTATCTTTGACTATTCTACTCAATACATTATGCAGGATAATTCTGTTTTAAGTACAGTTTTTCATCTTCCAGAACAAAAATAAAAATGAGTCTATGCTACTGGAATTATTACATTTTGTGTAGTATCTTGTTGCACAAGAAGCCTGACCAAAGACAATACCTGTTGCTTATGTTCAGTGAAATGTGTATATATAAGCCAAGATACCAGAAAAGAAAGTTTTCTTGTCATATACCTAACTAAAATCAAAGGGAAGATTTAGGGAGGGAGATGGAGGATCAAAAGGGAATTGGAGGTATACTTGGACTGTTTGTGTTTCTGCAACATACACCCTGTGGAACACTCAGATCCAGCTCTTATGCTTCACATACATGCCCAGCTGCTTTCTTTCTTCACCACACACAGAAACCTCACCAGAGCTCAGCAAAGTTTCTGAACTGCTTATCACATATTCAAAGGATAACGTCAAGAACAATTCAGATGCCACTATCCCCCACCCCCCCTTTTTTTTTTTATTTTTCAAGAAATGGAACAAGCAAATACATTGCTTTTATAGGAATGGACAATGATAATAAGCATAACAGCTTCCAGGTGTTTCTGTAGTTTTATTTCCAAACCTGAAAAATCATACCAACTTACATTTACCAAACTTGCAGTTCCTTCTCTCTCTCCCTTAGGATAAAGCAGAAGCTTACTCACATATTTGCCTATTTTGATATGCATGAATGCTTTATTATTCCAGCCATGGAATGACTGGATGATTTGAAAAGCATGGCATAACATATGGAAAGATTTCAGAACACAGAAAAGCAGTGTAGCTTAGGGGCATTCAGGTGATTTATCTGCTTTTTCTGAGTCCTGATAATATACTATTTTAATATGTGGGAACCAATCACTTTGATTTGAGATATTCGCTAAGAAATACACTGTCTGATGAGATAGAATGCTATGTTCAGTAATGAAGACCACAGAAATATGATTCTTTCAAGTAGAATATACTAGCAAATTTCTAACAGTTCCTTTGGTTTTTCCTTGAACACTTTCCTTTCACTTTTGAACACCACGTCTACATGTTTTTCCAGATATCTTCCTTGTACATCTTGTTTGTAGTAGAAGGGAACCAATGACCTTCAGAAGGAACATGCAATAAAAACTTTAATTACTTAATACTGTCTGGGTCTGACTAATATTTGACATTCTCTCACTTTCTCTGAAAAGTGTTTGTGTGATAGTAAATCAGTGCATCATTCTGAACAAGCCATGACACTTTTTACTGAAGGGAGGAGCAAGAGAGAAAACGTTTATGAGTGAATTTGATCTGTATTTCTACAAAATTGAGTTGCCTACTGATGTAAGGAAAAGATGAGAAATAACTTTTCTCTAACTTCTCCTTCCAAAGAGGTAATTTCCTTTTCCATATCAATGGATTCAAGAGCAGAAACTCTGCTTTCACCGAGCAGCTTCATGGGACTCCCTGTAGATCTAGTAAAAGTCACACACATGAAGCTCCATTTGAAATCAGTTTTTGTATTTTTTGTGTTTCTGGGTCTCTGTTCCAAGATGCCTGAAGTTAAACTCATTAAACTCTGCAATTTTAGCTCAGGTTTAGGTTTTGGCACTAGGATGTAGGCTGAAAGGCTCCATTGTAGCTCTGTATAACTTCCTATTATAAACATCCCTGCATTTTGTAGACTGAGACACTTAGCTGCATGTCTGTGCATTCAAAGACCCCCTTGTTTCAGTATCTCCAAAAATTGTCTAATTAATTTTTCTTCATTACATATGTCTTCTTACCTCACAGGTCAATACCTGCTGTGTCTACATCTAACTACTCTTCCTGCATGGGACCTCCCTGGATAGTCCTGGAACTTGCAGTGTTCAGCATCCAGTGAACCTTGCACTGGGCTGAAAGGCAACATTACCTTTGGTTTTGGCTTTAGAAATAAATCAGACAGTTAAAATCTTGGCACACACAGATAAATTATCTTCATTAATTGCTGAGGAGATACAAAGCTAGTGTAGAAATCTTCCTGATTGGCATATAGTATCTGAAAGATGCTGAAATAATTCTTAAATCCTATTCAAAATTGGCTTAAGAATCATGAAAAATAAATTTGTTTTCAAAAATGAATTTTTTTTAAACAGTGACCTTTTCTCTGATTGCTAATTTAGGATTTCTGTAAGTTGCAATATTGCTCCCTTCTCTTGTCTAAATCCCCAAGACTAGTAATTCTATTTTGCCATTTTTTAATTAGAATGTATCCATGGAAGAGACACATGGCAACAGCCACTTCCATATTATAGTACTACAATGCATACATACAATTACAGATCATATTTTTGCTTCAGTCTGAGAAATGCACTTATTTTATGGATTTTCTGATGCTCAGTTGCAAAATGGATGCAGTTTCACTTGATTTTTTTTTTTTTCCAATTCATATGTCATAAAATCTGAATTTCCCCTTTTGTTAAGGATAAAACTGTTTCTTAAGGAAGGGAAATGTTTATTGTACTCTTTTAATAGAATCATAGAATAGAATCATAGAATCGTTAAGGTTGGAAAAGACCTCCAGGATTATTTGGTCCAACCATCCCCTTACTACCAATGTGACCCACTAATACATGTCCCTAAGCACGACATCCAATCTTTCCTTAAACACCCCCAGGGATGGTGATGCTACCACCTCCCTGGCTATTTTAAGAAATGAGCTGAAACTTCATGGTAATTTCAAATATTCTTGCCATTTTGCTGTGTTGAGAAGAAAAGATTGAGATTTAATGCTGTAAGATTTCACTGAATAATGAAAGGTATATATAAGCCTAACCAAGTAGTTAATTTAAAGTAAACTGTGCATTAAATGTTTTTGTTCTTTAGAATGAAAGAGAGCAAAGCAATTTAACAGAATAAAAAATTGCTAGCTTGCATGTCAACAATCACTTTAACATAATTTGGGGTATTTCTAATACTTACAATACTATTAAATGAGTTTTCTGCATTGAGAAAAAAAATCTATATCATATTTTAGTAATACTTTTATTTTTTTTAAGTCAATACTTTTAACTGAATCCTTCAGGTGGTAGGTAACTCATTATTATTTATTTATTTTTATTACATTGTTTACTCTCAATTTCATTGAGGCCATGAGCAGCTTTGTGCTGTGAAAAATATTTGAACCAGCTGAAATACATTTCTTTTGCTTGACTGATGCAATAATTTAATTATGGAAATTTTATGGAATAGATGCTAAATTCAATTGCTTACAGATACATCTGTATCTGTCCAACATCCTTTATGCTTTCTCTCTTGAGGTCACCTTTTTTTTTTTTTTTTTTTTTTGACAGCTGTCTCTTCTACTGCTTGTAAGAATAATCATTTAATTAAAGTGTCTGCCACAGGCTTATTAATAGCATCACACCATATACTAGGAATTTTGTCCAAACAAGTTCTGCAAGTCAGATTTTGAAATTGTGTTGCCATGAAAAAATAAAACAGAAATTAGCGATCAAAATTATTTTCAAAATCTTGACATGTATGAATAAGTTTGAATTTATAGTAGCTTAAAGATCATGTGATCTCATCGTGAATTCATGCTATTAAATCACAGTGCATTTATGATAATGTATAATAACTTGCTCCAGAATTTATTGAACATTTCCATTATTTTTAGATTATTCTGAATAGGACAAAGGAAGTGTAGCAATTGAATAGTTTAAGTAAATTGACATCCCTCACATAATAGGTCTGACATCAATAAAATATATACAGTGCTTCAGCTCATTAAATTTAAATATTCTATTCATTTTTCTTATTGTCAAATTTAACTTAAAAATCTAAACAAAAAAACAAATCTAAGTGCAAAATAATGTCTATCTCTATTTTTCTCAATGAAATCAATAAGTTAATAAATTGTTTCTGATATAAGAAAATTATTAACATATTAATGAAAACATTATCAATATATTAAATACCATATTAATAACATTAATAATTAACAATAATAATAATATTACGTAGTAAAAATAGTGAAGCACATTATTCAAATAATTAATTGTATAGAAATCCAGATGTAAAGTGATTGTCTTATCTGGAACATATTGAGGTCTATTTGAATTTCATATTCCATTTCTAGATGTGCTAGAAATACTTAATTGTCAAGAAATTTAGGAAAAAATTCTTTACTGTGAGGGTGGTGAGGCACTGGAACAGGTTGCCCAGAGAAGCAGTGGATGCCCTTGAAGTGTTAAAGGTTGGATGGGGCTTTGAGCAACCTGATCTAGTGGAATGTGCCCCTGCCCATCTTACTATGTATATTCTTGGTGTTGAAAGTATACAAAGCAACACTACCTTCCTTTCCCCTCTTCTTTTTCTAAGCAATTACAAAAATACTCCAGTAAAATAAATTGTCACAGAAAACCTCTATTAAATCAGTTACAGCATAATCTCAGGCAAGTATCATAACTTCCATCTCCCTTCTGATATCCGTCTCATTTTCTAAAGGTATTTATTTAAAATCTTACTGACTTTTTGTAACAAATAAAGACTGAAAAGACCAATAAAATAGTGGCATTTCAAATAAGGGGCCTAATGAGGGAAGAATACCTTATACATTTTTTTCTAATGGCATATTTTGCAGAATAATCCTGTTAATGCAGACGCTCACATGCGGGTAGAATATTTCCTAAATATTTAGACAGGCAATGTAAAGTATATCCCTTGCATGTTAGCTTTTGTACAGCTCCTTTGAAAAAAATGTGAAATGTGAATTGTTTGTGTCTTGTAGGTGAAGACAAATTTCATTTACTATTTATACTAAATATTACATCTTCTAATAAATTATTTCTTCCTTTCCATAATCTTCATAGAACGGCTTGGATTAAAAACGACCTTAAAGATCATCTAGTCCATGGGCATGCACACTTCTCACTAGACCAGGTTGCTCAAAGCCACATTCAACCTGGCTTTAAACACTTCCAGGTATGGGGAATCCACAGCTTCTGTGCGCAACCTGTTCCAGTGCCTCACCTCCATCATAGTAAAGAATTTCTTCCCTAATCTAAATCTACCTCTTTTTAGTTTAAAATCATTACCCCTTGTCCTGTCACTATATTCCCAAACAAAGCTTTCTTGTAGGACCCCGTTAGGTACTGGAAGGTACCTATAAGGCATAGTTGAGAAATTTTTCATCTGAGATGTACCCAACACAAAATATGAAAGTCTTCATTTCTATCTTTGTTTCATCTTGAATCCAGTTTACATCACCCTTACCCTAATTTCATCCCAGTCTGGTTTGACTGATTTCAAATGTTAGTATACTGTTGGAGTGGTGACAACAGACTTGAAAAATAAAGGCTAATATTTTTCTGCTACAACCTCAATGAACAGACAACCTATGTCCAGTTTTCTCTACCTTTACAAGAGATGCACCCCAATAGAAGTATAGTTAAGAGTGATACAGTTGATACCAATATCCCAATATGGATACTCTTATGTATTTCAGGTTTTACTCCATTTGGACTTGAATGGTCTTGTGGACAGAGCACGCAGTTAACAGTTAGAGTATATTGGGAATGGGCCTAGAGTACAGCTTCTGGGTTAGGTACACCTGAAAGAAAGCCAGTCCATATAAACTCTGGTTGCTCCAAGTAAAGCAAAATGGGGACAGCTGAGAGCTTGATGCAAACAATGATACAACTGTAAAGGTACACGCAATTCTTCAAACTAAGTGTAGTGGATTTACATGGCAAGGTTTTGGTAGCAGGGGGCCATAGGGGTGGCTTCTGTGAGAAGGATCTAGAAGCTGCCCCGTGTTTGGTAAGGGCCCCACTGCTGACCAGAGCTGAGCCAATAAGTGATGTGGTTTTGCGCCTCTGTGAGAGCATATTTAAGACAGGGAAAAAAAAATGCTGCACCACACAGCAGCTGGGAGAGTGAGAGGAGTGAGGAACAGCCTTGCAGGTGCCAAGGTCAGTGAAGAAGGAGGGGGAGAGGTGCTCCAGGCGCCGGAGCAGAAGTCCCCTGAGGCCTGTGGTGAGGCCCATGGTGAAGCAGGCTGTCCCCCTGCAGCCCATGGAGTACCATGGTGGAGCAGGGTTCCACGCTGCAGCCCGTGGAGGAGACCACGGTGGAGCAGGTGGACCTGCAGCGACGGAGACTGCGGCCTGTGGAAGACCCCTGCCGGAGCAGATTCCAGGCCGGAGCTGTAGCCCGTGGAGAGGAGCCCACGCAGGAGCAGGTGACCTGGCAGGAGCTGCTGCCCGTGGGGGATCCAGGTTGGAGCAGTTTGCTCCTGAGGGATGGACCCCGTGGTACAGACCCGTCTCTGGAGCAGTTGTTGAAGAGCTGCTGCCTGTGGGCAGCCCACGCCGGATCAGTTCAGCAAGGACTGCATCCCGTGGGAGGGACCCCACAGCACAGGGGACGAGAGTGACCGAGAAGGAGCTGCAGAGAAGAAGCTCTATAGACTGACCATAACCCCCATTCCCCCGTTCCCCTGCGCCGCTTGGGGGGAGGAAGTGGAAGAGGGTGGCTGGGGGGGAAAAGGTGCTTTTGGTTTCTTTCCTTTGTTTCTCACTTCTCTAGCTTGTTAGTAATAGGTAATAAATCTTACTATCTCCCTATGCTGAGTCTGTTTTGCCTGTCACGATAATTACTGCGCGATCTCCTCGTCCTTATCTCAACCCTTGAGCCTTTTCATTGCATTTTCTCCCCGCTCCTCTTTGAGGAGGGGAGTGAGAGAGCGGTTGTGGTGGAGCTCGGCCACCCACTTGAGTAAAACCACCACACTAAGGAACACAAGAAACACAAGCCCTGTAAAGCCCAGGTTAGCAAGCTGAGGTCAGACCAGAGGCTTAGTGATACCTGTAACTTGGCTTTCATGGGGCCTGCTCTGAATGTTTGGCAGGAAGATGAACAGTTATAAAAACACTACAGTAGGTCTATTTGATATAATTTATTATGCTGCTCTATTATGTTGCTGCTACTGCATTGCAAGGTATCAATTAATTGGCATACTAGAACAAGCAATTATTTAATCAGTAAGATATTTATCATAGAGCTTGGCAGGTTATGTTTTTTTTTTTTCTTTTTCTTTTTTTTTTTTTTTTCTGAAATTGTGTACTGTGCACCTTACAGAACAATAAACATTTTGTGCAAACAAGTTGTGCATGTTCATCAAGGTCTTTTTATCTTCATTTTCACTAAGTAGTCTATTGTTACAACATATGCCAGTGAAATATATGGTTTTGTGCCAAATTGCCTAACATATATTTTATTTTCACTTCACTATCCTAAATAGTACAAGGGAAAAGGGTGGAGACAATAAGAAAACAATTTCCTATTGTTTCAGCAGAACAGTTTGTTATGTGTTAGACATTCATAATCAGAGCTGATCCCCCTTTGTGTCTTTGATAAAAATTACACTTTGATAAAAATCTCCTTTGATAAAAATAATTATAGTGCCATTAGCATACTGTATGTAGCCCAAAGGAGACCCAAGACAAGAGAGATACGTTACCTGTGTTCTCCAGCCACTTTAGAGAGTACCAGTCTTTACGTGGAGAATACTCAAGGCACTTTGCTCTGCTTGACCTCCATGGGTCATTGTGCTCTTTCGCAGTAGACATGCAGCCCCTGGCTCAAGTCCCAACTTTGACATAGTGACTTTCAGTGTAAGTTACTTAGCTTTCATGTGTGATAGACTAACAGCAATTTCCTACCTTTTGTAAGGCTTCCAGATGTCAAATACCTCAAAATGAAAGTAGATGTAGCCTCATATTCATGTGAGCAAGTGGCAGTGAGCACCAGTTTTCCATTACCCAAGATTACACCCGATTTCCATTACCAAGGCGCAGATTTGTCAGAGGAGCCATCTCCTAGGACCAGAGGTCTGCTGCAAAGCTATTTGGAGCACCAGAGACGTGCTTGACACAGAAGCCTCATCAAGGTGACAGATACTGTCCTAGCCTGCCACCACCATAGTGATGGACCCATACCTCCTTCATTAGCTGCTGTCTCTTGCTCCTCCAGCCACCATGCCACTTTCAGCTGGTAGAGAATAACACTGTTAATAACAGTGTTATGGCAGATGAGAAAGTAGATTAATGTCTCTCTCCTGATGATTGCAGACTTGTGTCAGACTGCTTAGTGGATAAAATACTGTGGTAGTAAGGATAACTATAAACGGACTGATTTTCATTATTACATTTAACTACATCAGCACACATGTATTTATAACATTTTGGGCTGCAATCCAAATGTTCAGAAAGAAAACATTAATTAAGCCAATAAATGATCATTTGAAAAACCAATTAATTCACCTCATGCCTCTCTGGTATTAAGAGTGCATTCTTAAATACTCTCTGGTTGAAAGCTAGTGTCTTGGTAACATATCAACCTGAGAACATCATTAAGCTTAAATGGAGTAATGACTAACATGACAGACAATATGTCTTGCCACCTATGTAGGAATTAATTTACTTCAGTAGGCATTTCCTTTTTATGTAGTTGGTGATTCACAAAGGATTGGCTGTCGAGATGCATGCTCTCACCCAAAACAGAAGAACACATTGCATGCAGTGTCTACATGTTCTGCAGGAAAGGCAGGAGGAGGAGGAGGAGGAGGCATAAAGGATGTTACTGACAGATGAATGCCACAGCTTATGTTACTGTGAGGTTCATCTAAAACACCATCAATCATTTACCTGAACAAGTAAGTCAAGTAACATAAAAAGTAGAAGGTACTTTGCTTCAGGCAGGTAGCTTCTTCTTAATCGTCTGTGGTTTTTCATTTGTCTGCTCGTTTGTTTTGTTGTTGTTGCTGTTGTTTTGTTTCTGTTGGTGTTGGTTTTGTGGTTGTTATGGGGAAAATGCAGGGAGATATAAAGGCTAAAAGAAAATCCCTGCAGCCTTTTACAGCTACCACTGTTCAGAAGGTGGCTTTAAAAGTTTAGAGATCTTAAGAAAAAATGCTGCCTGGAACA
>CM021699.1:97449413-97472828 GCA_011074415.1 Stictonetta naevosa
CACCCCCCCCCGCCCCCAGCACATACATACACACAGAGCTACAGAAGCTTCCATGTACACACATAAACATAAAAATGTCCGTACATGTATACAAATGACTCTGTACATGTAGTAAATAAAATAAAATAAATACTGACACACACCCATACACACATTGTAAAGTAAATATGTTTCATACTATAATAATAAAATTGTGAGTGTTCAGATGCTGTGCTAATGGAAAGCAGTCTAAAAATTCATGCTAGTCAGCAAAACAGATTGCAAAGCATTTCAGTACCAAAACGTATATACAGTTCAACAGCCAAGTAGCATAATTCTCTACTCCCAATTGCCTTTAATTAAATATATAATTATAATAAAATGTACAATTGTAAATGTTCAAGCTTCTAGGTTATTACATATCATGTATAGATCTTCACTGCTTAAAAAACAAACTTCAAAGAATTCTTTGGAAAGTGAATTTATTTTGATTTTTTTATAGTTTTTTTTTTTTTTGACTATTCAATATTCACTTACAGAGTACAAAATAAAATTGTCAGTTACCCACAGGAGAACTGTGGGCCTTTTTGATTTAAGTTGGTTGGTAGCATGCAAATGTGGTAACCTTCTGACTCTACTCCAATATTATTTCACTGCAATCTTTTTCATGAAAAGTAGATATTGTATAAATCAAATTATGAGTGAAAGTCTTCTCTTATCCTGCTTTTCAGCACAGTTGGTTGCAAGATTGGCTCTTCTACAGCTCTGCTGCTCAGTTTTCACAGATACATTATGACTTAAATTATCTATTGTCCATATTTCCACATCAATGACCAAGAAAAAAATAAGATTAAGAAGATAAATAACCAGTGCAGAAATGAAGACAGATTATGGGGCAAATTTTCAGTTGACATAAATGGGTGCCACTCTAGAGAATTCAATGAAAATAGCTTGGTAAATGTAGCTGAAAACCATGGTACAATCCATCTTGCAAAAATAAACAACTTGATACTTTTTATGCTGCACTATATATGGCCTAGTTGAGCAGATGATTTGTTCATGAAAATAAAATATTTTATTATGGTAGAGGTATTCATGCTTTTAAGATGAAGTTTCTCTTATAATGGTTGATATATAGCAAAAAAAAATCACCACCACCACCAAAAAAAAAAAAAAATGGCAGGCTGCATAGATCTGAAGAACAGTTGAAGAGCAAGAAAAGTTAAAAAGCTGGGCAAGAAATGTAAAATAATGAGAATGGGATCATGAAGTATTGAGTCAGGCTAGGGCATGTAAGCCATGTTAACAGATACCCCTTTGTGATGTAATGTCATTAAACGTGTATCTACAGAATGTCAAATTGGTAAGTATTGCACATCTTTTTGCCACCTAATTTTCTGATCCTTTTACTCATTCTATACATCATTAGGAATTTGCCACCAGAGAGCAAAAGATGAACTTACAGCCAGGAGGCCTACAAGATTCAGCTCTGCTCTGTATTTCCTTAACTTCCTATCATTCACTTTGAAGGAAAGTATTTTTCAGGAGTAGTTAAAGATTACAGAGAGGAACCTAATGGGATTTTCAAAATGCCTAGATACCTAAATCCAATTAACCTTTATCTCAAGTGCCTTTAGGAGTTTCAGAAAATTCTAACCTAAGAAAATACTCAAACTGGAAGTATTGCAGCAACACATGTAAACTTGGATGGAGAAAAATAAAAGTAAAGTTGAAGTCCTCCCTCACCCTTTATATTTTATCATGCAAAATATAACAGGCTTAATGTTCACATTTTTGCTTTTGATTTTTGTGCAGAAAAATGTCTGATGGCTTAGTATCTACTGCTATGACTGCCTTTCATCCTTCTTCCTCTATGCTGCAGTTATTGATCGGCCAGATTATTTACCAATGATGAAATATTAACGTAGTCTTTACATATTGATTATATGAACTTAAAACCCTGTGTGTTTTCTGATACAGACTTGCTATTGCTGTGAATTCTAGAGAAGGCATCGATTATTTCATCCTGTAACCTACCCTTGCTGCAAATCCTTTATAAACAGAATTCTCACAGACATGACTCCTCTCTGAGTTTCGAAAAGTGCAGGAGACTAAAATTAGGCTTAGTATGAATTCATGAACCAAAAGTCGTTGAGAATGACAACTCTGAAAACTTTCATTTGCAACCTTAGAGTTTCATAAACTACTTACTTGCCTCAGCAGTGTTTCTCAGGCACTTAAAATTATGCTTCCTTCTACACTTAGATGCATGTTGACTTTGTCAGCATGCATTACCTGCTTCTTTTTCAAGAATTATTAATATACTAGCTGACACCGTTCTTCGAGAAGAAATTGGAACTTACGATCCTGTTCTAACAATAAAGCTACTGAGTCATGCTCTTTTCGTCTCTCATTTTATCTTACTGAGTCCTCTGCTCTGTGAAATGGCACAAGTTCAGCAGGCACAGGAAGATTACCATTCCTTCTGTAAGATGTCTGGTTCTTCAGTAGTCAGCAGTTGGAGCACCTCTGAAGTATGGCAATGCACTTTTGATTCCTGCAATGTAAAGAAGTAGTTGAGTCTTACCATCTGATGATCCTCATAAAGCTCTAATGTGATTTCACTGTGATGTGACTTCATTGACTATCCATTGCTCTGTGTTTACATAAGTTGTCTGTAGATGGTTTTCCACGATTCTTTTTATTATATCTTCAGCTATTTTGGTTTCATACTGATGAGACTGCAGTCCACAAGAGTGTCTTTTTTTATGAAATTATACTCTACATTGAAATCTGAGGGATAATTTTGCATTCATACATGTTGAGTATGACTGTGATGGATAACGCAAAATTTAGACTCATAGAACTATTGAAGGTAGAAGGCCCCTGTGGAGATCATCCGGTATAAATCCCTGTGGTGGCATCACCGTCCCTGGGGGTATTTAAGGAAAGGTTGGACGTGGTGCTTAGGGACATGGTTTAATGGGTGACATTGGTAGTAGGGTGATGACTGGACCAGGTATCTTGAATGTCTTTTCCAACCTTGATGATGATTCTATTCTATGATCCTGCTCAAAGCAGGGTCAGCCAAAGCAGGTTGCCCAGGAGCATATTGAGACAACTTTTGAATATAAGGATGGAACTTCCACAACTCTCTGGGCAACCTTTTCTAATGTTTGACCACTTTCACTGGAAAAAAAATTATCTTAGGTTTAAAGAGAATTTCTCTTATTTCAGTTTATGTCGTTACCCTCTTGTCCCATCACTGAATGCCACGGCGAAGAATAAAGAACCCACCCCACCCCCAATCATGTGTTTTACACACATGGATAAGACCCCTTCCCCCCCCCTCCCCCAATCCTTCTTTCATCCAGGCTCAACTGTCCCAGCTCTCTCAGCCTCTGCTCACATGTCAGATGCCAGATGTTCCAGTCCTTTAAACATTTCCAAAGTCCTTTGCTGGACTTGAACCCAGATATCCATGCCTCATCATGGTAGCCCAGAACTGGACATAGTTCAAGTTCTCTCAAGGTGTGCCTTACTAGTGCTGATAGAAGGATCAAAAGGATCCCAGGAGACTGCTGTCCTTTTTTTTTTTTTTTTTTTTCCACAAGTGTGTATTGTTGGTTCATTATCAACTTTGTGTTTACCAAGATCACCAGACCCCCAGGGCTTGTTCTGCCCAAGGGGCAGGACTCCCCAACAAGCAGGCTTTATGTGCTTGGAAAGAGAATCTTCCACTGTTCCATTAAAAGTATTAACACTATCTGTTCACTTTGAAAATGTCTGTGTAGAGGATGATAGGTTTGATTAAGATACTGAAACTAAACTGTTATTTGTATTGACAAGGAGGTTTCAGTGCCATGATAGATATCATGTGCCATGATAGATAGCAGACTTTCTTTTGTTTGGTATTTTCTTTTGTTTTGTTCTCCAGTGATCAGTCAGATCAGGATAAATATTTCATCAGTTAATGATTCACAGACACTAATGACCATATTCTCAAGTCTTTCCCTTCCATCAGTCAAAAACTGGACAGAATGCCAGAATTTTGTATACAGAAAGCCAGGGAATGGAAGTTCCAGGCAGTCTGGCAGCAGCAAAGTATTGCATTAGGTTAGACAAGTAATAGCCAACAGCTGCTTTCTATCACTTAGACTTCCAAAGTCACTCACTGAAACTTAATTTCTATACTACAAGTAAACACTGCTTTGTATGTTTACTAATTATTTTATGGTTTGCTAAGTATCCTTACTTGGCTGACACACACATACACCAACAAATATCCTGATTATTCATTTACCACATGCATCGCATCTGTCATTGTACCTTTTGACATATTCTTTATATATAATTTTCTAAAAATCTTGCTTAAATCACTTGAACTACAGGATGTTGATTTTAGTTAGCATAAGAATAACTCTGCATGATTTATCACACTAAATAGCTCCTGCATAAACTAACAGCTTCCTTTGTCTTGTACAATTTTATGCTCAGATAGGTTCAGATTTACAAATTTATGGAGAGCCATGAAAATTAAGATATAGAAGACCCTTCTATATCCTTCAAGTGTCAAGTCAGGTCCCTCATCAGGTGGGTTTTATTATCATTATTATTTTTATTTTAATTTTAAGAGGAAGATCCTGAATACAGCATTTTCTTTTCTGTAGGTTTCCTAAGGTAACTGTACAGTGCGATAAGGTCACCCTTGAGCCTCCCCTTCTCCAGGCTGAACAGTCCCAGCTCCCTCAGCCGCTCCTCGTAAGACTTGTTCTCCAGACCCTTCACCAGCTTCGTAGCCCTTCTCTGGACTTGCTCAAGCACCTCCATGTCCTTCTTGTAGCGAGGGGCCCAAAATTGAACACAGTACTTGAGGTGCAGCCTTACCAGAGCCGAGTACAGGGGGACAATCACTTCCATAGGCCTGCTGGCCACACTGTTTCTTATGCAAGCCAGGATGCTGTTGGCCTTCTTGGCTGCCTGAGCACACTGCTGGCTCATATTCAGCCGACTATCAACCAATACTCCCAGGTCCTTCTCTGCCTGGCAGCTCTCCAACCACTCATGTCCCAGTCTGTAGCTCTGCTTGGGATTGTTGTGCCCCAGGTGCAGGACCCGGCACTTGGCCTTGTTGAACTTCATACAGTTGGCCTCAGCCCATCGGTCCAGCCTATCCAGATCTTCCTGCAGAGCCTTCCTACCCTCGAGCAGACCAACGCATGCACCTAACTTGGTGTCATCTGCAAACTTACTGAGGAGGCTGTAGCGAGGTGGGGGTTAGTCTCTTCTCCCACATGCCTGGCGACAGGATGAGGGGGAATGGTCTGAAGTTGCAGCAGGGGAGGTTTAGGTTGGATATTAGGAAGAACTTATTTACTGAAAGGGTTGTTAGGCATTGGAATAGGCTGCCCAGGGAAGTGGTTGAGTCACCATCCCTGGAGGTCTTTGAAAGACGTTTAGATGTAGACCTTAGGGATATGGTTTAGTGGAGGACTTGTTAGCGTTAGGTCGGAGGTTGGTTGGACTAGATGACCTTGGAAGTCTCTTCCAACCTAGATGATTCTGTGATTCTGTGACTCTGTGGTTTACAAGAGCAATTTAGTATTCATTTTTTTTAAAGTTAGCATGTTTTGATTTACTGCCTAAAATGATGTGGGTGTCTAGTTTAGACTATATAATTGAAAAGAACCCTTCCATGTGCCACCCATAAACAATGAAAAACTGAGAGTAGGAAAGTAGCTGAATCAGTGATGAATCTTTATGAAACTCAATAAAGGTATGTACTTTATTAAAAGGAGCATGAGCAAGTATACCAAGTTCTTCCTATATAAAGTCAGAGTAGCTCAAATGCTAACTCTGTTATTTTCAAATTAATCACAGGTGGACATAGAATTCTGGTATAAGCTGCACTTATGTATGTATGATAGACTGTCTATGTACATACATGTATATGTACATATATTTTTTTCTTTCCTATACCTAAAATACTGATAGAGAGTAATGATAAAAAATACCTGTTTAAATTAATTCTGTTTACCAAGAAATTCACATTTCTAAAGTACTTATACAAATATAATAGCCTTGTATTTTTTCTTTTTTTTTTTTTTTATCATTATAGGAGTTGCTGTTGCTGCAAATCAGTAGCAATTTTTGTATTAGTATCACTGATGACAGTATTGAATAGATTCAAGCCTGCAGACAGTGGTTTTGGAATACTTCCTTTTGAGATTGATGTGACTGTGACTTTCACAATTATTTTGGAGATCATATAACCTATTCTTAAATATAGCATATAATGACAGTTTTTTTTATCATGATGTCATGTTTTACTACATCAGTGTTATCCAAATGTCTGACAATTTTCACCTTCTTTGACAGCCAAACTAAATGTCCCTGTCCACATAGTAAGAGTTATTTGTCAAAGTTTATTTTCCATAAAATCTCATCTGTCCTTTAATTACTTATTAATATCCTGCTTTCCCATCTAGGACAGATACTATACTGTTAGTCTCTGGATAACCCAAGTGTGCTGTTCTCCCTTACAGAATATTGATCGTAATACAGTGCTAGTATCTTTAGTGTCGAAAGCTGGCATCAGCAGAACATGCTTATGTGGCATTCATGTAGTAGATTCTGCATAGTGCTGTTTCTGAAAAGTAATATATAATATGAATGAGATGCTGTTGTATTAAGTGCCACACATATTTGTCTTTCCAAACTGAAGAAATGATGATCACTGTATTTGCTTTCAAATGCTAAAATGAATTTATACTTTCAGAATCAGAGGCATATGATACATCTGTGGAAGACTATACCGTTACAGCCTGTAAAACATGTATATAAATGACTAATTAGGTAGTATTCTGAATGCAAAATATTTCTGACGGTGTATACAGAGTACACCTAAGTATGGTCTTTGTAGGAGTTTAGAGAGATTCACAGGTATTCATTTTGTAGAGTAAGATATTTCCTACAGGACTGCTGGCATTACAAAGTATTCAGTAAAAAAGATAATTTACTGAGCAAGCAAACTGAACCTTTATGAGGTGACTTTTTTGACCTCTTCTTTCATACCCTCTCAGCTAATTAAAATAAGATCTGCTATGTCTGGTGACCTTCTGAATCCATTGCGTGGCTGGAGATCCATGCTCTTTTATTCCATCCAGTCTCTCTCAAAAATAAAGATGCAGTAGGTAACACCTGGAAGTTTTATCCTTTTGTGCTGATGTAATGCAGCTCAGTCTCTCAGTATCTTCATTCTCAGCATTCTTCATATGTTGAAGAATGACCTAGTCAGGCTTGAGAAAAGATCGTTAACTATCAACCTGTTAATATACTACCACTGTAAATAAATGTAAATAGTAAGTAAAGAACCAAAGCTAATAGAAAATATATATAGGTGGCTTTATATCATGTGTAAACCTATATCAGATTTTCACATGTTGCTTTGTAACAAATCACATCTCTCTAATAACAGTAAAAATAGGAAAAATTAAACTTTGTCAGCTACTAGTCATTTTTTAATTTATAGAAATACAATCTTTCATTGTTCAAAGTATATTTATTTTTGACCTTTGTCTTTCAAGAATATTAGATAAGAATTCTAGTACCAGAATTTCTCTTATTCGTGACCTTTATTTGAATAGCTGCTATAATAAGAGATACTTTAACATCAGATAGTGCTTTGGATGAGCATAGCATTTTTATGGATATATTTTTAATGCTCCTTATTAAATTTTGTCAGATAGTGACTGATGTTATCACATTTTCTCAGTGTAGGCCACAAAGTTGGTTAAATAACCAAACAAAATCGCCTTTGAGACAATGGACATGAAGGGCAGGGAAAGTTATATAATTTATTACAGTTTATAATAGAATTTAGTTAATTGGGATATTTTTAAAATGTTTTTATACTGGAGTCCTACAAAAAAAAAAAAAAGAAAAAAAAAGGTCTTGTTACTTTGATGACAAATAAGGCAAATAAGGTTCTTCAATTACCTCAGATACCTCAAGTTCCATATTCCGTATTAAATCTATTTGATAGAGTTACATTAATTGCTGGAACAATTTTGGTGATCTCTCCTCTGCCTACAATCAGTTGTAGCTGATGATAGTGTCCCAGGACAGATTACCTCCTGGTTAATGTAATACAGACAGGGGACACTGACATTACCATAATGCTCCTGAGCATTGTGGGTTTTTGGTTTATTTTACCTGTAGCATCTTGTCAGTTGATTTTTATGTCCTTGAATTTCATGCAGCATTTCTCCTTCAAGTTTCCTCAGACTTCTCTTCTCTGATGAGAAGATGAGAGGTGAATCTAGGACCCCTCCACATATCCCACTGAGGGGAAAAAAAATAAAAAATAAAAAAAAAATAAACAGGTGAATAGGACTTCCCAGAGCAGAATGATCATGGGACCACACAATCACAAATACCTGGTTCTGATCTTGTGTTAGCAGTCATTTCAGGTGCTGATGGTCAGAAACAGAAACCTTGTAAAGTAGAGGGCATATTGGACTAGTCATATGCATTGGGGTTTATGTGGCAATGGTTTGGTAGCAAGGGGTTGCAGGGGTGGCCTCTGTGAGCAGAGCCCTGCAGCTGCCCCATGTCAGATCAGAGCCAGCTCCAACCGGCTCCAAAAGGGACCTGCTGCTGGCCAGAGCTGAGCCAGGGAGCGACGCTGGGTGGGCCTCTGGGAGAGCAGATTGAAGGAAGGGGAAAAATGGTGTGCTACAGAAGCTGGGAGACAGGACTGAGAAAATACGGAGGGAACCAGCCCTGCAGCCCCCAAGGTCAGTGCAGCAGGAGGGCAGGAGGTGCTCCAGGCACGCAGCAGCAGTTCCCCTGTGGCGGGTGGAGAGGCCCCTGGTGGAGCAGGCTGTCCCCCTGCAGCCCATGGGTGCCACATGGAGCAGATCTCCACGCTGCAGCCCGTGGAGGAGCCCCTGGTGGAGCAGGTGGATGTGGCCTGGAGGAGGCTGCGGCCCATGGAGAGCCCCCGCAGGAAGGCATGTATACGAAGACTTAATTGCACAGAGAAATAGCTGAATTAATATACTGACCAGCTGAAGAACCTAATCTAATTTGACCTTCTGCAACAGAAGAATGAAGCTAAATCGAGACATCTCCTTGACAGAAAGGAGCAGAGCCTTTACATTTTGCAGGTGACTTTATCTTATGTCACTGAGTATGGCTGTATTAGGCAATGTTGATGAGAGGTTTTTTTCATCTTACACCTCTCTTGTTCTGGTGTGTGGCTTGGGTAGACTGTTGCAAATGAGTATTTGCTTAATAATAACAATAATAATAATAATAAAGCTTATTAAAAAATAAATTGATTCAAACATTAATTTTATATTATATAATAAAGTCTAATAATTCTGGTAATACTGTTAATTATTCTTCATTCCCTGTCAGTGAGATAATATAATTTTAAAAATTGCCTCTGCTACCTGAAGTAAAGCTCTTCAACTTTGTTGGTACAACTGGCTTTGAAATTTAAGTTTCAGGGCACATTGCTGATGAATTTG
The DNA here is from genome assembly GCA_011074415.1 of Stictonetta naevosa. Taxonomy (NCBI): domain Eukaryota; kingdom Metazoa; phylum Chordata; class Aves; order Anseriformes; family Anatidae; genus Stictonetta; species Stictonetta naevosa. Next base: position 97,458,929 of record CM021699.1, read on the forward strand.
ACACTAGTTTTACTCTGGATTCCGTGCAGATGCTCCTCATTTATGCAGGCAGATGTGAAATCAGAACCAGGCCCTCAGGAACTATTTCCTCATTAAATAACTGTCTTGTTTTAAAACCTGCAAAGTTCCCCATCAGACAGGAAAAAATACAATGTGAAGACTAACTCTTGTGGAAAAAAATAATCTGAAAAGCAAAGTTACTAAAACATATATATCTGTATCATCTGTATCTCTGTCTACATATCCTTTCTATATACTTCTGAAGAGCATCCCTTTATCGTTGCAGCTAGTGATGGGGCCAAAGTAAAGTAGCCTTGAAATTTTCAGCCAATGCTGAAATCACTAAACTTTGTTTAAACTAGGATTCATATCTCCTTTTCAGGTACAGACAGGCAATAAGAGTGAAAGAAATGGCTAGCAAATAAAGACTATTTCCTGTGAAATTGAAAATCTAGGCAGACTCAAGAATCTTTACTTAAACCCTTTTTCTCTTCTGCTGTACTTGTCAGAAGTACAAAATTACAAGAAAAAAAAAAAAGAACAGTTCAGCTGTAGAGTGCTTGAAGTCATATGACAAAGTAGACAGATGTGTGTACCTGTTAGATATCTATTATGTGACTGTTAGGTACCTTTGGCATCAAAATGACATTCCTGCTGCTAGCTTGATTTCTTTGTCACAGCATGGCCCTTCACAAATGAAAGCTTTATATCCCCAAAATAACTGTAAAGTGCTTAAATTGATATAATTACATAGTCATTAGTGGCACACTTTTCCTGTTTGGTGCCACAAAAATATCATACATGTCCCAGATACTGTAACTGGTTCTCTCTTCCTCATATCATGTACTGTAACTTACATAAGGCAGACAACATTGACATTACATTGCTGCTTTCTCCCTGAATTTACTTTGTTGTGACTATTTTACCCTCAAGCTTTTTAATTGTTTATGAATTAAAACACAGTAGGAAGTGAGTGGTAGAATGAAATTTCATAGTTTCTTTGTTTCTCAAGCTGTTTTTAGTTTAAGAAACAAACAACTTTTGTGACTTATCAATAGTGTTAAACACTTCCTTTGCTACTAGGGAGACACACTAAAAAATGCTTAAAGAACAATACACTACCATAGGCATTCCTTGTTCATGATGTATTAGCAACACCTAAAATTTAGGAATAAATATGAGATTTACCTATTATGTCTAATCTGCCTTTTCTTCATTTATTTCCATAAGATTCTGCTCTTCTTCCACAACTGCACTCGGTTTTCTCCCCAGATGCTCAAAAGGTGCCACATAGTCATGTGTCTTGCCAAAATAAGTTAGTTAGTTTAATAATAAGTTAGTTTAGTTAGTTGGCTCATAGATGAACTAGACATGGAAGGACAGATATTTTTTACTCTTGAAGCTTTAACACAGTTCTTTTCCAGGAGTTTTGAAATTCTATCATTTTGCTTTTAAATACCAGTTTTGTGTCAAGAGATTTCACATACACACACACACACATAAAGGATAAATCAAAGAGGTTACCTTTGTACTGCAGCAGTCACTAGTGAATTTCTAGTGGATCCAGAGGCTTTTCCTTGCCTAGGCCAAGGCCAGTGCGAGGCAGTTTTAGAGGTGAGAGGCTGGGGAGGCCCAGTGCAGACCCAGTGGAGGTGGTGGAGATGTCTGCCAGACAAAGCTCATATAGGTTGCCCCTCACAACCACACTGGGGATACACTTTCCAGAGGCAGTAACAGTTTGATAGCAAATTTATATGATTTTTTTTTTTTTGCATGAACTTTGATTTTTGCCTTTGCGCTTCCCTCTTTTTTTTTATCTTTCTCTTCTCCTGTTTAACATTGCCCCTTTCTTGGCCTGAACGTAACCAAGGCCCCCCAGTTCAGACTGCTGAAGCTCTGGGCTGTTTGTCTCCATCCACTTTTCCTTTCCTTGATGTCCTGTCATGCCCAGAGACCTCACCTTTGCAGAGAAGCATACTATCCCTAAGGCAAATGCAGGAGCTCCAGTCTCCCTGCGTCTCACACTGCAGCTGGTAACACTGCCCCATCTGTCCCTCTTGCACTACCACCTGCACGTACTGTTTTTCACCTTGGAACTCTATCTCTGAGCAGCTTCCTTCTCTTCTGTATGTCAGTGCACCACACTAACAATTACTTTCTCTCCTACTCCTACAATAACTGTCTTCCATCCAGCTTCCTGGCTTATGATTTGACATCTTCAAACTTTCTATGTTCCCCTTGGGAATCACAATTATGTTGCCCTGCTTGCAGCTCTACCTTCATTCTCTCTGTTCAAATGCTCTGCACTCTGATGTTGTCTCAGTGATATTTCCATTGTTTTCTACTTCTGTCTACCAACAATGTCTTACTTAATGACCTGCTCAAACAAATTCTTTAATCCAGCCTGGAAAATGGTCTCTCCATGGGTGCTCACCAGGCTACCTCCTGTCTAATTGGATTTCTCAGAGTCCTTTAGTCTCAAAGACCATTTGATTATGCTTTTTTGTTTCCTTGATGTCATCTAACAACACTGAAAAGTAAACCCTTGATGGGAGTCTCCTTTATGGAGAATATACCCTCCATGTTCATGCAAATGCATACAAACAGCAATAAATAGACACAAATCTGGTGTTTCACTATGAGAGAGACTGAATGAAAATGCTACCCTTCCCTATAGGTGTATGAGATTTGGGGGATGATGGGTCTATTTCTTAATTAAAATAGATTGAAAGATTTTTAATGTTTGCCAGAACACTTTGTCATATCCTCAGAGTTTTAAGAGAGCTTTTGTGTGTTGTTTGGGTTGTTGGCAGGTTTTTGGTTTTGGTTTTGTTTTTTTTCTTAGCTGGCCCACCAGTACAGACAAAACTGAATAACAACGTTAAATTAGATTTGGTTTTCATTCAAATAGAATCTCCATGAGTGTCAGAGGACTCTTGTAGAAGAATGTGCAAAGGAAGGTTGCCAATGTCCATGAAGAAATTTCTGGCAAAGTCTGAATCTACTCAGGCTGATGGAGTATGTCTTTTCTAAGACAAATGAAATGGGATGGGAGTTTATTATGACTATGTAAACTCGCAGTATCATTGTATTTTTGTTATAAATGGGGTAGATGTTTGTTAGAGACAACACAGTTCCATCAAAGAGCTTGGGGAATTATTATGGTGAAATTGCAGGCAAGTGCATTTTAAGGTTATTAATTATATTGTTACTAGATTCTTTGTTTAATAAACTAAGAATATTTTTACCAAAATCAAAGTCAGCATAGGTATTTCAATCTACAAAAATAACAAGGCAAAATAAAATTTTATCAAGCATCAATATAGATTATCAATGCCACTTTACTTGTATTAATATGCTGATATCTTCTGCTAATCTGTTATACTGGAAATTAATCTTGAAATAGTTATGTTTCATTTTTGATAACTAATATTCCTAATTTTGGAAGAGCAAATTTACTGTACATTAGCAAAGCATGTGGGTCTAAAGACAGCAAGTGATTTAGATAATGAAAGTCAGTATTTACATGGCAAATACTTTGTAAAGTAATATGTTATCTTCCACATGAACTGCATTAGGAATCAAGAAAAGTTGAATTTTTAGTTAATGACTGTGATGAAGAATAAATATGAAATGATTTTTTTCCCTTCAAGTTCATAAATACGGGTTCACCTAAGTATGAGTGTACTGGTAAATTATACATAGGCAGGGAAATTTGTTTCTGGAATTTCTTCATCTAAACTGACAAACTGTTAAATGGTGCCTGATACAGTCAGGCTACCTAGCAACATCTCAGTCTGTCACTGAGAATACTACAGGAGTTGGCAGAGGCTGAGAAATGATGCGACCGACTGGGTCAGGGTGATTCATATCACCCAATATTCTCCTTTAAATGTTCAAAGTGACGTGGTACAAGCAGTCAAACCTAGCCTCTGCCTTTAATCATTTATTTCACATTTCTCTGGCATCCACAATCATTATGTTAGGAGTATTGGAAGGTATATCTTTTAGTATCTTTTTAAGGAGCTATTTTAGAGTGGTATGCTACTGTATTCTCCTGCCTCACTATTGCATACTTACACATGAGTAATTTTAGCCAGCAGTTTGCACCACTTGATGCTTGAGCATCGGATGAGGAAAAAATGATTGAATTGTATGTAGCGATACAAGTTTGCATAGCAATAATATTTTGGGACAACAGTGGAGGAAGGAAATTGGGAACTACTTTGCAGATGTTGAGGAATCCAGAGACTGAATCTCTGACTTGGAGCTCTGCATAGATGGAAGATCAGTCCTATGGCTTTGAAGAATAAATGTGCTTATTGAAATGTTTATTTTGAAACCACTGGCTTCATTGCTTGTTTCTTCATTTCCTTTTAAATATCATTCTGTACTCCATGGGGGAATTCTCTATTTGCTGTTAATGAGACTGCAGATGTCTCTTGACAGACTACTTCCATCCATCTTAAGTATTTACCTCAAATTCATGTTCTTCAGTCATTTATCTCAGCTTCTTATTAAGACACAAGGATCTTCCAGCATCTTCTGTACTTCTTAGGGTGACATCTTCCATTCCAAGAAATGGGAATGAAAATACCTGTCCCAAACCACACAATACAGGTGTTAGAACTTGAACCTTCCATATCTAGAGAATTAACCAAAGTGCAGTTTGGATATGAATCTATGAGGTATATCTATATTGTCAATTTGAGGGTAATGCTGAAGTCTGGATTTATATCATGCCTTTCTGCAAATTCCTCTTCAGGACAAGAAATAGTCACATGCCATTTCATCCTATTCAGGGAAATGTGACCGTATGGGCCAAGAGGCAACCACAGCACATGTTGATAGATCTCACAGCCTTACTAGGACTGAGACCAAAGAGCATATTGCAGACAGAACTTGGCTTACAACCTTAATCTGATTTATCACTGGAGACTCCTACAAAAGACATATAATTGAATTCTGTTTCTTTTTCTCACCAGTATTGGAACAGTACATGCTCTCTCTTGCAGTTTCATTAAATTCCACTTTTCAGCAGTCTAGTAGGATATAATATACTCTGAAAAAAATATTATTTTTTTAAACTGAATAGCTGTTAATGGTAACTTAATATTTTTGTTGCCGATTAAATACAATCCTCTGCACATAGTTAAAAATAAAATTATCAATGATAGTGTAACTTTTAGAAATTTTCTGAACTATAAATTGTTTTAGCGCATTACAGCATGATTTTAACTTGCATTAAATTTATTTCAGAAAATTGCATGTTAGGAAAACATTGTTGCAAAATATATGATATTCACTCACTGTCCCCCAAATTGGGGTACATGCTATTGCCTTCTCTGTTGTGATTTCTTTTTTTCTGTGAGCTTTCGTTTTGCCCAATTATTAGGAGAAAAAATCCTCATTAACCATATAGTTGAGAGTTTAATATTTATTTCTCTGTTTTATTTGTTGTTGTTGTGTGTTTTTTGGTGTTTGGTGTTTTTTTTTTTAGATCACTGTTCTGTAAGGTCAATGATGTTTATCATCCTCAAGGAGAACAGAGCAGGTGAGAGTCTGCAACAAAGTCATCATCTGCCTAGGCTTTTCATAAGAAGTGTGATCATGATAGTGGAGGATCCAGAGTCCTCCCACAGTTATTTTTCACTGTTTTTACGTGGTCTGTAGCCCACTGTTCATTTACATAGCACTTACAGAATTTTGTTACCATATAAAGTTAAACCAAACTATTACAATCTTGACATTAAGCTATAGAAAAATAAAATGTTAAAAGCATCATTATAGAAAATAGTCCTCCTGGCCTCATCCTGTCTTTTACAGTTTCTGCAGTCACTACTAAAAAAAACCTATTGTCTAATCAAAAAAAAAATAAAAATCCAGTAAGTCCTGAGACCTAAATATTAAGATACTGTGAAGCCAGTGACCTGCTTCTTGCAATTGCAAAACTGTATTTACTAGTTGACATCCTCTTTACTTTATAAAGGACCCACTAAAACCTTACAATGTCAATGACTTTTTGATCAAATTCATTTATTTACAAGTTCCTCCTTAGCTAACTGTACTTGCAAAATTATTACCTCAGAATGATAGTAATAATATTTTGCAATTAATGGTATAACAATCTAGGTCAGAATATGTTCCTGAAAAAATGGATTTTAGACAATAAGTTCTCCATAGCAGGAACCATTCTTCTGTTGATATTGGGGGTGGGGAGAGTGTGTTTCTTCTGTGTCACAATAACCAGAAAGATGCTTTTATTTATTTTCAGGTAAAATCAGGAATAAATTTTAATCATGTCATAATCAAATTGTTGTAATATGTTCTTCAGCAAATATTTAGAAATTTTAGATTAAAATGTAGATTTTTTTTCTGTCTTCAACACATGATGGGCTCTGGGACCCCAGCTGAACTGAGTTGGAGGACTGTGACTGTGGGAATGATAAACTCCCAGAAACCAAACTCATGTGGGATTTACTGCTCCACCTGGATGCATACAAGTCCATGGGCCCTGATGGGATTCATCCCAGAGTAGTCAGAGAGCTGACCGATGTCATCGCAGGACCTCTCTCAATTATTTTTCAATGGTTGCAAAACAAAATGTTTTGCAAATTAATGCATAATACTTCTAAAATTATAGTTGTGTGGGTTTGAAACACACTTCAGAGTACCCTATTTTCATGCTACACAATATAGCAATTAAGGGAAACCTTAAAAAGGGACAACGGATTCATGTTTTCCTATTATGTAAAACAAAGGGCCAAGAGATTATTTTTATAAATTTTGCTTATCTGCTTTTATGCTTCAGCTGTGAGTGGGGTCCAGATCTGCAATTCACCGTGGCTCAGGGATACATCTACAGCAGTGATAATGGCTCTGCAATGTTTGTCAGGGTAGACCACTTTTCCTTCAGCTCTTCGCTCCAAGGCTCTTGTACCACTGCAGCAGGATCCAGCAGCTTCTGGGAAGGCATTCTTTGGTTGCCAGCATTTAGAAACGCTATGCGAGAGATGATGCTGAAGACAGCTGGAGCCCTTGAAAGTTTCTAAGTCCCCAGGCACAGAAGGCTTTGTAGTAATCACAGCAATTTTTAGCGCCTACATAGCACTTTAGAAACATTCATTTTTTAATTGTCAGAAACTTTCTGCGAGTGTTATCCTCACAGGACAAGCACACAGAATGAAACACAGAAATTAAGCCAATACTTCTGCAACTGCCTGTGCATAGTTACACTTGTGAATAATGATCTGCTGCTCAGAGCTGCTCGGCTTGGGCACCTCTCACGGTCTCTGTGGTTTGATACTAACGCTAGGTGTTCAGGTTTCCCAGTGCAACCTGTCAGCTGTGACAAATGAAACCTCTGCCAGGATTGAGACCATTTCTTTGGTCTTCATTCTTTGTTCAGTGTGCTGGAACTACTGCCTCTTCACTGTGAAACTTCTTCTCCTCATGGCTAGAGGACCACAGATGCATGGTGAAGGTGCCCAAGGGCTGCACTCCGAGCTGGAATACCTCTCAGGGAAGGGGTGGCATTGACCTTCTGCAGCTGACAGATCAGTGGTGCCTTTTTAAAGTATCAAATGCATCATGGGTATGATTTTCCCCTAGCTTCAAAGTTCATGATTATGAAAAACTTTAGCCTTAAGGATTTGCCATTTTTCCCCTTTCTTTCCTTCTTTTTTTTTTTAAGCACGCTAGATGAAATAACAAATTTAGTAGATATCACCTTATATTTTTAAGAATTATTTCTACAATAAAAGATTAATTGGGCCTATTGTTTCATATTTTTGTTTACTTAAGGATGCATTGAATTGACCTGCAGAAGTCTGAAGTTTTACATTAATAAACTCATGTTATAATAGCAATTTTATCAAATCTAGATTTCAGAACAGGGTAAGGGGAAGCAGATAGCAAGCAAAATTCAGAAGGCCAAGGCAAAGGACATTCAAAAGCCATTCAAAAGCAACCTGCTCTAGGTGACCTTGCTTGAGTAGGGGGGTTGTATCAGATGACCTCCAGGCATCTTTTCAAATCTCAGTGATTCTGTGATTCTGTGACATTACAGGCTTAGATCATACCAAAGAAGGACCATATATAAATTAACCTTGTTCAGGTAAACTTGTACAAAACTCTGAAAATGATCCTGAGGGATTATATTAGTGTTCCTGAAAATACAGGCAGTGATCTCTAAGAAATTAACTCGTATCAACACTGAGAGATTGAAATGATGTTCAGACTTACATTTATGAAAATAATAATTTAACTCTAATTCTTTGTTTACAGATCACGTGAAATAGATCATTTTCAAAAAGAATACCTCATAACCAGAGTTACAGGCACTTATCCCAAGACTACCACTACTCCTGAAACAGTTTGTTCAGTGTTGTGTTCATTCTCGAGCATGATCTAATGAACTACGTACATTTCCTGACACATGACTTTACAAGTAGTGATTGTCAACGTATTTTTATATGAATTATAAGTTTACATAAACAAAAGTCTGTATACCAAAACCTGAGCCTTGTTGGGAAGAAACATTTAGAAGGAAGAAGTTAATGATTTCCTTAAACTTAAATATTGGTTGAGATGTTAGCACTTTCTATTTATTGTCTAGACAGACACATTAGCACTTCTCAGGTTGGGGCAGGAGGGACAGTCAATAAACCTATAGGCACAATGTTACAAACTGACATCCCGATTAAGTGATGAACTACCGCAGAGTTGTGGTGCAGCAAGGACAAATGTCTGAATCTGAATGGAACCTGCAAAAAGAAAATGGGTGTATAGAGACAAATGCATCCCACAGTCTAGATCTTCAAAATAAAGCAATAACCAACCTGCAGATCTTGCCATACAAATGGATTTCAGCCAGTAAATCATGTCAGCATGGTTACAGTTTGTTAGCTAAGTGAAACAGATAGACAACCTAAAGTGTAATTGTTGCTTTTATATATAGATGTATTATTTCTCTAAGTGCTGCAGTACTTTATCTTGGTTAATCTTTAGGTTTCTAAAGATTAATTACCTACTTCTACTTTAATGTTTGTCTAATGCAGAGGTGAGTTTAAAGAATCAGCCTAGATTTCGAGTGATTCATAAACCACTTGCCAAACATCCCATTAAAATATATATTAGGTAACAAATGATAGGGGGAATATTCTTCAGCTAATTGGCTTTTTATTCTAATTCTATTTATTCTATGCTATTGCTATGGCAGAAAAGTTTCTTCCACTAGGAAATCATATTCAACATATATTTGGTATGGAGCAAGACTGGGAAAGGGCCTAAATTTCAAGGGTCAGTACCATTACAGTTGTCGCTCATGAGAAATCATAGTAGGATCTGAATTCTAACCAAAGTTAATGGTGGATTTCTCATACAACCTCTCCTCCTCATCCACTAAAGCTAACAGCAACATGATCAAAAACAGTGGAACATCATTCTGATAAAACAGTGACTAAATATTTCAATAAATATTGAAATAATTATTCAATAAATAAATATTGAAACATTTGCTTATTACTAAACTTTGAGAATTTTTTGAACTACAAAATTATTTGAATTTAGTGGACTTCAGAACTCATTTAAAAATATCTAATGGGCTTAAGCTTCACTTAGTCCTCAGTTGTTTTCATGGCCCAGATACCTGCTTAGTTAATGGTGTTGTCCTTCCAGGTGTTCTTTTAGCACTAAGTCTATGGGGAAAATATATATATATATTTGGATTTTCCAAAGGGATCCATGACGTTAAGAACTGTTAAAAATAGCTATTATTTATAAAACCATATGTTTTTATGGCTGGAGGATTTTTGAAGGATTTTATACTGCCTTTAGTAAAGAATTTGGTGGTAGATCAGTTAATATAAATTTAACCAAATATTTCTGTAGTTAAAATCATTTAGTTACTAAAGGCATAGTAAATGAAGGTCACTGATGACTTCTCTATGTTTAGATAGCAAAAGGTTTTATGGCAATAAGTATTTCTAGTATATCCTAGATTGTACCTTTACAGACAAATACAAGTCTTTTCATGGAAAACCTTCAACTACTGCACACTGTTTGCAAGGTGATGTTCATGGCGTTGTTCAATAATCTTTTAACAAATTAAATATGTTGAAAAATGCCAATTCATTGAGCTAAAAATGACTAATCTGAAGCACTTTGGATTCGAGAAATTGTCATCAAAATAAGAAAAGGTTTTGAGTAACACCTTCTGTACTGGGTTTACGGTGGCAAGGGTTTGACAACACGGTGGCTGCAGGAGTGGCCTTTGTGAGCAGAGCCCAGCAGCTGCCCCATGTCAGATCAGAGCCAGCTCCAGCCAGCTCCAAAAGGGACCTGCTGCTGGCCAGAGTCCAGCCAGGGAGTGATGCTACATCTCTATAATGCTACATCTCTAGTGCTCCATAATCATTCTCTTCTCCAGCTCCAGTGTGGGGTCCCTCCCACAGGATGCCATCCTTTCCAATCTGATCCTACATGATCCCAGAGACTGCAGTTTTTCAAGAACTGCTCCAATATGGGTCTTCACCATGGGGTGCAGTTCATCAGAAACAGACTGCTCCAGCATGGATCTCCTGTGGGCTGATAATCTTCTCCAACATAGACTCATCTCCAGCCAGGTGCTACAGTTCCAGTTCAGAGTCTGCTCCTGTATGGGTTTCTCCACATGCTGCAGAGTTCCCTTCTCTCACAGCGTTGTGGTGGTTTGTTTATTTATTTATTTTTGGTTGTTGGTTGGTTTTTTCCTTTTTTTTTACATGGTCCTAAATTTGTTATCACAAGAGAGCCTCCAACATCACTGATGGACTCAGCTTTGGCCAGTGGTGACTTCTCCTTTTGGAGCTGGATGGAATTGGCTGTGTCCAACTTGAGGGCAGCCCCAGTCACTTTCACAGAATCTGCCTCTGCAGCTCCCCTATTACCAAAATATTTCCATGTGAACCCAATACAGACTAATATTGAAATGGGTGCATATAGCTGATTCCACATATACTAGGATGTTTAATATATACAGAAACATTAAGCCAGACCTTATCAATTGGCTTTACATTCCTGTCCACTCTTTATTCTGTTTGGTGTATTTTCATCTGTTTGTGCTTTCTAGGGTACCAGCTGTTGGAAGGTGGTTGTGGAAATTGCTGCTTTAATCTCTGAAGCCTCACATAAAAATACTGTTAATTCTAAAGACAGAATGGAAAATATCCTGAAAAATAATGTCTATTTGTGATTAGCTTTGAGCATTATTTTTTACATTGGATTATACAATGTAAATTTCCATCCTTTTTTTTAAGCCAAGCTTATGTGTAGAACATCCAACAGTGACAAATTTCTGCTGCCTCACATAAAACAAATGGAATCAAGACAGTACTCTTCGTCTGTTCTCTTAGAAATTGTACTGTCCTCTTGCGTCCTGCAGGATAAATTATCTCCTGATATAATATCTTCCATCAGATCAAAAGTATGCCCTCATGATAACATGATTTTAGCTCATCACTGCCATGAGCCTTTCCTCATCTCCATAGCCATCCAGGCTCAGTAGTTGATTGAAAAGAGTTTGGAGTTATGTTCTAGAGAAATCCATATGGATTTCCAGTATGGCTTTCACGTGTTCATAAATGAGTAAAATATCTCGTGTGGGTATGAAATGCTCTCTAGTGAGTGTAATAACTACAGTTGTGAAAACAGATTGAAAGTATGCTTATTTTGTTAAGAATACAGGATAATCAATTTCCAGAAGGGGACTAGAACAGAGGGCTAAAATTTTGCCTTCCATGTCAAACTGTCACTGAGAGTATCTCCACTGAATTAAGTCAGATTTACAGTTGAGACAGTATTTGGTACTAAGTCTTGAAAACAAACTAAAAGAGGAAAACTGCTCACTTTTGAAGGGATGGCTTTTATGTATATTCCTGAGCCCCAAGGTATGTCAATTTGTGAGTTCACTATAAAATTGAAGGAAGGTTGAGCTGAAGCAACTAGAACACTAAGCACCACAGAGACTTTTAGATCCAGGAAGGTCAAAGCCTTTTTTCTTACCTTTGGTTTCAGATCTGTAAAGATAAGCCTATGGGCTTATCTTTTTGCATAGTGACATATCCCACTGAGGTAAACAGTACTGCTTAAGTTATATGAAATAAAATACTTGCATAAACCTTTGTAGAACATCGGTAAGTAGTTTATAGTAACCTTTATGTAGTAGGATTATTTTGATACAGTATGCTCAAGCATAAGAAAAATATTCAGAAAAGAGATGTAGTTTAAGTAGCATAAAAACTAAAGAGCTACAAAAGTTAAGTAGGAGAATAAAGTTTAAGTTAAACTGAACAGTAATGAACAATAAGAAGAGTTATGTGAGTTGAGTGCATGAAGACACCCCCCCCCAACTATTATTATTTTTTTTTTTTAAACAGAGATACATACCACTGAAGGAAGAATAGGATGGCCATTCTGAGGAGGAGAAAGTCCTGAGATAAGAACTGAGATAAGATTAACAGTAATAAATAGGTTAATTCCATATAATCTCTACTGTCTATATGTACTACCTTTACCTACTCTTTGAGCAACAGCTGAGTAGTTTAGGATGCCAAAAGAAGAGGAATTTACATTAGAAAAGTTAGCCTGGGCTTTATCTAAAATATATGGATTGTTATCATCCACAATTCAAGAGCTATGTTCTCCTCAGATTAACCATTCATTTAGAAGAAGCTAAAGAATGCGAACTGTTTTTAATATCCCACTGCCCAGTCATGAAAAACACATGTTGTTGATGTTTTTATTTGTTTCTTTTGTCATGTGTCTTGCTGAAGAGAGAGAAATGCTGAATGCATTAAATTAAAAAAAGTTATCTGACTCCTCCTTTCTAATGGCCAGACTTTTGTCCAAACCCAAGTTGCCACAGAGTATCTTCCAAAGGGAAACTTTAATTTTCCTAATATAAGTAAATTATATAAGTGAGAATATGAGGATTAAACAATAGAAGTTCAGCAGCTCAAAAAGACAACCCCATCCTGGACTGCTTCAAAAGAAGCATCACCAGCAGGTTGAGAGTGGTGATTCTTCCCCTCTACTCTGCTCTTCTGAGACCTCACCTACAGTACTACATTCAGCTCTGGGGAAGCAACCCAGGATGGACATGGTCTGATTAGAATGAGTCCAGAGGAGGGCCATGAAGATGATCAAAGGGCTGGAGCACCTCTCCTATGAAGCCAGGCTGAGGGAGTTGGGGTTGTTCAGCCTGGAGAAGAGAAGGCTCCAGAGAAACCTTATAGCAGCCTGCCAGTACCTAAAGGTGATCTACAGGAGAGCGTGGGAGGGACTCTTTGTCAGGGGGTGTAGGACAAAGAGTAATGGCTTTAATCTAAAAGAGGGCAGATTTAGGTTAGATAGTCAGAGGAAATTCTTTACTGAGGGTGGTGTGTGGTGAGGCACTGGAACAGGTTGCCCAGAGAATCTGTGGATGCCCCATCCCTGGAAGTGTCCAAGGCCAGGACGGAGCTTTGAGCAACATGGTCTAGTGGGTTGCATCCCTGTCCATAGCAGGGGGGTTGGAGCTAGGTGATCTTTAAGGTCCCTTCCAATCCAAGCCATTCCATGGTTCACAATTAACTCTGTAATCAAACATAAGGCAGAGGCCTTGTTATTATAACCATCTTTGATCCCAGTTAGACTTCTGATAGACTTGATGTACTTCACAAGATTCATTGAGTTCTACTACAGGCCATGTAATTTAAAATGGATTTTCAATTAAAATCAGATTAAAGCATAAATTAAATGAACAAATGAGAAAATACAGATATATATATGCACCTAGCATACAATATACACAGTTAGCAAATGAAGGAAGACCAGCATCACAGTAAATACACCTTCAATCCAGAGATATTATAAGCTACAT
>CM021699.1:97473228-97520099 GCA_011074415.1 Stictonetta naevosa
CCCCCCCCCCCCCCCCCCCCACACCTCACCCCCCCAGGGGGGTAAAAGAGAAAAACATCTCTTTTAAGACTAGAAAAGTAACCTCTTTTTTTTTTTCACTCTTATGAAGTGCTTCCAAGGAGAGTTGCCTGGTGAACAGCATCAACAGACAGGAATGATACAGAAATGTGAAGGCGATCTTCCCAGGAGGTGCTAATGAAGGATTTGAAGGTGCTAATAAGCTTCTCCAACAAAAGAAAATGAGGCATTGGAGGAATCTAAATAGTGAGCACCTGAATAAGTTCTCAGGAGCCCAAGTAATTTAAGTTGATTAAGAGATTTTTTTCTAATGATTAAAGGAATATTAGGTTCTTGAAAGACATAGAGATTTTGTTAGAAAATAGAAGAGACTATAGTATCTATTGGCTAGCAGAAATATAGTAATAAACTTTATTACATGTCAAGCCACTAAGATTAACTAAAAAGTCCTCATCTTGACTGCTTAGCAGCCACCAATATATATTGGCATACAGCATTAGATTCTGCATATCTGGCATACACCTACAGAGTTAAGAAAAGACAGTGTAATGTAATGTATGTGTGGTCACACTGGATCGGTCACCTATGGTACTCTACACTAGTTGTACAGTTTTATAGCAAAAATAGCTAGCCAATAAAACCAGTAGAAATAAAAGGGGTATTGAAGATTGGTATTGTAAAATTGTTCCCCCACTGAGACATTATAATGCTTGCCACTTATATTTCTGGCAAGCTGAGAGTTTGAGTGAAATTGCATGCATATTTTGTTATTATTACTGACTTTGATTTTTGCTTTGTTTAGTTTTTGGCTGTGAACACATACAGCTCAACAAGAAGCTTTTTATGTTTGAAGTGATAAATAACAAGTGAATTGTAACAGAAATAGCAAATGAATTCAGAATTTAATTTACTTTGCTTTTACCTAAATGTGCTTATGAGAACGGCAAAGGTTATTTTAAAATAGTACATTGGATCTGAATTTGGATTTAACCACAAATAAAACAAATAATCATAATAATTAAAAACAAAAACAAACCATACAAACAAAAAACAGAGAGGGATAATTCTGTTACAGGATTTAGAAAAGAATAACCAAAACTATTCAATTTCTCAGCTGAACCTCTGATATTTGTACCTTTTATTTTTCCTTCTTATCTATTTATTTTTAAATTTTATTTATTCTGGTGTCTTTCTATAGCATTTATTTCCACATAAAACAACTTTTCCCACTTAATATATTGTAATAAGTGGGGGAGGCAATACATATTAGGCAAATTGATCCCGTTTTTTCTTTATGGTCATAAAGAGTTGGTTGATTTTCAAGTACATATAGAAAGATAATAGAAAAAGTATACTCTATATTAAAACTTTAAAAGAGTATAAACACTGCAATTAATGATTATTGCTGTCCTGAGAATAGCTGTGAGGCTGGAAGCTTTATTTTTTCCTGTACTTTTACATTTCACTTTTGGAAACCTGTGCTGTTCTCACCTTTTTTTTTTTTTTTTTTTCCCAATAGAAAAAAAATACTACTTAAAGTACAACTGCATAGCTTTTCTGACTTTTGTAGAAAGATTTGAAATATAGATATGATTATTAGAATTTTGAAATAATGGAAAAGTTTACAAGATATTTTATCAATTAAATCTGCTAACTACATCTTTTCTGCACAGTACTGAGTAATAATGAAGGTATTTAACCATCACTGACTTTTTATCTATACATGCTGAAGGTATTAAAAACAATTTTTAAAAGTTTAGGAGAAGCTGGAAGAAGAAAAATCTGAATTACTGGCTTCCATGCTGGTGATATGTAGTTACATGAATGCCAACATATCCAAATTTGTCCAGAACTAAGCCCCTATCAAGAGCATATTCTTTAAAGGACAGACACTTCACCATGAAAACAGTAAGGGAAGAAGCTGACAGCTATCTCTGTCAAGTCAAATTTCTTTCTTCACTTCCTGGTGGGAGGTGAAGAGGAAATAGGGCTTATTCAGAGGGTAAAATGTTGCTAAATATTCAGTTAAATTAACAGCAATTAACCTTTCTTTTTTCTTTGTGCCGATGGTGTTCTGAACTGCATTTATCATTTGAAATGATTGGTGATTTATTTTTTCTTTTTTACAAGCTTGTTTTGTGTTTGAACTGTGCAATATAAGTAGTTTATGAGAAATTTGTTGTTTTATTTATTGGATCTTATCAAATCGTTATTATGTTTTACATTGTACTGTTTGAGTTTTAAAGCCTTTGAGCTTAAAGCTTGCTTTTGTACTTATTCCTGCCAGTAAGGCACAATTACTTGAAAGAATACTGAAAGCAAACATGAAACAGCAATGTTACGGTTCTACTGAAATTAACCTTTGAATTCAAGTGGATCATCAAAGGAATTTAAGAAGATGGGCTTTGCACATTGTTGCCCCCTTTACATTACCACGCAGTGTCAAAGTGTTTTAGAGTGAGTCAGACTCCAGCTCTGCATTTATTTAAACTCACAGACATCAAACTACACCATTACGAACACTTCCTTTCCTTACACATAAATGACTGCTTCAGAGTACATGACTTTCATAAACTGAAAGGCAAAACTTCACAGATGCTGGGATGTTTAATTACCCAACTTCTATAAAAGACAAAATATTGCCTGACAATTTTTACAAGGTGTTCCTGCCCCCCCCATTTCATAGTCCTAAAGTGCAACTCAATTCATTGTATTCTATCCAAATAATAAAACAAATTTATTTCCAGCATTCTGCCACGTTCATTGAACCTTTCTTTGATGCAAACCCCAAAAAGCTGATGAGAGAAACCCAGCTAATATTAATTGTCTCTGGATTAGGCTCTCTGTATATTAACAATTTTCGGAGTCCTAATTACAGTTCTACTTCAGTTCTGCTTGTACTAGTGGTTACAGCTGATGGACAAAAGGTTAGAAAGTGTAAATTTGAAAAGCTTGAAACTTTATTTGAGACAAATAATTATATTTTTCTTCAGAATTTGCAGTAAATCAGTATTTCTTGGAAACCCCCATTGCAGATGGAGCTAGCTGTTTTGTCTGTTCCCTGCTAAGCATGTCTAAAGTTTACAATATTTATTACTGAAAAGCTACAGGAAGATTTAATAGCTGTCCTCCCAGGGCTGAATTCATTACAGATTTTCTGCCTTTTACAACTGCAGCAAATCAGCAGAAATGTCCAGAGTGAGTTTTTCTCCAAATACACACTTTAGAGACCTGCTTTAGTGTGGCAAAAGCTCAAAAACCCTGAGAATAATAAATAAGCAAACACCTTTCTTTCTTTCTTTCTTTCTTTCTTTCTTTCTTTCTTTCTTTCTTTCTTTCTTTATTTATTTAATGGAGCACTATTTTCATCTGAAAATGAAGTTCCTTTCCTGAAGTCCAACCAACCTCTACTACTCTACCTGGCTTCACAAAATAGGCATCAACTATCGTTGAGTTGAGTGCTCTGGCTCTTTTTGATAACATCTTAGAGTACAATTTGCCAAATAGCCTCTAAGACACCTGAGAGCTGAAATTAAGTCTTACATCTGCTTCTGAGAATTTCAGCTTAAGTCTCTTCTTAGAAATCTGCAAGAACTATGCCCCTAACATAAATCATTTGTTCATTTTCTACAGGGAACAGTCTGTTTAACACCATTAACTATTTAAATCCTTAAATAATGAAAAAATGAAGAGAGCTTGATTCTTCACTGGGTGGTTATGACATAACCTTAGCACAAGAAGAACTGTTGGATTTGTCATTATTCCAGTAAATTCTTAAGATAAAAAATACAGAGTGAAAATATTGAGTGATTTATTCACTGAAACCATTTGGGGCTTAAGTTGCACGTAATATAATGTGCTTGTGGTATGGAGGACAAGATGACCCTGTTTCACTTTGTTTTGATTTGTTTTCTGTAAATTTGATCATTACTTTATGTGAGCAAATTCTTGTGAGCCCCAAACAAAAGCTGTCGTTGTAGTGGGATCCAGCAGTACTCAGCATCATTACTTCTACGAATCAAAACCTCAGATGACCACATACTAGAATGTGATACCAACTATTTCTAAGGCCACATATTCTGGTTTGTTGGATTATTGCATACTGAAAACTAACTCGTCTCAAAAACATACATAAGCAGTTAAAATACCTTGCTACTTTTCTGCTAATATTTTATAATAAACACCAAAATAATTCTGAACAAAGCCGCAGCTGTATCTATTAAAAAATAAATAAAATTGTGTCCTTTAACTTTTTTTTTTTTTTTCAAAATCATTTTTTTCAATAATTTCTAAATCTTGAATATGGAGTTTCTCATCATCTTGAATTATAATATTTTAGTCTTGGAACACAAATTATTTCACAGTGCAAAACAATTTTAGTCTGCTTTTCCCAGTGGTTAACTGTTGGCGAACTTTGGGGTCCATGAAAGACTACATTTTTCATCACATATTACATGATAGAAGCTATTATGACTAAAGGAAAAGATATCATATAACCTTGTCAAGGGGCAACAAGTCCTGACCTGCAGTGTTAAAAACAATTTACTGTTTCCAAAATTTAAAATGAAATCTTCTGGATAAACTCAACAAAGTGAAATGAGATGTTTTAATTTTATCTATATCCGGCCAGTCTCATACAACTAAAAATCACCTGAACCTTATTGAAGATAAATCATGCTGAATGTCCATCCAATTAAAAATTCCCTATTATGTCAGGAATATTAATGTTAAAATGATGAATTTCCTTTGTATAGCACAACATACAAGTATCCTTTTGTTCTAATTTTAACACTGTTTTCATCAACATAAATATTGCGAAAAGAAGAAAACATGACTGCAGCTTAACTGGATTGACATTCAGTATTGGGTTTTAAGTGGCATGACACTTAAGGATGCTTAAGTCCTTTCATAATAATACATCAGATTGAGGGTTTGTGGAGTGGGTTCAGAAATAATTTCAAATCCTGCTGTTCTTCTGCCATCTCTATGGCAGTTGCTTCTTGTAAAGGTAGCTTAGCGCTTCAGACACAGTGAAAGATATGCTTCACAAATGCACCTAACAATCTTCCAACTCATAAACTACCTGTAAGCAGTTCAGTATGACTGTGCTCATCAATCACTGTGATTAAGGAATGCTTCATATGAGAGAAGATGGTTTTGTATCCTATACCAAAGCCTTCTTGCAAGACCATTGTATTCTCTTCTATTCCAGTGTTAAAATATATAGAGATAATACTATTATTTCCTTTAGTTTTGTCATTTTTGATTTTAAATTCTAACAGAAAGGAAAGAAATCAGGAACATGAACTCAATTTCTACCTTGTAGATATGCCTGTCAGACAATTGCACATGACAGAAACCCTTGGAAAGATGTTTACATTAAGCATTATTTTTATTGAGGTAAAGAACTGATTGAAGAATGTGAAATGAATAGTTGTTAACTTCAGATGGTTACAATTTTCTACTGGTAGACCATATGCAGTCTAAACAAGCAAAATGTATATTAGATCTCTAATGTATTTTAAAATATTATTTTTTTTTGCAGAGGTAAAACTTTTATGAACAAAACAGAGGGAAGAAAAACTAAAAGTAAAGTAAAGTAAAGTAAAATAATGAATGCCTGTGGGACATGCCTAAAAGATAAATGCAGCAACACCCTTAATGCTAGCTGAAATCCTGCATGAGGTCCACACTCCATTCAGAGGGAGTCGAAGGTAACTATCATCCAAATTTGCCCACCTTTAACACAATTAGGTCAAAAGGACTGCCTCTAGCATAGGAGCTGCAAGAACCTGCACACTCTCTGGCACATATGGGAAAGCCACAGTGGGACATCCCATGAATATAGATCCCCTCATCTCTCTGATGCACTTCTTGGTAACTGCATGCAAGAGAACCTAACATAGCAGTTCATAAAAAAAAAAAAAAAAAAAAAAAAAGTGATGAGGAGTTATTTGGGCTGTAACCAGCCCATGTTTCTGACTCAAAGTATTCAGGGATATGAGGGACCTGGTTCTCAAAATCTGAAGTTCTCTCAGGTACAAAGAGCATGTTTAATAGTGGTTGACAAAAATAGAATTTAAAGAACAAAGGACAGTGAGTCATTATTTTTTTTCATAAGTTCTTTACAACAACACAGTTGCCATCAAAAATGTTAGATACATGCATTTAATTCTCTCTCTTACACAAAATCTACAGAATTCTTACCAGTTATATGTTTGTGTTTTTTGTTTGGTTGGTTGTTTTTTTCCTTTAGTTCAGCTACAAAGTTAGAAAAGTTTGAGTAATAGAAGTACCCAGACACAACATGGGGCAACACCAAAAGACTACTTCATAAAAATTGCCAGCCAGAGTACAGCTTAAGAGTTCACTTAATGGAATTCTGACTTGGGAATCACAAATAGTCTCAGTTAGTATTCAGTTAAAGTGACAGTATGTAGAAGTTCCCTACTTACAAAGCACCCTGGTTCATGACAACTTATTATTTACTTGACTATAAATACAGTGAATTCCTATTTGTGCAATATGACTATTAATTTCCTGGATACTCTGTATGTGAATGAGAATGAGATTTTTTTATTTTTTTATTTTTTAACTGTCTTGCATTCATGTAATTGGTGCTGCCCCTATGAACCTGCTCAGTTCTTTGAGAAAATTAGATGGCTTGTGAGGACAAGAAAGGTCAGTGTCACTGAGAATATCAGCTTGACAAGACCAGACCTGGAGCTGGAATATCACCAAGGTAAGTGATTAGGAGAGACCAAAGACATGACCACAGCACAAATCCTGAATTAAACATAAACAAACATGTGCATACCTCCCTTTTGGCAGAGGGATTTTTTTTATATATATATATTTTTTTCAAGAAGTTGTGGGTAACTTGATTTTGCAGGCACCTCTGTTTAAAGAGAAAATTTCATCTGTTATTTTCTGTCCTAAAGCAAACTACCCACCAGGTTGCCGTGGGCAAACATCTTCCTCTTCATTTGAATCAAGAGGGGTATGTATATTGGATACGTTTATGGGGAACAAATACATGGATTTGGTTAATGCCAAGACAGAAAATATCAGAACTCACATGAGTTCTTTTTGAGTTACAATTACAATCTGATTAATGTACAGTAGAGTACAACCTCACCCATGCAGTTAAACCGCAGCACTGGGTTAGGAAGAGGTTAGTTGTTGATATTTGTATCCTGTGATTTGACTAAACCATAGACCAGCAGCATTTGGGCTGAGTTCTTCCAGTCATCCTTTACCTTATGGACACACATAGTGCCTATACAGCACTTTAAAATAACTATTTAGTGTCTGTTACAATCTAGACTTAAAAGTGAAGATAAATGATAAACCACATGTATGGGAACAAATTAACAAGAATAAAAGGAAGATTAGGGGACTTTTAGGCTCTCACTGTCATTGGGATTGGTTGATACAGAACATGGTACCACATTATGTGAGACATTTTGTGACTGTGCAGCTCCTACATTTAATCTTGGTTGTATCCTACTCTTTTTTATTACACAAACTGTACAGCTAAATATATCCCCTGAAATTCAGTTTTCCTCCCTGTAAGGTAGCTATATAAATAAGGCCTGATTATTTCTACATTATTTCCCATGCAAATCTTCAGCCTTTAATTGACACATTTCTGGTACTGGTCTATCAGGCTCTATCAGGTTCCTTGCCCATAAAAACTGTGTTTCAAATAATTAGCCAAAATGACAAATCAAAAAACTTTGTTGCTAAGAGATTCTTTCCAAATTTAATCCCTTCTTCTACAACAAAAAATATACTTTCTTAATAGTTTAGTAACTTTTTTAACCCTTCGAATATTGCCTACAGTTTAGAGGAGTTATTGGATGACCTGGGTTCAGCTCCTGAATTTCAGTCTTTTGTTTTTATTTCTGCATTACACTTTAAATATAATCAGGTTTTCTGAAACCTTTTTTATATAACAGGTGGTACTGGTCTTCAGTTGAGTGGTGTATGCTTAATATTTTTCACAACTAGGTGCTCGGGGAAAAACTCCTTCAGGAACCATAAAGGGCCAGAGTTGGCTTAAGTTCAGCACTGTGAAAGAAGACAAATATGCTGCTTTAGAAAGCAGAAAGCCTAGCTAATTTGAACTCAGACTCCCTCTTGCTTTAGTTCCCATTGAACCATAAATGCCTGCCCAGGGCAGAGAAATAAGGAAATATGAGGAGTCTGCATTTCAAAGTCATTCTACCTTTACAAAGAAAGAATAGCCACTGATTCAGATGCTGATTATACATGGCAGTTTTGTACTCAGGAAAAAAAAAAAAAAAAAAAAAGGAAAGAAAGAAAGAAAATCCCTACAGATTAGATATAGCTACATGTATTTTTCATTTCCAATAGCTAGGAAACTAGGTTGTCCTAGATCCCTAGATCATCTGTCTTCCACTTTCTTCCATTCGTACCCAGAAGCAGCCACAGTCTGGAAAAGGAAGCAAACAAACAAATAGTTATGGGAATGTCAGCCCTGTCATAATTAATGAAATATATCTCTTTAAATGTCAGCTAGCCAAACTTATCATAAACATTTCTAATTTTTAGCCCTAGGTATGATATTGCCTTGCATTTAGGACAGCTAATATGCCATTGTCTATTGCAGTAGGCTCAACAGCACAAAAGATGCATTCTGGAGTCTTTTTTTTTATTATTATTTTAATGTGTGCCATAAACAGCCCTAAAGGCAATTGTCCATTTCTTCCACACATGGTTTCATTCAGTGATTTTTTTTACTTTTTTTTTTTTCTTTTTTTACCTACAAAATATAGATATGTTGGATATAAAATGGCATTATCATGTTTGTAAGTCATTCTTTACAATGGTAGCTAGAAAAGTTTTAAGTCCAGTCCTCCCAATGCTATGTTCATACTTGTCTTTAGTTGCACGTGCAGTTCAGTTGAAAGCTTTACTTTCTCCACCACACAATGTGTAAATGGAACTGCTCAGGCAGGATGCAACATTTTCTTCAGGTGATTTCCTGCCCAAAGAGACAAATTATTCTAAGAAGTAGCCATGTTCCCAATCCACCTTTTTTGTCACTTTTTCACTTGTCTCATGGAAAACAGAAGGTAAGGAAGTAAACAGGGCATAAATTTGGCCAGGAAATTAGATTTTAAGTTCTTTCCCTTCCCGTAACAACTTTGCTACATAAAATCTCATGTTCCAGATACCAACACGGTCCAGTAGGTAAACCAGAGCTCTGAGTTAATTTTCATGTCTAGCAATAGCATATATTTTGCATCTCACATATATATTAAAAGAAAAAAAAGGGGGGGGGGGAGGATAAATTCTATTTCCATTGAAATATAAAATGAATATTTGCTATTGTGGTGTCATGAAAAAATTGCCCAATTCCTGAAGGTCTGTCTGGGTCCATTTAAAGAAGATGTAAATTAGTAGGACATCAGAGATTCCTCTGCACCTAATAACTAACTAAATCCCACTTGAAGTAGAACAATTAAATGATGGAAGGTGAAATATTGCAAATCAGTGAGTGAACAAGTCTCTGATAAAAATTAGGTGATGCTAAGAATTCCATCATGATAATGAAATCAATTTCTTAGGGAGGGAGAGAGAGAAAAATATATGGAAGACCTGTGCTAAAAGTAATGTTTGCCTTCCTTTGGCTGTTCTTTCCTGAATAGAAGGTATTCCCTTGTGTTAAAAAATGGGCATTTTTTTTCTGCTTTTACTGCACTATAGACGAAGAACCTGAAATTTTATAAGTTAAGGTCATTTAAAGAAGAACGTCTATTAATGGAGAGCAATGACCTGTTTATCATTTCTCTTCAAGAAAAAAAAAATAAAAAATAAAAAATAAAAGCAAACCTCTCAGACTCTTCATATCCCTTAGGCAAGAAATGTAATAATGTTAAAAGTTATGTAAAGACTGTCAAACAGTACAAATTTTAGAAAATTGAAATCATATACAGAATAGGTCAAATTCATCCCAGATGAAACTCTATTGACTTGAATGGTCTTACAGTAGCTATTGTAATTGTATACTACATAATAATTCAGACAGAATTGTTTGTGCTTCAATTGTTTCTAAGAGCATCTGTACTTGAAAACTCAAGAATGCTGAGGATCACATTTTCATTATTCCTAGAACCATTGCTTTCTGTTATGTTTGATGGGAAAGTAACTTGGGCTACATTTCACCGCTGTTCTCCATTAATTTTATCATTAAAGTGTATCTTCACCAGAGACAGCAACAAAACCTATGATGAGAGAGTCCAGATGTGTTTTCTTAAAAGCAAGGAAGTATTTTTATAATGGCTAGATAAGGCCCAATCTAAAACATATATATTAAATCACCGATAGAGGTCTGTGGTGATTTTTTGCTTGTTTGCTTAGTTGGTTGATTCTTGTTTTGTATGTTTGTTTTTGTTTTTCAAGGAAAGGATCATTTACTTACTTAATTACTTATTTACTGTAAACTGGATCTGGACTTTAGCTTCAAGTCCAGATACCCAAAGCTGTTTAATTGTTCTCATGGGAATTAGGATCTTAGGCAGCCTTAAAAGTTTTCACATAAGAACCAAGGAACCAGTGTGAGGCTGAGAAATTTCAATTCCCTTTGAAGTCAGTTGTAATCAAGTAGTCCTTAGACAACAGTCTGTACTTTGCAGGTTTGAACTGTAAGACAGTATGTCTAGTTTTTAAAGTTTCTCACTTGAAATAAACTGGAAAAAAAAAAGAAAAAAAAAAGAAAAAAAGAGGAAATATTGAAAAAAAAATCAATTTAGAAATGAGTCTATGCAAAGGGTTCTTTAATCTTCCATCATGCCAGAACAGGAAAACGCAGTGCATTTAGAGCAAGACATTTTATTTCTTTCTAGCTACTGTTTCCTATATTGTCTTAATTTTCAAAATGTCTCAGTTGCTTTTACACAACAGAGGGGAAACTATGTGAAATCATAAAGAGGAGAATTTCTGCAAAGGGGCCGCTGTCACACTGCTAAATGTTTCAGTAGCAAAGATTTTAACAACCTTGTAAACAAATGAAACCTTCAGCCTCAAATTTTGTGTTTCTTCAGAGAGCAGGGGAAAAAATGTTAAAAAAAATAAGTTGAAAAATGATGTACTTAAACTCATCAATAGAAAATGCTGAGGAGAGGCATCTATTCTAGACTAGAAGACAGTTCAGCTACATTTTTATTCTATTTTTTTTGAACAGTCTGTGTTCTTTTTCACAATGTCCCTAATTAACAGCATACACAGCTTGACTAGGTATATCTTCACCGGGTTTAGGAGAATGAGCATCATTACAAGTCTCTGCCTGGAGTGCTCACTGAGAAGAGCAGAGAGAAAATGCAAATGGAAGCAGCATACTATTAGGCTGTTGCAAATAATGTAAATATATTATGTTGCTATACATTTTTTGAATGAAGAAGGGGTGAATAGTACAATGTCTCATCTCATGAAATCAGCTATACCTAATTTCCTCAACGAACCCTAATTACAACAATTAGGAGCTATGAGAATGTTTTCTGCCTCAAAATATTTCTGGACTAGTTTTTTGTGATCACACAGGACTTCCATTAACAATAAAAAATCCTTGGTTGTATGTAATAATACATGCAAAACAGATTAGTTAGATTGAACTCCCAGTTAAAGACATGGATTAAAAGTCCTGTTTATTACTTTTGAAGACAGTATAATGGAATATAAACATTATACTAATTCTGCCCAGCTCCCCAGTGCACTGCCAATCAAATTCATAGCACGTAGTGACAAAATCAAAGGGTAGCTTTTCAACACAATTTTGTTAATTACCAATTTGGGTTTATAACTGAAGAATGATAATACACTAAAACAGAACTAATACTATATTTATTGGACAGGATGACATATTTGCAGTCCAGCAAGATGTTGTTTTGCTTTGCACTCAAAACAAAAGGAGTCGTGCTTGGGATACAACCTGAATGATTCTATGATTCTGTGATTCTACAATCACTAGAGCGCTTTTCTCTCTTTCAAAGCCATAAACTTTCTGGTTAAAATTAAGATCTTACTGCTGATATTTAAAAGGAAAACTTAGCATTTTACCTCTAAATAGATGAAATCATGAATGCTCAAAAGCAAGAAAAAGAAGCCAAATAATCCTTTATTCTATTCCTATAATTGTCCTCTCTCTTTCTCTCTCTCTCTGACTCTAATTTTATTGAAATCAAAACCCCATTTCCAAGCTCAGCCTTCCAGCTCTTTCTGTTAACCTTTCTGGTGACATTACTTATTCCCGATTTTTTATACATTTTCTTCTTTCAACTCCATTTATTGAGTTTATGAACTATCTACTTGGAATATATAATTATGTAGGCATAAACCTTCAAAGTCCTCAAGGGTAGGGAGCACTCCCTTTTGTTGGGGAATGGGAGGAAGAATGACCATGGAGATTCTTTGTTAGGTATATTCAGAAGTCTAAGAAGTACCAGAAAGAAAAAAGGTGTTTGGTCTCAACTATTGTCAAACAGAGAAAAGCATAGATACAGTAAAAGCCAGTTTATGAATTTTCTACAAGGACATTTCTGAATTTACTAGAATATGAGAATAGTGTATGGAGAACTGAACTGAAAGACGAAGGGAAATACGCTTCCTCATGGTGGCAAGAACTTCTGGGTGTTAGTCCTGGGGTTCCTCTGCTACCAGGAGGAACTTCTCATGTGAGGTGATCCAAAGTAGCTCTTTCATGTTATTCAGTGCAGACCTTTGGCGCAGTTGCAGAGAATACATGCAGAGACGAGAGACTAAGTACTTGTTTGCATAAATGTATTTGGGGATCCTGAGATTGTCCTGTTCACAAGCCCTGAACTGTGAGTGGAGTTTATTGGTTTGGTAAGAAAAAAGGATAATGAATATTTCACATCAGACATAGAAAATTTTGGTAATGAATTACTATTACCAAAAACGGGTAATGGGTATTATTTGTCATTCTTACGTTTAGAAATATTGCTACTTTGTTTTCCCATCTCAATGCAACTTTCCACCTTACCTTATTATTATTCCTTATTATACACTCTGTAAGGATTTATGAGTAGCAAATTATTTCTTTTTAATAGTCCCAGAGAAGGACTTTTGGATGAGGGCTGGAACTAATGGTAACTGACTAGGTGGTTATAAGGTTCCCTGTCTTCTTTAACTTATATTTGGAATAGATAGCTGTATAAAAAAAAAAATCACATAATGATCAGCACTAGCTAATGAAGAAAGGAACTGGGCTGCCCTTCCAACACTATCATTTCCTGTCTGTTTTTGTTGTATTCTATCAACACCACTACAACACAATCACCTTAACAATCTCCTTCATATTTAAACTTTTAGAATCCATGCGATATCTGAAATGCTAACACTTTATAAAAAGACATGAGATAAAGAGCTTCTGACACACAGGCAGAAAGTAGAAATACTCAGGAGCATAATCTCAGCCAGCACATTGAATCCTTTCTCCTACATGTATGGTTTTTCACTTGCCATCTCCTCTCCTACAATTCAGAGGTAAGATAGAGCCCTTTCTCCAGACTGATGCTTTAGCTTCGCTAAGTACCGGGAGTGGGAGCAGAATGGAAATGAATCTGAAAAAATATATACATTTGTAACAGGTCTTTGCATCTGATTTAATTATCTGGTTCCACTTTATGGCAAATAAAAAGGAACACAAATTTCCAGGAGCAATTCTACTTATCTACAAACAAAAGTCTAACATACATCAAATTCATCAGTCTTAGCAGGTTTCCATTATTCCTTTTTGTGTAATGGGGCTCCTCTTGACTAACGGATGTCTAGAAAGATGTCTAGATGTTGGAGACTGGGTAGGTGTATCCCTTTCTGAATATTTATAACTGCTTCTGCTGAAGTCAGCGGTAAAACACACTGATGTCAGTGTGAAATAAACAACTAAAAATCCCCTACAGAAAACTTATTTATTTTGTTTTGTTTTGTTTTTCATTCTTGCCTTCCACAGGCATTATGTTTACAATAACATAAGAAGAGAGAAAAGGAGATTATTTTGATCAGGGTTTTTGAAAACTCTTAGATACTTCTCTGATAAAATGGCAATTAATTACCATACAGCAGTTGAATAAGAGTCTCTGTACTGAAAAATGTTTCTTCCTTCCTTTTTTCAGACCTTTGCACAATTGGTAGACTGCTCTGTAAAGTCTACACATCAGGATATGGAATAAAGTGACTATTTTCTGAGTTTTCTGCAAACCAAATACTTAGGCAAACTGCAAAGTGTTCTGTAGGAAAGAGATCTGGCTACTTTGGTTCTGTAAATTTTGAAAGGGAGCTAGAGAGGAGCTTTGGACAGGCTAGCTTGATTTGTAACCTAGATGAATTATCTAGGTATTGACAAAATATATTTCATTTTAAATACAGGAGAGATGACAAAATCATCTATTGTCCCAAGAACTACATTTTCCCAGAATGTTTTGTATGAAAATTACAAAAAAAACAACAAAAAAACCAACAACAAAAACACATTTGTTTCCAGTATAACTACATTGTTAGGATTATTTTGTTAGTTTTAATTTCTCTCTTCTGAACTGCCTTACATAAAACAAAAATCAAATGAATGAGACTTTTTTTTTAACAGTTTTCTGGATTTTATCTTCAACTGTATTTAATGTTGTGCAAAAGAGAGTGTCCACTCATTCCATCTCACTGCAGAAACAATCATTTTCCTGTATTAGTTGCAATGATAAAAAGTAAAGATGTTTTCCTTTGCATTTTTTTTTCCTGTTAGTTTCTCTTCAATGGCAGTGAAATTATTTTAGACTGATTAGTAAATGAGGCAGTAACTGTAAAAGCCTTTTATGAATGCCAGTTTCACACAGATAAGGCATTTCACTGCATTTTACCTCTGAGAAATTGTGCTCAAATTCTTCTTTCCTCTATTCCAAATTGCATGCTACATGTAATTCAAGACAAAGAATTAACAAGAAGCGCTCAGATAAATGTATCCTCATACAGACAAATTACTTTCATGTTCTTTTGGTGCCTTTTCTATTGTCAAGATTTTTGTTTGTTTGCTTTGTTTTTTTATGTTTTCGTAATTATACAAGCAAACTTCATAATTACATTGTTTGTTTTCTGAAGGTATTTCTTATGAATTGTTAGACATTGAACTCATTATAACTGTTACTATAACTTATGCTTAAGAACTCACGTTATGTTATTAAATTGTGATGATAATTGTTATTGATCATTTTTATAGGAAATATGGAAGATATAATAAATTATCACAGTGAGTCCATGAGACTTAAATGTAAGACTACAGATCCTCAGTTGATGCAATAATTTCAAAAATCTTAAATCCTTTTTTTTAGTATATTTTTGTTTGATTTATGTATTATATATATTATTATTATTTATTCTAAATAGAACCATTCTGAAGAAAGATTATTCAGATAAAATAATCCCAGTATATGTCACAAAACTGAAGATTAAATCCATATTCTATCTGGGACATATTTATTGTGGAAATTTTCTTCATATCCTTCATCAAAATGTCTTCAAAGGAAACCTGATCCTTCATTTAATGGCACTTTTTCCATTGGCTTCAGTGCTAGATGATTAGAGTTATGGTTAAACTAAAACTGAGAACAACCAACTGTATGTATGCATCTCTCAGCTTTTTCAGAAAAAATAATAATAATAATAATATTTTTTTTAAAAAATTGCTCTAAATCAAAAAGTCTCATTGCTTACAGGAAGCAGTAAATAGCCTAGAAATCAACTATAATCCAAAGCTAGCTCAAATCATTCAGGATGAATCTGCAAACTTGGTTCTGGGATTAAACACCTGAAAAAGGAACTGTTTGCTTTGGTACTGAGCAGCTGCTCATGCCATGAAAGTCATCTGAAACTGCTCTCAGACAAGGTGGATGACATTGTATGGAGTATCTTTGTGGCATCTGCTGAATGCTGCCATTTGTTGTTCCCTGGTATAGGAAAGACTGATACCTGGCTGAATTACTTTGATGTTTCGTTCCAACTTCTAATGTCCTTGAAACAAGAGTTGTCTCATCTCTAATATTAACAGTGATAGACCTAAGACGAGACAAGCGTAAGTTAATAGTAATGAAGATGAATTATATAATTTTATTTTTTTTTTCAACATAAACAGAGGATTTGGCATGATGTTGATGTTATAAGCAGGTATACAGAGTTTAGAGCATTAAGAATTGCATAAGCTTATTTTATGACCCGAAATGTATCACCTTTCAGAACATCTAGGAAGAAATGCATCTATGAAAGTAAATGCATCCCAAAAACTTATTCAAAACATGAACTTTCTATACTTTCATACTTTCTACATTTCTATGCAACAGACAAACATGCTGCCAGTTGCACTACCAAAATAACAAAGCAGATGATTTATAAAGTTCTATACATGCTTCTGATCCTCAAAATACTACATCTCATATTCATTATTGAGAAGGTCTAGAATATCTAAGACCAAAATATAAACCACTGTACCATTGCAAAGCTGTAACACTCTGTAACCAGCATGGATTTTATGACCATAAGTTGTTCAATGAATCAGTCAAATCTCCAGTAGTGTTTGCAAGAGGAAAATATTTAGTCTTCCCAAGATACAAACTGCCACAAAATCTTCTGTTGTTGTAACACATTTTATTACTATGGTAACTCATCAGTATGATTTTACAAAATCTGTCACTACAGGTATTCTTTACTTTTAAAAACAAAACAAATACAACCAAAAAGCTCCCTGCCATATGTTTCAATTTACCTGTGAAAGTTCTAGATATGTCCATAGAGGGAAGTAACTCAGGGAAATAGGAGTGTAACAGTAAATTTAAGCCTTTAAATCTCAGGCCTTACGTAGTCCATAGGTTTTATTTCCGACTAGATTTAATGCAGTCTCCAAGGCAGAATGTCCCTACTGTGTGTGGGGGTTGAGACTACTTGGTGTGCAGCAACTGATTTGTGAATCCAACTAGCAAACAAGGAATGGAGACTTCTGTGAATTCCTTTCAAAACTGGACTAACACTCAGGACCAAAAGACTGAAGTAAATGTAGAGTATTGAGAACCCCTTTCTTCAATGAAAGAACACTCCTCATGTCAGGGAATAGTGTTATTTTTACAATGAACGGTGCTAGTCTACTACATTTACAGAAAAATATTTACCTGTGCGCTCATATTTCAATAATTCTGTTAAAGAAATGTTACAGTTGCAAAATAATGTAATCAGAAAATGAAAAGGAAAAATAGGTTTCAGTATCTTGAGACTTCACATTTTAATAATGCTTTTTTCCTAGTTTTCATGACACTAAATGAGCTAGGACCATTCTTTAATGGTCCTATAAAACATTAAGAGATAATGTTAATATTGTATTATCTGTTGCTTTCACAGGAAATATACTCAAAGACATGAAAACAGAGAAAATTTGAACAATGTTGGAAAGTTCTGGGACTCACTGACAGGCAGACAGTCATCAGACAGTCATCCCTATTTGAATTAGCAATCTAGGTTCCTTTATAGTGTATACAGGAAAACAAGCATTTTTATGGTAAAATTCCTTTTGTTATAATCTAGATGTCAAGAAATAAAAATCAGATGACTCACACCATAGCAGTCCTTCAACTTCTTTCTCATCTGACTATATAGGAATTCCAGATCACTATCTCAGTTGTAGGTGTCTTCAAGATAGACATCTAACATTTATGCTTTTTGTGCTCTGTGTCATTGTCAGTCTGCATATACTGTTGATATGATACATATTTTTTAAGTGTAAAGGGGTTCTTTTACTCAAACATCTTTATTCTGTCAGAGCATTTTCTGGCGCAGTGTTTTCTGCATGTAAATCAGTACTTTGTTTTCAGTACAGTGTTTCAGTACAGTGTTTTCTGTATGTAAATCAGTACTAGAAGGCAGAACTGAACATTCAATACTGGTGACATATTCAGCTATTAAAAATTAATCTTTCTGATGTTAAGGAGGGAGGAGGAGTGGGATTCTTGATTAAGGTCTTTTGGCCAGCTTAGAAATTTCAATTATATTTTAAATAATCTTTCTCCTCCTCTCCCAGAAGTGGAGGAACGTGAATACAAAATCATAGTAGAAAAATTCCTACTTAGAGTCATTTGTACATTAGGAAAAATAAAATCTGACACTTTAATCCCAAAGATAAGGATAATCATATTCATAAACCATTTGTTGCACTGCTCAAACAAATTTGTTCATTTATTCCCTTGGTTTCCCCCCTGGCAGTAGTCTGCCTCAGCCCTTAGCACAACTGAAATTTGTGGGGAAAGGCATTCATTACCTACTTCAGTTTAGAAATGGAGGCAGTTTTGAAGCTTGCTATACCTATTTAAATAAACAAAAATGTACTGATGAACATTCAGAAAGAAAAAAATAAAAAATGAGGTGGTCTAAATAGGCATGTTTCTCCATCCAAAAGCCTGAATACCTCAAGTAACCTGAAAGTCAGCTGGATGTAGGCCTCCTAGATGCCTTTACATATATTGAAGAAATTCTGGCCTGTGAGCTCATGCTTTATATGAGACAAAGACATACATATATATATACACACACAGACACGTGTATATATATATGTGTGTGTGTGTGTATATATATATCCGTATTTTACATAGCAGTATATATATAAAAACATATATGTGTGTGTATATATATTTATATATATGCACCAGATATAATGATTTCATAATTATTTCTGAGGCAAATTTGGAACTACAACAGAAAGATAAAGAATTTGATACTCAACTCCGCAAGTACAGTACCATGCTATACAGTTTGAAGTGGTCATCTAGAAAGCACAGATTCAGCCCCTACAACATCCTCCTCCATGTCCATGAGGGCCCATCCTCAACCAAAGCTCCAGATCTCCTTCAAGCAGCCACAAGCCTGAACTGTTAGCTAACTTGAAAGGCACATTTTTACCCCTATACACTAGGGAGTGAGCACTAGCATACAATCGTTTATCCTAATAAATTGTTAGAAATGTCTGGCTTGGTTTTATACTACAGTAAACTATTCTCTGGTGCTGTTTAGGAATCAGACTCAGGAAACTTCCAAACATGTTGTTTGGACATGGCCCTTGGAAGCTAACAACGGATGCAGGTTCTTTCCCAGGTTCAGATATAGAGGACAGACCTTGATACATTTAATTTCCTAGTAGATGTGCAGCCACTAAGTCCAAGCCTTGAGAATTCAATCAGATATGTGCTTCTGTGAGGGAAAAATTCACAGGGTGTTCTGTTTAACATCTTCACCATCTAAAGTAGTCAGTGTAGTAGTCAGAGAGCAAAGATACTTGCTTAGCAGGAGAAAGGACCAACACTGAGGTCCTCGATTATTTATTTTCATTTTTTTAAATATTAAATAACTAATTCAGAGAACAGTACTGCTTGTAAGAAAGCCCATTGTAGCCAAAGTTGAAGGATACTAAGGACTAGTAATCTGAATTTTTGTTTTCTTAATTTCTGTGTACACATAAGGAAGCTGTAAGAATACTTTGCTTAACTTTAAGATCCATAGAACATGACCTGTGTTTAGCTTCCTTGCCTTCTGAGTAGTTCTGCCTTAGGGTATAAACCAAAGAGCACTTTGCGAGCAGTCAGTCTTAACAGATTTCTGAATATATCTACAGAGGCTATGCTCTTGAACTCTACAAAGTGTCCTAAATGTTTCGTGTAAGTCTCTAGTTCACTTTGACCTTTTATTAATGCTTGAACCTTGTCCTTCTGGGAACATTTAGTAGTATACAACACTGCATGGATGTTAAAATTATCTAGAATTTTGTACATAGAATTTTGTACTTGTATTTTCAGGGTATGTTGCACTCACACAGTCATTTTACAGACTCTGTTAAAATGCTTGCAAATATCATTCATTATATTGTGTGTCTTTCACCTTTTCTGCCTTTTCATACTTCTTATCTCTTCTAGTTCTATGTGTTGCCAAAAAAAAAAAAAAAAAAAAAAAAAAAAGTCTAGTCTTCCTGCTCCTGCGTGGGCTCCTCTCCACGGGCTGCAGCTCTGGCCCGGGGCCTGCTCCTGCGGGGGCTCTCCATGGGCCGCAGCCTCCTCCAGGCCACATCCACCTGCTCTACCAGGGGCTCCTCCACGGGCTGCAGCGTGGAGATCTGCTCCATGTGGGACCCATGGGCTGCAGGGGGACAGCCTGCTCCACCAGGGGCCTCTCCACAGGCCGCAGGGGAACCTGTGCTGTGTGCCTGGAGCACCTCCTGCCCTCCTGCTGCACTGACCTTGGGGTCTGCAGGGCTGCTTCTCTCTCAGTTCTCACCCCTCTCTCCCAGCTGCTGTAGCACAGCACCCGTTTTTTTTTTTTTTTTTTTTTTTTTTTCCCCTTCCTTCAATCTGCTGTCCCAGAGGCCCACCCAGAGTCTCTCCCTGGCTCAGCTCTGGCCAGCAGCAGGTCCCTTTTGGAGCCGACTGGAGCTGGCTCTGATCTGACATGGGGCAGCTGCTGGGTTCTGCTCACCCTGCATTCCCCCTGCTTCCAAAACCTTTCCAGGTAAGCTCAAAGTCCGTTCCAACCTCAGTTATTCTGTGATTCTGTGATGTTCATTGACTCAGACTTTACATTTGATTTATCAGCCACACAAAGACCTAAATTCAAAAGTGCTTTGTCCTGGGTAAGTCAGCCTCTCTGTGCTGTGAGTTTAAAATTAAAAATATTTAATTTTATGAAATTGCTTTGTTTGATAAAGGTCAGTTGCTGTCAACACAGAAAAATGCTAAAATTCAAAGTAGCTTATTTGCTCAAAAGACTGAACTTTTAAATTGATGATATATATTAATAGCACTTAGTGTTCATAGTAAATAAACACTAAGATGAAATTCTCTAATCATCCCTACGTATCTGGGTTCTGAAAGATATCATGGAGGCTTTTAGAAAAATGTCTGTGAGTGTTATGGGACTGAAAGTCTGTATTGTCAGTGCTTCATTTCATCATGAATATTACAGTTTAAGTTTCTGTAGTATTTTAAATTGGTATGAGCTAGGGAGTCATTTTATAATTGATATACCTGTAATTTTCTGAGTAAGAATTTTTAAAAAGTTACTGCTATGGAAGATTGTATCTAAAAGTCATAGCACAATTTTTGCTGGCTTAGATTTTATAGAAGTAGAGGCAGCAGATGCCTTCCCCCTGTCCTGTGACTTCTAAATCACAATTAAATGCTGGCTCTAGCTCTGTCCCTTATCTCACAGAATTTTTGCTCTCAGCACCTTAACAAGGAGGTTCCTCAAAGATGGGACTCTACAGGTTTTCTGTGTACCCACATTCATGCTAGTAGGAGTTCTCAGTAAGAACTGCAACACTGGACACGAGTAAAATTTAGAAGGTGAAAACAGCCCAAAAATCTCACAGCAGATTTTAGCAAACTGCTTCCAGGATACCTAACATATACACCAAGCAAAATTTGTTCTAGCCATAGAAAGAAACTACAAAGGGGCACCGTGTAAAAGGTAAATTGGATTAACCTTCTCTATAGGAAATAAGTGTCTATTGCTGTGATTACTTAGAGAGGTCATGATGGCATGACATCATTAGATGCTAGACCCTAACCCCAAGTGGATCAGAAACTGTTAAATTTCATCTGCTTTGCCTTTAAAGAGGTCAGTAGCTTGTCTTTGATCAAACTATAATTTGTTTTCAGTTAAATAAAGGAACGTGTGTTTAGCATAGATTCAGTGTGTTTGAGATCAAAACTGGTTAATATGCCATAAAGGGCAAAAAAAAATGCAAACAAAAATTTAATTCATAATTATTCATCAGGTATCATGATGCTGGATAAAACATATGCATAGGAATTTCTCACTTAGGAGCATAGATATGACCTATTGTGTAGTATTAAACCTTTGTGATATGATCTGTGTGACTTTGTGTTAAAAATGCATGAACTCTTTAAAAAGAATCGAGTGGGAGATTCATTCTGTATCAAAAAATGTTAACACCCATTTTGAAATCAATTATAGCTCAGAAGGAAATCATCTTGACTATTTGAGTATCAAAGTTCTAATATATAAAGTATAAATAGATGGTGTCTCCTACGAACCACCAAGTCACAGTGGAGAACTGAATGTCAGTTTCTGAAGTCTTTATCCCTGATGTGTTGGGGGAAAAGAACTGCTTCATTTTGAGACTTCAGCATGAATGACATGTACTTAATTCACATTCCATAGGTACTGAAACAGCCTTAAAATATATAAGTATCATAGCAATCAGTTCTCCATTTCAGAAAAAGTTACAGCCAACACACAAACACACAAAGACTTTCCCTCTTATAGACAGGGAAAGAAGTATCACAGCACTAAAATTAGTGATAGATGGGGAACAACTGATGTTGATCTCTTTACATTTCCTCTGATAGTGGGAAAGAAAGCAGTGCACTAGGTGTGCCACTTTCCCATAGCTGGAATCAGCCATGGATAAAATAATTGAAGAAGGTTTTGAATTTAAAATTGTAAATGATCATTGTCAAATTTTGTAAAAAATCTTGCAAAAGTATTTTGTCAGGTGTAAAAATTCTGGAATGAAGGAGGCTACAGTAGACAAAGAATCCAATTTATATATACAACTTAAAAATGAAAAAAAAAATCATTTTAAAATAGCTTGAAAACATTAACTGTAAAACATGATAAGAGAAATTTGATTCTCAGGACAAGATCCAAAGCTATTTTTTCCTTCAATCGCTCTCATGAATGTTCCCTCCAACTAATTGTCTTAACTTTCAGTCTTTCAGAGTAGAGCTTATTCTGAGATACTTAGTAGACTTCGAACTTAAGCACACTTACACTGCTCAAACTGAGTAGTGGCAAGACAGGAAGAAAAACTGCCAGCAAAAGACAAACTTGTGAGCATAGCAGCTTTTAAGTTCCTCAATATTATCCTTTTTCATCTGACAACTTGTCCAGTCTCACTCATAGTAGTGATCCTTTCATGAAAGTCTTCATCCATACAGAAGACTTCTGGCATCATCATTTATCACTCTTGTCCAGAAGACATTCATCTTCAGGTAACTACTAAAGCCTGACATAATGGCATACATTGTCTCTTATTCAAAACATATTCCAAGCCAAAGGAAGAATTTTACCCACCTATGGTTCAGACAGATGGGTCTTTTTTCACCCAGCTTATGAAAATACTCTTAGCATTTTTTCTTTTTCCCTTAGGTTGGCACCCAAATAGAATTCTCTGCCATTGCTAAAATTTGGTTTATTGATTGAGGATATTGTTTATTGATGTAGGACATTTCCTAAATAAATATTTTTCTCATTATTAGGGTGATCATTTATCTGCAAAGAGCAGATATCTACTGTTATGTGAGAAATTGAAATGTTTGTCATCGATTTATCTCAAGTAGCCACATCACCCTATCTTGCCCACAGAAAATCCAAGCAGTTGCCATGAAAAAGTATTTTGGGAGGCATCAGCTGTGAAGGAGGATATCCATTATAGCAATTTACCAAGGTTTATGATAGTAGACTCTACATCATTAGAAATGTGAATGAGATGGGTTTTTAAAAGTAAATTTTCTAAAAATTTAAACTATGTTCAGTTGTTGCAATGCACTCCTATGGTTAACACTATGCACAAGGTCAAGCTAGGCAACACTGTGGCCATCTACTAGCTTTAAAAACCATCAGCCTCAAGTGTCCTCCAAATATCATAAAACTTTGAGATGAATACATCAGCATGTAAAGAATTCTCCATTCCTCTTGGTACTTTGTTGTACTGGTTCATTACCATTAAAGTGAACACCTTGTTTTTATTTGAATTTGTCTTTCTTCTATATTCTTATTGCAGCTTTTATCAATAAATAATTGTCCTTGTGATATTTGATATTTCTGCTTTGTGAAATAACTGTCGTTCTTTAATCAAGTTACTTCTTCATCCTGATAATCTGAATGAATTGAACCCTTTTGATCTCCCCTTTGAGCGCGCTGTCCTTTGCTTGTTTTTGGTCTTATTTTTTTTCTTCTTTCTTCTTGGTGAGTCTTCTAAAAGTATGAACTCCAGAAATGGTTATGGTGATCTAATTTATGCTTACATGGAGGAAAAACATCTTTGAGGTGTTGTTTATTGTTCAATACCAGAGGGGAAAAAAAAAAAAAAAAAAAAAAAGATGAATAGAAACATCAAATGTACAAGCAAAGCAAAGTGAGTTTTCTAATTTACAGCCTAAATATATGGAACATACCGAAACTCCTTCTGGAACTGTACCTGCTAAGTAACAATCGTTAAGAAATATCTTTATACCACCACCATCCTTCCCCACCAGATAATTACAGGTAGGAGACATTATTCCCTTAACTGTAACATACCTCATTATAGTGCTACTCCAGGCTATACTGTAATATTTTAAGAAAAAGAAGAGAAAAAAAAAAAGACAAAATGCTGAGTGAAATTATTTTTTTGTATCTTAAGTAGTTCTGTCTTTCACAACTTAGATGACAAATTTGTGCGAAGAAGTACCAAAAAAAATAGAAGTAAATAAAACTGATCTAGTGTTTTTATTTTAAATCTCCCTTGGTGTTACCTAAACAGTATGGCACCATTGATCCTGTTTAAAGTCATGACAAAGAATTTCATCTCTGCACTGAGAACATTTCCTTATTTTCTTTTTACATGGTAGTTTGGTTAACACTTCAATAAAATAAACAAGTAAAAGAATCTGGGAAGGCTGAATTTGCCATTCTGGATCAGTGCGCTCAACTATCAAATCTAGCATTCTACCCTACAGGGTATGTAATGGAAATTGGAAAGGTACCTTTTAGAATTCATCATTATATAATTTCTACAGAAAGGGCAAACAGTGCCTAATATAGTAAAAATCTTACTGCAAATTGTTTTTTGAAAATGAAACTTAAAGACACTTAGATTTGTGTGCCTTGAGCTTCAAACAATTGAGGAAAAGTAATTCTTAACAGATATTAGTACCTTCACAGTGTTTTATAGCTTCATAAAGGCAGCATGGGCTGTTGTGATCTATCTAGACTAATTTCTCCTATAAACCATGTTACAGGAATTTCCTGAACTATTTCCTATTTCAGGTGTTAAGTGAGGTAAAGGTCCACCTCAGGACCACTCCAGTCTGGCCACTCAGGCCCAGCTCAGTGCCTGGGGATGCTGCAGCTGCCGCTTTCCCTTTGCAGATTTAGCCAGTAGCAAATCTGAGCGTGCATCCCAGAGACACACAGACATGCAGACAGAGACAGGACGCTGCCACACACTGCCCCAGCTAAGGGCTGGCTGCCTTCAACAGCACCTACACACAGGACTCGGGTAAAACGTAGCTATAAACAGCTGAGACCCTTCCTCCTCTATGGCTGGTAGAGATGGAAGTTCACTGGTGCAGTCACACACACAGCATGCTCTGGATTCACAAAAACACAACATGTTTGTGGGTCCTTGGATACCTGTCACGGCCCCTCTGTCCATCCAGCACCCCTGTCACAGGCCCCCTCGTCTCCTTCATGGGTCTCCTGCCCTCACCTCACTCACGCTGGTTCCTTACCCCAGTAGCTGTGTTGGGAAGACCAAAGGCCCTCACCTTCACCATTAGCTGACAGCACAGGCTGGGGGCACCCACACCCCCAGTCTGACTCCATTAGCTGGCACCCAGTTCACTCACAGTGTTTCCCAGTAGCTGGCACTCCAGGCACAAAGTCTGTAGGACACTCTTAGCTGAAGATAGCAATCCCTTCCCCTTCTCCCCCCAACTACTGATGCTAAGACCCCAACTTGTGCCAGTAACAGGCACCACAGCCCACAGGCCTACACCCCCAGACATGACCCCAGCTGCAGGGGACAGTTGCACACACACAAACAGGTCTTGCCAGGAGCTGGCAAGTTGTCCTTGCCATGCACGTATACACAGCAGAAAGTGCAAATAAAAGGAGGGAGAATTAAGAAAAGGTTTAAGGAGGAAATAT
The DNA here is from genome assembly GCA_011074415.1 of Stictonetta naevosa. NCBI lineage: Eukaryota > Metazoa > Chordata > Aves > Anseriformes > Anatidae > Stictonetta > Stictonetta naevosa. The sequence goes on from CM021699.1 coordinate 97,499,236, forward strand.
AAGAAGATAGGACAGACTACAGTGATTAGGAGCAGGGCTTGGCCAGTCAACCTTACTGACCAGCCCTGTTTTACATACAAACAGTCCTTTTCTACCATTTTCTACCTGTCCTCTATTTTTTTCCTCCTGCTCCCCTTTCCCCCTACACACCTGCAGAGCTCTGTGTTTTCTGCACCTTCCCAGTCCAGAACCCCCCTGGTTCATGATCTTATCATCTGCAAAGTCCATATTGACCTTAAAAACAGTGCCTGTAGTTTGATAGCCCACTAATTAGTGAGACCAGGAGGTTTGTATCTGGTCATTGTCTCTCATCTTAGAAGTCCTCAATCAGACAACCCTGCTGGAGTGAACACTCCTACATTCTCACATGCACTCATAAATTATTGTGACCAACCAGACTCAGTTCACATCACTGCCTCCCTTTCCTATTATCCCATGTTGCCTTGGAAAAGGTCCTGGACCTTATACCCTTAAAAGAGCAGACACTCTCCTTTTACATACTCTTACATCAAGTACAACATATCATCTAGAAGAATTTCCAAACAGAGGTGAAAAATTGTCACTGAAGGTGATCCCATTAAAATGCATTGTAGTTTTTTGAATGGCTAATCCTGATTACAATGAAAAGTTGTTCTTCCTTATTACTCGTCTTATTTCTTTTTCCAGTGATTGGCTCTTATTATAATTTTCTTTCTTCCACTTCTTATTAATATGTATTCTACATACAGTTTTCTGATAAATTTAATGAACCTTGCTCCAAGAATGTAGAGTCTGCTTTTCAACAAGTACATACATAGCTTTTCTCTAAAACCTCTCCAGGTAATCCAAATAAGATTTCAGTGTTCATGAATCCTCAAACCAGATGCAGTATTCCAGAATCAACAATTTTCTTTCATTTTTTTTCACTTTTTTTTTTGGCGGGGGGCCCCCGCCCCATGTGTGTCATAAGATACTTCACCGAATTCTTTATAGATGGAAAAGACATCTTTTTTTTGTTTTTTACAATTTTTAGTAAAACTACCAGAATTAATATATTTGAAACAATTGTTTAATGGGAAAAAAAAAAAAAGAAGAAGAAAGACTAATTTCCAATCTTAGCATGAATCTTGTAGGCCTTTTCAAATGTTGAAATAAATTAGATTCTTAGAGAATATGGCAGATTCATGATTTTATATTTTATGTTTTTTTTATGAAGAACATTCCTTCCAGAAGAAAGGAAACAATATAAAAAATCACTTAATATAAAAAAGCATGAGAAAATGTGCTGATTTTTTCTACTATTTTTTTTCTAAATCATGTTTGAGAAGAAAATCATGGAGCTGCTTACCCAGGAGAAGAAACAGCTTCGTAGATAAAGCATATTTCAGCAATGACTAATTTCATATTTTGAAGCATTTGACATAATTTTATTTGGTTTAATAAATAGAACTAATTTATTTCTTTCAAGAGTTTTCAGATAAGGAGCAACATTTATGGTTCCCTCAAATTTGTAAGCTCTTTATCGTAGAACCAAAATGGAGAGATTTGGACCTTGATTATCACAGAACAAGATGTTGTAATCAAGTATTTATTAGTACAGTTGATACTGCAAGGCTTCATCCTCATTACAAAGAGCAAGCATTGCTCAGCTTTTCTAGTCTGTCCAGGCCTCCAGGCCTTTAATGCGTGAACAGCTTGCGCTACAGTTCAATTTAGCTAAATTCATGTGTCTCAGATATTTTCCTTTGGGGAAACTAAGAATTTGATTATATGTTCAAAATAATTAATACCAGAATCCTCATGAGTGTTATTTTCTTTATATTTCCTTTCCTAAAGTTGAGGTGACCCAGCTTTTTTTGCCTTACTTGCAGGATTTTCAAGCTAAATAGTACCTAGGCAGGGTTTTTAGGATCTTGAGTTACTGCACATCTAGAATTTCTGCCATAGTGTCATGACTAAAAGCTGAGGAGGCAAGGTGACCATTTCCCCCTCAAGTTAGAAGTTGGATCATTAGAAAAATTATAATTATTCCTTTGGGTTTTGTTTGTTTGTTTGTTTTTTAAGTTCAGCCTTACAGAACTCTGCAACTGTGCAACAAGAACAAACCAGTTTTAAGCTGTAAAACTTCCTGTTGCTAAAATCACATAAGCATACGAGCAATATTGAGCCTCTAATTTCTTATTCCTACTTTTAATCTTTTAATTCCTTCCATACAGAGGGTAAATGGTGAATAACAGCTATCAGATTTAGGGACAACAGCCTTTTTTTTTTCCCTTCGAAGCAGACTTTCTTATTACTTGTGACCTATATATATAGTTATGTAATATATCTAGTATGCTGGAATACCTTACTTGGTTAGTTATTATATTTATATTGCTTCAGCATTAACAGATACATAGCAATAACTTAATGTGCAGTTTTCAGAGCCTAATCTGGCAAGTGTCTTAAAATCTTTCGTGTTTACTCCATCATCTCATCTAATGTTCAGTTATTGATTGCATCTCAATCAGTAATCTAGTTTTTTCTATTGGCAGCAGGAAGATGTAATTTCCAAAGCCTTACTTCTCATTCTCTGTGTGTTATAAATGGCAGGATATATTGTGGCAGGATGTATTGCTTCCAGCAGCTGTCTGCAGCAGCTGAATGAGACTATTTTGCATCTATTTCTGTTTTACAAACAGGAGAACTCCCAGTTAATTAGGTCTTTCAAGAGCTTAGTTACTTCCTGCTTTTGTGAAAACTTCAATATAGGCAAAACAATCTAAAACAAAAAAATGGTTTTCCTGAGTAAAATGCTATGAATTCTCCTGCACTACACATCAATATGAACAGTCAATAGTTGTTTTCCTGTTTGTTTTCAGTGATCTTCAGTGATCTTCAGATCTAAGATACCCATTTTATCCACTTTTTTTTTTTTTTCAGCGTTGTATGGCACCAGTTCATCTAGAAGAACAATTTTAAACACCTCATTGCAGACCTTTCCAACAGTACTACTTGCCATATACCAGGTTTCTACACTGCTACTCTCATAGACTCTCCTTGCTTACCCCTAACCAGGCCCAGCTTAGCTAATATATTTAAAATGACTTTTCCAATCTTTTTCTGCCTTTCATTTCTCTTTCCTTCAACAGAAAACCTAAGATCATTCTTTCCCAATCCTCTTCCGCAGCCTTTCACAGATCCATACGGGGCCTGCTTTCCTACCAACTGTTTGACATTGGGAAGCAAAAAAATACAAGACACATTTGCCTACTGCTTTGCTGTTTCCCTAGGTTCTTAGACACACCACAGTTTCTAAAATACCTTGAGTCAAAATTGAGACAAACTGCATGATCTGGATCAGTCTTCCATGGGAGCAGACCATTATTTTCTAGATGTCTTAAAAGGGAGGTTGTTTGGTAAAAATGCTATCCTTTTGTTGTTTGTGGCAATTTTCATATTAGCTAGGAAGAATGAAGCTAGGGTTGTCTTTTAGTGAAAACGAGGTACATTTGATTCAGCAAAACCTACAAAAGAAAAAACATTGACGAGAATTTGCAAGAACTGTAAAATTTAAAAATTGGAATTGTAGGTGAGGCTTAATGTGAAACTATTTGAAAATGTTGAACGATCCTCTATTTCCAGTCATTTTTATTTTATTATTCCATTCATTTTTTCCAACTCTCTGTTCATACTCCTGATCTTTTGGTTCTGATTTTGTTCATTGATTTTTCTGCTTTTACTGTCCTCCCACCATAGCATTATCCAGTTGCTTCTCTACAGAGAATCATTAGCTCAGCTAAAAGCTGTAAAATAGTTCAGGAAATTACTGGTGTTTTTTTGTTTGGTGGGTTGGTTGTTTTTGGTGGTGGTGGTGGTGGTTTGTTTGCTTCTGGTTTTGTTTGTTTGTTTGTTTGTTTTTGGTCATAGTTACTGAAGGATCTCATAGACTATATTAAAAGTAAATTTTAGCCTTGATTATGTTAGTACCTCTGCAAAGGTGGTTATTTATCTGAAGGTGGACCATAATGAATGACAACACTGATATTTTTAAATGTAGTTTTTCCTTCAATATCACAAGCAAGTTTATGCTTTCTGTAGTATGAGCACTTTCTGTGTGGATTATACAGTGAAAAGGAAAAGTGCTAAGCAGGAGGAAATTGGAAATTGTACATAATTTTGCTTCTATTGTCATAGAAGCAAGTTAGAAACTAAACAGAAGGAAAAACCTAAGGCAAGATATAGCAACATTTGACTCATCCTGGAAGCCTGTATCAAGAGTTTAAAACATATTTGTAGAGAAAAACCTAGTTTAATGTTCTATTTTGTGTGGAAATATCTTAGATTGTTGGGTGGATATGATCACCTTTGCAAATAGTAAACAAACAACAAAATAACATTTTTTTTCAACCAAAGAACCTTAGACATTGCTTAGACAAAGAACCTGTTGACGTTGCTGTAGTTTTGTTTTTATTTGTTATTTTCCCCCAGAACTGCAGCATGAGAACTGGGGTATCAGAATGATGCAAATAAAAGACTTTACTATAAAGGAACTATTCAAGCTTTCCAGGAAGATCAATCACAAATAGTAATATCTCTTTTGAACACATTAAATAATTAAAAAATGATCTCCAGCACTGTGCCTTAGTTCTTAGATACATAATCAGATATGACAACTTTTTTTTTTTTAAATGTGAAAAAATGGTCCAGTAGATCTAGAGGTTTCAATCGTTTGGCACTACTTTACCATATTCAAAAGCCAGAGAGCTTTTTCAAGTGTTGCTAGTCATTCTAGACAGTGTGATGACCACAGGTCAGTGCATGACATTGCTTTGTCATTGTGGATTCAGATGAAAGCAGGAATACAAGCTGAACCTCAGAAAGACTAATTGTGTCCTAGAAGCTTTTTTTTGTAGAAGGCTACATAGATTTCATATTTTGAGTACGGTGATCAGTCATAAGAATTACTTCAAATTTACATATCAGGATTAGGATTTAAAGTAAAAGCTATTTTCATCCAACTGAATCTCAGAATTGGCTATCAGCTCTGTACTTACATGGAAGCATAATTCACAGCAGGAAATTGTTTGCTGGTATATATTGTAAAGCAGTAATTTTTCTTGTCATACCTTTTATTCCTGAGATAATAAAGCACTTATGAAGGTATTCAATTTACTGATATGGACGCTAGTCCATTATAGAGTTGATTTTAATGAAAAATACATTCCTTTCTGATTGATAGTCTCAGAGAGAAGACCCTGTTTCAAACCATTGATAAAATTGATGTGAATTGCCCTGTTGTGTGGCCTGTCTCTCTTCACTGACTACAGAGGGGGACTACCTAATGATGTTCCTCTAACTGAGGTGTCTCAGCTAGGCAACTTAATTAGAGAAGTAAATCCATGTGAAAATGTTCTCCACAACAGCTCTCTGAAGATGATTAATGCTTGTTTTGATTAGCACTTCCAGGTTGACACAAAGACTCGGTCTTCATTCCGTTAAATGAACATACCACTGGATAACTGTATTTCAGGCCTTACTAGTGAGGAACACAAAGAGGTTAAGAAAAATAAATTGGAGGTTAATCCACATAAAGGGAGTTAATGAAATTCAAGTAAAGGATTCAAAGTGGCAGCCCTATTGCTTCCATTCAGCTGTCATTTAACTCTAGAGACACATATAAGCATTAGGTGCCCCATTTTTTTTATTTTTTATTTTTTTATTTTTTATTTTTTTCCAAAATAAATGGACAAGTTACTGTTTTCTCCTAGATACACATGGAAACATGTCAAGCTTCTAGTGGATAAGCAATGCAGTGCTTCTTTGTCTATCTCATTTTAGCACTTCAGCCTGGTAGGTGAACAAATGCATGCTATTAAACTCAGCTCGAAAGGCAACAGTAATTATTACATGACTCCTTGTACAATTAAATACTACACAATCCTAAAGTGGTAGATGGTCTCATCTGTATACTACATAATCTACGCAAAGTGGATTGAAAATGGAAGAAACAAGTAAAGTGAAGATAAATACAGTAAATATTGTGTGAATTAAATGCTTTTTTCATAGTATTCAGTGTGAAATATCTATAAGAGGTAGCATAATGTCCAGTCAGGATATAAAATGTCAGTGTTTTCTTTTCTTTCTGAATAGCAAGCTAACAAGCAAAAAACAAAACAAACAAACAAAACCCTTCTGTTTTACTTGTCTCTTCTTTGTATCACATCTAATGCAATATTCATTACAGAAAATGCACTCTTGGGAAGAGTTTTGTTATGTTTATTTTAACATCTGGGTGATACAGCTTACATACTGCAATATTCCCTTTGGGAAATCTCGTGTGATTTTATAGAAAGTTGCTAGCATATCCCGTGTCTATTGTAATAACAGATGACAAAAAAGAAACAAAAAAAAAAGGAAAAAGTGTAGGCAGCTATTCCTTTAATTTTTATGGATTTAGACAGAGATTATATTAAGCTGGGTGGTTTAAATCCTATTTCCTGATCATTTGACTACAAGATAGCCATCAGAACTTCTGTAGAAATGTTTTCCTCTTTCCCGCTTTGCTGGGTTTCAGAAACAGTACGTGTCACTATTAGACAATGAGTTGCAAGTCAGTTTATGAAAAAAATAAAAGAGATTTTGTATGTAAAATCGGAGAAATTAGAAGATATGGAAAAAGAAAGGAGATCTAAGTATCATCTGAGGTTTATCCCATTATTAGGGTGGGGAGAGTGAGGATAAGGTTTGGCCCTAAATCCATCAGAATCTACACAAACCTTTTATTCGTTTAAACTCAGCTTTAAAATAGACCCCATTTCTGGACAATCTACTTGTTTCACAATGTCTTGACTTGTAAATCTGCTATTACAGTAAGGCTTTGATAATTATTACATCGATGCCATTTAGAGGTGATCAAATTAACCCTGTATACAGTACCTTCCTGTATTGTCTAAATAGCTGAAAATCATAGTGAAATACTTGAAACCAAAATTAGAATAGATAATTATTTTGGTCTGATATCTTGATTAAAAACACTTAGTAAACAAAGAATGTTGTTTCGATAGGTTTACATAAAACTACAGCAAACTCCCAGTTCAGAGAACCTGAAGAATTATCAAAGGTTACAAGAAGATCTGAAATTAAAAAGGAGTTGGAGGATTGTTTTTCTCTTTCCTCCACATACTCTCAATGAGCATGGATGTCAATTACAAAGTTAATGCTGTGATGTTTAAGGTTGAAAGGGTTTTTCTAATACATACTGCTCAAAGCATTATTCTCTAGAAAACAAATTCTTCGGTACCCACTGTGTAGAACTCAATCAAGCACTTCCTGACAAGGTGCAAAGAGACAGTGTTTTGATGTTTCTTCCCCTGAAATGTAGTTTTAAAAGATTTTTTCCCTATTTCTTGTTTCTGGCTTTCTTAGGTTTTATGCTTTATCCTTTCTGAAATGTTCCTGCCTTTCCAATTTCTTTTAAATCCTACAGTTATTCCATAAGTTTGAGATATTTTCTTTTAATCCTTCTTTTATTGTCAATCACACCATGTGGCTTTGATGTCAAAAATTCTCCTAAGTCACTTAAAACACAGTCCAATTAGTATGTATACTGGCCATGTTTTTGTTTATGTATGAGCCGGCTTTGGTTCCCTTAGATGTGTTCAGCCTTTCTTTCCAAATTTTTACCTTTCCTAACAGCGTTACAATTTCCCCTAACAATGACATTTTTTTCTTCATTGCTGTGAAGTCTTTGTGACTAAAATGTAATTTGTGAAATACATTTATCTGCCAAAATAACAGCAGACGCCTGAATGCATCAAGGGATATATAATAGGATATATGGAACTTTGAACTTTTGGACATTGCTTCAATCGCCGTAGGTCATAACTGAACAATTTTTGTGACATCTTTTCATATCCTAAATTCATTCCTTAGACCACATCTGAGACGGCATTGTGATACACGTAGTGGTATGTTCAGCTGAAGAGAATTGTGTCACCAGTGATATAAATAGGAACATGTTGCTCACCAGTATTGTACAAAGCCACAATGGCTTCATATCTGAATACCATGTCTGGTTTTGGGCTTGTAGCCTCAATACAAGTGTCTTATGTGTGGTGTAAAAGTTCAATACAGTAAAAAACCTTCTTGCAACTGAGTCAAAACATTCTGTGCATAGATAAACCATTAAAAAGTAGACACAAAACGTTATAAAGTAAAAATTGTGAGTATAAGATGGAGCACATACATTAGCTTAGGCTTAACAGATAGTTAATACAGATCATTTTTGTTCTGTGGAAAAGTGGGATTCTTCCCTGGAGAATTTATGGTTCGTTTGAGTCCCTGTGCAAAGTACAGGGACTCAGAGAATGTTCGTGAAGCCAAAGCCAGAATGATTGAAATCTGAAAGCACAGAGTATCATTTTAATAAGATAACTAATAAGGAAATATCTACCTATTATGCCTGCGGGGTCAAAACAAAAAATCACTTGTCTTAACATGGTACCGTGAGAATTCCTGGTATTTTAGTTTCTACTCTCTTCCAAAAAGTGAAGATTTACTTGTCTGGCTGTACACTAGTTTGCTGTATGACAGACTTTTCCTACTGAATGTATAATAGATAGAAATAACCTCAGCTACCCTTAGGTATTATTCAAAAGTGAAACATCTGAATCTCAGCTAGGCACCGTTGGATCCCTTTAAAGTCAATAGAAGAAATAAGCATTTCTGAAGCACAATTCGTGCTGCATAATCTAGACACATGTTAGGATGAGATGAATAACCCTATGAAGATGCCCGTTTTTCTCTACTGACTACAAAGTCTTCAATGTCTAACTTTTAAATGTATAAATTAGAAAAGTTGAATTCCACCCTAACTCATTAGTGTTTGTTTTTTGTTGCCATTTTGATAGCTCATTAGTGGACTTTGCTTTGTGAAGCTTATTCTGCAGCTAAATAAATCAAAACAAATGATGATAAAACTGCATTGAATTTTCTAAGGTATATGGTAATTGCCATTTTTTCTCTGTAGTTTACATAATTTTCTGTCCTCAGGTTACTTTGTCATCACGGGGAGAAAAAAAAAGAAAATCTCCTAATATGATGGCAGTATTTAGATATGACAAGCATTTAGCAAGCCATAAGAGCAATACTGCTAAGAAAGGAACATAATTTACAGTAACTATCACTCATTCCTCCTTTCTCTTTCCCCCATTCTCCCTTCAGGGTTTCCATTTAAAGTGCCTTTTCATAAACATTTTTCAAAGTTTTCTTTATTCAATGGAAAATTAATGTATTTTTTAAGTCTCAAAAACAACATACTCTTGTTTTGGTATATGTTCCCACCCTTCTTTCTATATTCGTTGATATTACAATGTTCTCTGAAATTATTGTCTAAAGCTTCCCTACAATAAACATTATATATGAGGTAAAAAGTTATCTCTTTGTTACAGTCCCAAATGAAAAGAGAAAATTATACCATTGTCTTTATCGTATGACATTTAAAATGTACTTTGAAAGATTGTCATTTATATTGTGAGGGACACAGGAGGCATGAAGCTTTTGAAATAAGTAGCTAGATTTGTCCTTTTATAAAATATTATGATTTGACTCATTTCTTACAGGGAAAGCAACTGTCTGCTTGAATTAGTTGCATGCCTGGCAGACCCAGTAAATCTGCTTCTGAACTGTGATTTTGCCTGCAAAGACAGTGTACCCTAGTGTCAAAATTCAAAAGCTTCATTATGACTTTTGCATAGAAGAATCTCCTGCTTACTCAAATTCTGAATTGCAGAGCCTGAGATCTCTGGCTTTTGGAAAATATTGAAGCTGCAAGGTCTCATGTCCCCTTCTGGTCTTGGGAGACATTCAAAATAGCCAGTCTCCTGACTGCTTCCAAAGCTCTGCAGATTTTCTTTAAAGTTCTCTCCCTACTTCCTTGACATTTATGTACTTTTTTGCCCATTTCTCAGCTATGAATAAAACCTTCTCAAGTCCCTGATAAGACACTATACTATGATTTAAAACAAGCAGAAGGTTACTGTTTAGCTCATTGTCACCAATAAGTCTGGTGAAAACAGATAATATGAAGGCCATAATTCAGACTTCCATGGGATGTGAAGTCTATATTGCAACAGTTTATAATCTACTGTTTATGTATTACTATTTACTGACCTTCCTAACTAGTAAACACACAGTAAAGGACTATATAGATGTTATTGTACACAGTGTTGAAATGCTGTCCTTTCTAAAACATATCTTCTATCAAACTGCAAATGATGCCTTTTCATTACTTTTTTAAAATGGTTATGTATAAACCTCTACTGATGTTTATGATTGCCTGACAACTTCACATATTCCCTCTCAATCTCTCTGTAATTTAAACTTTCTTGCCATTTCCTATGTGTATTGTGTGACAGGTTATTTATAAACATCATATTTATATTACCAGCCTTTTCTGGCAATATAAGACTCCCTCAAAGTGCACGTGAGAGCTAGCTGCATGTTTCTGACACCGTCACTTGAAGAGCTTGCAATTTCTTCTGCAGGTAAGCAGAGCTGCAAATATCTTCAGCATTTCATTTTTATTCTCTTACCCCTTCCTGCCCATTTATCACATGAACAGTATCAGGCTTTGTGCTAGACCACCTATGTCAAAAAAAATGCGTGAACTTGTATATGAAGGAATAATTTACTTAAGAGTATTTGTATGGGGGAAAGATGCACTCTGATAGTACTGCTTCACCTATATGCAGGAAACTTCTTTTAAAAAGTAATATCCGAATACAGCAGTGACTGTTCTGGCAGTAAGGTGGTGAAGTTGTCCTGAGGGACTTTGCTGATAGCTGAGTTAGCTGCTGGCTGGCTATTTCAGCCAGAGAAGATGCTTTTACCCTTTCTTGGGCTCCAGGCCTACGAACCTCGTTGCCCCGGAGCACCACCAGACTTGTGCAGCTGTGGCTCAGGGTCCCAGAGGCTCCTTAGCATCGTGCCGGTAGGGATGCTGTGGGAAAGGAAGGACGGACAAAGGCTTATGCTCATGCACACCCTTCACTCACGCAAGTTCACACACTATTTGTGCTTGTTCTCTTGCTGTCCTGTGCACCCAGTCTTTCTAGGAGCTAGTCCTACTCTAGAGCTTGGAGATGGACTCTTGTTGGGGCAGGGGCCAGGTGCTTAGAATGTTTGGTTAGTTCTAACATCTGCAAGCAGAGTTTCTGATGTTGAGAAGTAATAGATAGTTTTCTACTGACTGGAAGCAACTTGTGTGGGGGTCTATGAACCTTACAATTGAACTAATTGATCTCCAGTGGTCCCCTTTGCCCGTGGTAGACTACATCCATGTAGTCTGTGTGTTGCTCTAGCGATGGCAGTGTTTAATAGCTGCTGACTGATGGCAGAAGAAGCCGTCTTTTGGGATGAAAAGCAGGTCACAAATGTCCTGATTTTCTGAGGAGCATAGTATTGCAGTGCCTACTGAATTCAAGTAAGATTAATCTTCATGAGCAGCAGGTTGTTGTTATCCTGACATAATGGTAGCCTGTATGTAACACCTGCAGATTGGTACTTTGGAGATCCAGAGTTCTTCCTCTGATTGTGCTTTTTACGGTTTTTCTTTTAGATATGCCTTTGCCGAAGAAAGATCACTTCTGGCAATCACTTCCACTAACTCCCTCAGCACACGTGGATGCATCCCATTGGGGCCCATGGATTTGCGTGCGTTGTTTTGTTTGTTTCCAGTGAATACACCATATATGCTGTCACAGGATGCAGTTTTGCTTTAATTGGTAAGCATCCTCATGACACTATGCCTTCAATCCAGGGGAAAAAAGCATGAGTATCATTTACAACATTCACTAAAAATATTTAAACCAACGCAATATCAATATTTCTATGTTCTCCTCAATTATAAGATGCACTCTGAGATCTAGAGTTCATCCAGAACCTAATCCAGTAAATCCTCATTTTAATGAGGGTTAATCACAAAACCTGGGAATAATTGGTCTGATTTTCTGAGGGACATAATATTGCAGTGCCTACTAAATTCAAAGTATGATTAATCTTCCTTGGCAGCAGGTTGTTGTTACCCTGACATAGTGGCAGCCCCTATACAAGATCTGCAGATTGGTACTTTGGAGATCCAGAGCTCTTCTCCTGATTGTGATTTTTACAGTGTTTCTTTTCAGACATGCCTTTGCCGAAGAAAGATGGTAGAAGACTGCTGAGACTCCTAGGAATCACAGAATCACAGAATGTTAGGGATTGGAAGGTACCTTGAAAGATCACCTGGTGCAGTCCCCTTGCTGGAGCAGGAACACCTAGATCAGGTCACACAGGAATGCGTCCAGGCAGGTTTAGAATGTCTCTGGAGAAGGAGACTCCACAGCACACTGGGCAGCCTGCTTCAGTGCTCTGTCACCCTCACCATAAAAAAGTTTTGTCTCACATTTAAGTGGAACCTCCTATGTTCCAGGTTGCACCCCATTGACCCTTGTCCTATCATTAGATGTCACCAAGAAGAGTCTGGCTCTGTTGTCCTGACACTCACCCTTCACATATATATAAACATTAGTAAGGTCACCCCTCAGTCTCCTCTAACTAAAGAGACCCAGCTCCCTCAGCCTTTCCTTGAAAGGGAGATGCTCCACTCCCTTTATCATCCTCGTGGCTCTGCACTAGACTCTCTCAAGCTGTTCCCTGTCCTTCTTGAACTGGGGGGGCCCAGAACTGGATGCAATATTGCAGATGTGGTCTCCCTAGGACAGAGTAGAAGAGCAGGAGAACCTCTCTCGACTTACTAAACACACCCCTGCTAATATAACCCAGGATGCCATTGGCCTTCTTGGCCACAAGAGCACAGTGCTGGCTCATGGTCATCTTTCTCTCCACCAGGACAACCATGTCCCCTTCCCCTTCGCTGCCTCCAGCAGGGCAGCGCCCAACTTACCTGGTGTCTGGGGTTGTTCTTGACCCGATACAGGGCTCTACACTTGCCCTCATTATATTCCATTAAATTTCTCCCCACCCAATTCTCCAGCCTGTCAAAGTCCGAGAGACAGGCAGCAAAAGTTCAGACAAGTCTGTTAGTTTTGAGTCATTTCATCTCTTTATTTTCAACTTGTTGTGCATTACTGCACAACACATAGACCGTGAAGCTGGCGTCTTCGTTCTTTAGGTTGGAGTCTGTGGTTTTGAACCCTTGCACATCCTCCACCAGAAAAGCAGCTCCTTCCTGGTTTGGACGCCTTTGAGAATGTTTTAGATTCCTGTGGATATTGTTGGGAGCCTTAATTCTGGAAGCCACACAAGTGCTTTTGCTTTTGGGCGCTCTCGGTGGCTCCTGAGGCTTAGAGAGCCTCTCCCCTGAACAGATGTCACCTCTTTGAACCCTTGGCTTTTCTTGTTCACAGACACCTTGAACTGGCAGCCCAGCAGCTCCTTAGTGACGTGGCCATCTTACAGAATGTGCATGGCTCTTGATAATTTTATTCATGGCTCTCATTCTGGTAGCAGCAGATGACATGGTGCTTTTGGGCTGGCATAGTGCTTCCCTCAGCTGTGCCAGTGGAATTGTCTGGTCCGGATAGCCCTCACCTTTTGGACACTTGTCTTCAGTTTTCCTCAAGTTGAGAGTTTCTGTGCATCTGAGAAACTGGTGACAGAAAACATAGCCTTTTAGAAGCTGAAAACAGTGAAAGACGAGGCTGCCTTCAGCAGAGAAAGAAAGGAAAAGCAGAAGCATTTGAGTTCTACTTACAATTGTCACATAGTAGAAGTACTTGCTGAATTACAGGCTGTGCTAAATACTACGTTGTGTGCCCCTGCTTGCTAAGCTCTGTATATTCCCACCACTTTCGCAGGTTGCATTTTTAATTGTAACTACATCGTAAAAATAGAAATTCAGACTATATTAGATGGACTGATGTCTAATCTTACACACTTCAATAAAAGGCACAGACCTTGCCATCTTGTGCAGATGTTGCAGTCTCTGTCTTTGGGAAAAGCATTTTCCTCTGTTGTCCTTTCCATCTGATGGTCACAAACATCTGTGGAAGTCTTTGGGACCTCCTCATTCATAGCCGCATCTATTACTGCAATGAAAAATAAATAAATAAATAAATAAATAAATAATGAACAACGTGAAGAGAAGAAATACATAGGAAATGGACGGAAGAAGTCTTAAGGGACATTTTATCTATTTCCTGCTGTTTTACTGTACCTGAATTGCCTGAATGTCAGGGCTCACAGAGGACTGAGGTCTTTGCGTTAATGTGTGAATTCTAATAGCAGGACTAGACTGCAGAAGCAGAACCTCAGCACCATGCTCATGGTCTCCAGGCCTGTTCAGCTTGGCTATAAATTGAGCCTCTATTATCCACAATTTTGGCTATACAGGGGGAAGCATTTGCGTGTGTCTTCAGACAACTCTTAAAATGCCCTGCTCTTTGCAGTAGTTCAGCACATATTTGAAGCTACCTTCTTCTGCCAAATTCCTCTCAGTGTACCAACATGTAAACCCGTTTCTTAGGTCCCACTGAGACTAATGAATGTGCTTAGCTGAGGAAGGAGGCACTGAACAACTTGGAGCAATGTCCTGTATCTGTATCCTAAGAGCAGTCCCACATTTGTGCAAGTAAAGACAGTTGCCATGAACTTGGTCCATCATGCTCCTCTGGGAGCCTTTACTCTCAAGCCACTTCTTACCTGCTTCATCAGTATTCTGGGTCAGCATAGAAGCCCCATTTGTCTCTGGAGTCACTTGCTCCCTGAGAGAAACCTGTGCACAAAACCTTCATGTTACAGTGGGATTTAGTGCAACATGGAAGAATATTCCGTATTTCTGCCGCTGTCTTTGAAACATCACAGAGAAGTCTGAATGGGAAGCCCCATTCATTACCACATCCAAACAACCCTGTCTAGGACACCGTTCTAAAACCATTGTTATGCACTGCCAAAGGAGGGCGGCAACTGGCACAACATCAAGATCTTGCTGTACCAACTAGTGCTGGAGGAAGAGGCAAAGCAAATAAGGATCAGCATCATGGTATAACTGCTGAATGATGTAATTGTTAATTGATAAAGTTACCTCTTGGCTTTGAAAGACTTCCAGTGGGGCTTCTTTGGTGGCCATTGCACTGCACTCAGCTTCCCTGGTGCTGCTTGATAGTGGGAATTGAGTGGTACTTGAGGTCTCCTGAAGACAAATACAAAGAATCGCAGAATTAAGAGTAATCTGGATTTTTGTTTCTGCCTGTGAAGGATTGTCACAAATCAGTTCTACTTTAAGAGGTGTTAAGTCCAAATGATTCCTTTATGGCAGTGTACCTGATGATTTAGGGGGTTAGAGCACCACAAGGAACCCATGTGATGAGAAGTTTGAACTGTCAAAGTTAGGTGAGGCTCGAGGAGGGCAAGTTGAAAAGAAAATGGTGTGCAAATTTGTGCATGTCTTCTCTGTTTAAGGAAGATCATAGAGGATCATAGAATCACCAAGGTTGGAAGAGACCTCCAAGATCATCTGATCCAACCATCCCCCTACCACCAATGTCACCCACTAAACCACGTCCCTAGGCACCATGTCCAACCTTTCCTTGAACACCCCCAGGAACGGTGAAACCTAGAATAAAGCAAATAATGGTATTTTTCCCTCGAACTTTTAGCAGGGCAGACCTCATTTGTTAGTATTCAAAATGCCATTGTTACCTCTGCAGATTTGTGCTGGTGCTGGGAGCGAGCAAATGTGGTCCTTGAAGGGGTCATCTGCCCCTTTTCAAAGTGTTTCCTCACTGCATCCAGGCCCCCAGGCACAGTGCAGGACTTGATTTCCTCTGAAGTATAGAATGATCAGATAATGTCGGGTGTTTTCCATTTGCAGTAAGAACGTACCATCCATTTCAGCAAGAAAGGGCAAGCCTAAATGGAACAGTTCCTGTGGTCTCAACAGGGTTCGGTTGGCTCAGGCTTCCTACTGTTCTTCCTTTTGGGGAGAGAGAGCTAATAGGAGCATTGTTGGCAGTGTTGGGAGGAGGGAATAGGAACCTTCTTGGCCCAAAGAACTGCAGGAATCTGCTCTGAATACACAAGGGCAATTAGGAAATCAAGAAGCCATTGGGCAGGAATTGCGTGGTTTGAAAACACCTGGACTCTGAAGGTGAGCGTGGCTGGTTGCTGCTTCGCCTAGGTGGCTTCTGGGCTACCTGAGCACCCATAGCTGAGCTATTTTATAATGCGGTAATTTCAAATTCTTCAGTTTGAGGAGCAAGAGCTGTAAACTCATTGCGCTCCTGAATATGATTTTATTATTTGGCGATAGGGAAGAGTTGTTGTGGTAAAGAATCTGCCTTGTTTTGTCATCATGAGTAAATAGGATAACCGTGTTGCTCATCTCTCTCACACCGATGGTCCTCATATGTGAAGTTCAGGCAAAGGTGGACTAAAAGGAAGAGCACTTCCATGAAATAATGGGGATTGTCCAAAAGACCAAAGGCATATAGCATGAAAACTCATTTGGTAGAGACAGAGACTGATGGATGACTATATTTGCTACGTAGGTTTCCCAATTTGGGATTTAAATTTTGATCCACCCTATGATCCATCTGATAGCTTGCTTGTAGAAATAAAGACGGTTACGATCTGTCCCTGAGCAAAGCAAACAGAATAAAGAAGTTATTGAGATATTGGTATCTCACATTGGCAAAGCGGTTGCTGCTCTCTTGACACTGCAGCCTGATAGAGAGCCATTTTGTCTTTCAAGGAGACATTCTCCTGGAATTCCATCAGCGTGTTTCCATTGTGTGTAGGACTCTCTTCTTGAAGTCCTCCTACAGCTTTGCAAGCACCCACTGCAACCACAAAGAGAAGTCATAGTTGGGGATAGGGAGATGGGTGCATATATTTCAAATCTTGAAAAAAAAGCAGTAAGCAAAACAAACAGTATTGCCAATATTTTACCAACTGTGTCGTACTTTTACTTTAGGGCACATCAATTACAGAGCATTTGATTTGTGGAAACCAGAAAGCCACATATAAAAATTAACATGTTGTTACCAAAGCAACATGTTGCCAAATCCAAACTGTCTTCACCAAATGAGAAAATGAAGATGTTACTTTTTCATAATTTATGAATGCTGCCCATATTTTTGATATCATATTTGTAATTTGGGCTGTCTTCATCAAAAGTTATCTTTTAAAATATAAGGCACCATTCTGTTGTGTTTTGTTCAAAAAATACTTAATGGGCATCAGGCACTCCTCCATAATACAAAAGACAAAATGGAGAAGGCTGGAAAGCTTGTTTTGCATTGAGAAGAACACCACGTTCTCTCCCTGGGTGGCCTGAGGGCTGCCCTGATGAGGTGAGTGTGCTTGCCCCTTGTCACATCAGAGATGGAGTGCATTGAACTAAAGGGAGAAATCAGATCAAAGTGGTAAGGCCAACCTTCAGTGTTGATGGTCTGCCCATTGCCTGAGGACATCTTCTCAAAGATTGCCGTTCCCCATTTCACACTGGACATTTCCATCAGAGAAATGTCTGTCTGGCTCCCAGGCTGAGTGGTCAGTGCTGGTGGCAGTGAGCTTCTGCCACTTTCTGCTTCCTGTTGGAAGACATGGAGGGGATGTGAGTTAGAAGCTACTGGTAGGAGCCAGGCAGGGTTTTCGAGGGGCAGAAAGGATATGAAGAGGCAGCAGATTGGAAGGGGGTGCTATGCTGGCAGTAGTGTTCTCCAAGTCCTCAGTGAGAGTGTGGGAATCATTTTCAGCTGCAGAACCTGTGTGCACTCACCTTCCTGCCACCCAGCATCTCAAAGTGGCTCTGCAGCTCCTTGACAGAGATGGGGAAGGTCTCAGTCCGGCAAGGACCACCCAGGGCCTCCTCCTTGGTCACATCTGCCCTCCTGCTTTCTACTGAGACTTCCTCCACGGTGCTGCCACGGCTGGTTTTCTCTGGTGCCCTGGACTGTGGGGCTAGCAGGTGTTGGAAGGCCAGGCTGGGTGTCAGAGCACTGGCGGACTCCCATCTCTTCCAGAGGAGCTTCACAGAGCCCTTCTGTGCAGTCAAGTTGAGCAGCTCCATTGCGCCCTGCCAATGCAACAGGTACCTCATGACATAGCTTGTATTTCAGGTTGAGCTTCCGTCTGCGTTGTTGGCTTGTTAGGAATTATTTGCTTTCTTTTTTTGTGGGGGACAAATCTTTAACCAGGATTTGAGTGGTCTGCAGTATTTCACGGGGGATGAAGAAGCACAGGAGAAGCTCTAGGTTTCTGCAATCCAAGGATTCTCATGAAGGAAGTTCCCTTGCGACGTGCACTTGCCAGCATAGAATTTGACTTCAGGCCTCAACCTGACTTTAAGCCACTTTCCCCACCTGTTCATGGTCACTTAAATCACTACAGAATGCTGATGGCAACTCATTCTTAAGTCAAATACTTGGTGAAGACTGCATGTCTGACACTGTCAGGGACTTGAATTGTTTCCTGGGCTTCGTAGAGCCTTAGCCTTTATGAAAATGCAGGAAGAAAATCAGGGGAATAAGAAAACCCAAAGAGATTTGGAGTTGGGCTTCAATGGCCTTTAGCATTTCATACCACCTTTTCTGACTGTACTTCTTAATTTGTCTGGCCACTTGTAAAGTTATCCTGCTTAAATCATGCCAGAGGAAGGCACAAACTAAGGGCTTGGCTGCTTTTTGTTCGATGGTTGTTCCCTCTGTCTGGTGACTAATACTCACTGGTCACGTTACTAGAGGATCTGTTCTCCACTAAAGACTCCCTGAAAGTGCACGTGAGAGCTAGCTGCACGCTTCTCACACTGTCACTGGAAGAGCTTGCAGTTTTTCTTCTGCAGGTAAGCAGAGCCACAATTATCCGCAGCATTTCATTTTTTTCTTTTGCTCCCTCTTGCCCGTGTATCACGTGAACAGTATCAGGCTTTGCACTAGACCACGTATGTCCAGAAAATTGCATGAACTTGTGTATTCCAATTCTCAAGCTGGCAGTTTGGATAGTCTGGATAATTTTTATCCAGAAATATTTCGTTTTATCACTCCTGGTGTAGATATGTTTACATGTCAACTAATTCTAAAAACTTTGAAAGGTCCCAATTATTGTATTATGAAGATGTGTGGTTTATCCTTTTCAAATATTTTGAAAAATAATAACACATTACAATAAAAATAAATAAATAAATAGAAACTCAATAAAACCCTGTATGAAATGTAATCCAAGTTGTCACTATTTTTATATTGTCGTACCCTATGTCTTAAGAATCAATTATGATAAATGAGGTAAATATATATTAAAAACAAACAAAAAGCACAATAGAACAAAACCTAAAGATCTTAAAAATCTGAACAGCTGCATCTAGAGGTTCCTTCAGAAATAACATTTTTTTAATTGTTCAGAAACATAATCTAGGTACCAGCTTTAAAATATTTTGATAATTGACTCTTTTTATTTCATGCATCTATTGTAACCCAAGGTACAACTGGACCATTTCAGAAGAATTTTAAAAATGCTGAGTATTTGCATATATATATATGTATATATATATATATATATTTGTGTGTGTGTGTGAAGAAAAAGTTGCATGGAATAATAACCTGACTTCCAGGCAGCCATGCACAGTATTTCTGTGCTGGAGGATAAAAACAGCTTTGTGAGATTTTCTACATTTACTTTCCCTGCAAATTGTAGTCATTTCATACAATGGAGTGCAGGCATACAGATAATTCCAGTCTTGGGTGCATATTCCCTGTGTGAAAAGTTCGGAAAAGAGGTTACTTAGCCTTAAAGTAATACTTCAGTGATTCTTTTTATGGCTTTCAGAAGAAAAAGAATTCAATGCGACTCACTCATTATACTCACTATTGAACATAGTAAATAAATAATTAAGGTGTTACATTTCTTCATATTCCATTTTCTTTCTTCTCGCTATTCTATGCCATGTGTTATGCAGAAGATGTGAATTAACACTGGGAAAAGGATAACAGTGATTTCACTTGGCATTAGCATATTTACAACAGTGTATTTCAGATGTAACTCTAATAGAATTTCAGATATAGATAATTTCATACCAAAAGAACACCAAATGCACGTGTTAAGAATTCTTTTTTTTTTTTTTTTTTTTTTCCTTTATCACATTAAAATCCTAATTACGTTAGAACTCGAAGTTGTCTTAGTGTGCTATAAAAGGAAAACAATGTATCCTATTGTGGCTTTCGTTTCATGCACGTTTGACAGTGAAAACAATGAAATATGGGCAGGATTATTTTCCAGTAACAAATAAATGTTCTAGAATATGAAACAGAGAGGTAAGACTAATAACTGGAAGCAAAAAAATCAGTAAGATTTTGAATTTGCATTTCCCCGAACATGACTACTTTTCACATATACATGCATAACCTCATTTGCTTTCAGAGGACTAACAGTCTGCCTGTCAGTCATCATGAGAAATCATCTAGAGTTGAACTTCTGTGTACCATTTTTTTAACATCTTTGAAAGTAAACTCGTGGGAGTGTGGCCATGGGGGTCGACGATCCCCATGGTTGGTGATAACATCTTAACGATGAGGCCCATCAGGAATGTGAAGAGTTTAGAGGGAACAAAGAGGGGTGATTCAGGAGACTCCTTGCCCTCTCGGGTTGCTTCTTCTCCAGCCGTTAAGGCGTGGAAGTTGCTGGGGGTTTGCGGTTGCCGGGCAAAGTCGTTGACCAATGAACAGTGAGTGGAAAAATGGTATAAGAAGGGAGCCTGTCCTCAATATGGGAATGCAACAAGAATAATGAAGTTATGCCCTCAATATGAGAGATGAAGCTAGGCCCTCAGTAAGAGAGAATGAAGTTATGTCATCAATAAAGTAGCAGAGGGGGAAGTAGGAGCCTCGCCTCTTCCCCCTCTGCCCCCTCCC
>CM021699.1:97520199-97562433 GCA_011074415.1 Stictonetta naevosa
AATAATAAGACAAAGCTATGTTAAGTTTGTCCATCTTTCTCACCATAACTGCCTAACTGCTGTGCAAATTTTTTCTGGAGGCAAAACATGTTTTTACATTGCATCAGTGTAATACTTTTTATTTTACGCCAATATGTAGCAACATACAGGTGGCACCTTTTAGGAGTATCAGTCCAATTGTACTCCACAAGAGTAGAACCAATAAATAAATAAATAAATAAAAGCCATGCACCTACTTTTCTCTTCTGCATGAGCAGCATGTCTTATGGAAGGAACTGGATTCAAATACAGATTCTTCTGGCCTTTAAAACAGTACAAAGCAGGAAGGTGAGATATACAGGAGCTCCCTTCAATCTATCTCAGTAGTGTACAAAAAGACCAGGCACAGCAAATTAGTGTTACAGTCAGCTAATGAAAGGAGTGTGACTTCTGAACCTCTCACTTCTCTCCTCTTCCTTTAGGAATAGAAGGAATCTTCAACATCTGAAATTAACCACTGGCATCTGCCACTCAGCCTGCCTTTCAGAATACTAAAATTGCTAATTAAGCTTATCTGTAGGAATAATTCTTTCTATGCCTTTTACGAGGTAAATAATTAGGGACATTGGAGGTATTTTTGTACAATCTCTGAGCAATTCAGTGTTCACAGTTCCACACTGCCTTTATTTTAAAGCATCTCAGACATTTTTAAGACTGGTAAGGCTTTTTAAAAGATTCTTGAATTTTACTGATGAGAAGTATCGTACAAATGCTTATAAATGTAGTTTTTTCCAATAGATCAACTTGGTGAAAGAAAGCAGTTGTGCTCTAATGAAAACAAAGAAGGAAATATATACCAATGTTATGAAGGTCACTCTTAACACTGAGAGTCTTGTGACAGCAGCTGAAGTACTCAGTTCCTCTCTTCCAGGAGCAGAAATTGAAATCCCTCTAAACTCTTTCAGTCTCTTCAGCAGCCTATACTGGACAAGTTCAGCAGGTTGTAGAAATCTGCTGTATTCTCCACATCACCGTGGGGCTGAGGGACTAAGCTGGTAAAAGAAAGAGAATTTACCTAATATGTAATTAAAATAGTCATTTAGGCTTATCTTTTGGATAATTTGTAATTTTCTCATTTAAAAATGTCTGTAGACATTTTATTACGTAAGGAACAGAAAAGCCAAAAACTTTGACTGAGTAAACACCTTGTGCCTCTACAGCCAGAATGCAGCTGTTATGCTGGAAGGTACAGTTCTTCCAGAAAGTGTGCCCTACATTGTTAATGGATATATCCAAATCTTGCATACAAAAGTGTTCTCCTCTGCTTTTATACTAAATTAGAAGCAATTAAGTGATTTTTATTTAATCAGGGCTGGAACAATAGGATCCTCTTCCCAGGGAGCAGACCACTGTGGCAATGTCTGAATAGAAGCTCAGCCATGTAGTCTGAAAGGTTTCCTCTGGGACTTTTTGCAATTGTTATGGCTTTGGCACTGTTTTGATTACAGTTAACTATCTGAGTATACGTGGGATGAACCAGAAAGCAAGCTAACGGTAAGATAAGCAGCATGAGTTTGGTCTTGGGAGAAATAAGGTTCTTTTACGCACAGGACTATATGGAAAGAGTTTTAATTTCTACACAAGGAAACCTTGGCATTTTTTTCCCCCTGTAAAGTATGACTTATGATCTTCCTTATTCTTCTATTCTAGAAAGTCATGCTAAAAATCTTTTCTGCTCATACTTGCTATTAGAAGACACTTTTTCCTCCCAGAACACTCTGTCAGTGGCTCTCTAGGCATATTATTTGGTTAAGTGGAAAGGCACAGATTTTCCCACTGGATGCCTTGAAAATTATGCATGTGGATCCTAGCCATTGAAAAAGTGCTCCAAAAGCTTGCTTAGGACAAGGTTATCGTTTGTATAAAATGAAAAGCCCTCTGGATGTTTGCCCACTGGTACGTTGCACGTTTTTAGAAGTCAGGTTAAAATAAAACCAAATGAAAACATTTATTCACAAAATACATAATATAACAGGGATTAATTACAAGGACACGAGTGACAAGGAAGAGTAACCATAGTAAATTTACTTTATGCAAGACGAGTTCCAAAAGGCCTTCCCCTGCCCCCAATTTTCTGACAACTGGTAACAATATCCCATGCATTCAACAGCTCAGACCCTAGGTCATCTTCCACATGTGCACTGCAAAGAATCTTCAGCTGAGGAAGAACATTACCTTTTTGCTGATTTTCAAAAGCCACCTGGGCATAGTTCTGGGCAACCTACTCTAGGTTTGTGTCCAGCAGGGCAGTTGCACCAGACAACCTCAGGAGGTCCCTTTCAACCTTAACCATTCTGTGATTCTGTGATCACCCCTCTTTTTTTGCTAAGGTTCATTAAAATTCAATTCATTCATTCAACTGGCAAATCATGAGCCCTAAAGAATAAAATTGTGGAAGAATAGAATGCCTTTTCCCAGTCATTAAGATAAAGTGCAAATAACAATGTACAATCTTCAACATAAAATTGTAAATTGAGAGCTGTGATTTACGTAAGGATACAGAGGGATGACTTCCTGTGATCTTTAGCTTCATATTGGAATGAGAATACACTTTGATTGATGTAATCCCCAACTAGACCTTAAGGTCTGTCACAACTACCAGGAAAAGAGAACTCTTCAAATCAATTCCATTTAAATAACTGTTGTTGAATCAAATAAATACTTGACTCATGCCAGTAGATTCTTCTTCGATAGAAAATGATCTGGCATGACCTTGTAAGAGTTAAGGGATAGAGTGCCCTGGATCTGCATCTGTGATTAATCCTCTGTACTTACAGAATAAAGAAGAAATAGCATTAGTAAAGCAGTTAAAAATGTTTCTAGCTGGTTGGGAAAAAAATAGAGAGAGAGAGGCCAGATTAAAAGTGAGTTTTAAAAGTGCCCTTGTCTTTCACTTAGGCACTATCTCTGTGCCATTCTACCCTACAACTGCTTTTCAGCCAACTCACACATCCCAGTTACTGCCAAATCATTATTTTATTTAAATAGCAGATTACTTAGAGAAGATTTTTCTTCTTAAGAAAATGCCTATAGATTTATAAGATACTTGGGTTTTATTTCAGAATTCTAAGTCTAAAGTGGCTGATCTATTTGCATAAGCAACATGATCTTTTAATTGTATTTTCACTAAAAGAAAACAAAAGGGTCAGAATGATTTCTTCTGTCTCACAAGCAAACATCTGCTGTTTTAGGACAAGGATCTTGTTGCAATCTTTTGTACCCAGATGGAAGACATGAAACAAAGAACTGTGAATCACTATGAATTACTGTAAGTATGCAGGGCTCAGCATAAGAAATTTCTGTAAGACCCTCTTTCTACATGCTGATTGCTTATGTACTATGTTGCACCAGAAACATCTGCTATTGTTTAAGACCTTTTGCTCATGTATGCACCAGTGATGTGGTTTGTATTTATAACATTAGCACAGCTAATGGAAGAAGTCACTAATCAGGTCTGTAAATTTAAATAGGGAAGGTAGAATAGAACTTCAGGTTAGCTGTGACACTTCATAAAACAAGTCAGGTTTGTGAAATTGCTTGGAATAAGCTAACTAACATTTTTTTTTTGGATTTACTAATTGACTCATTCACTTTTATATGTTCTGGTTGTCCATTTTCAACGTGAGGGCTTGAGACAAGGATATTCACCACGTTCCAGGTGGGACTCATCTTCACTAATAATAGCTTTATAAAACGTAAATGGGCGGTTGAAAATAATTGTTTAGGCCTCTGTTGTAAATAGAAGGAGACAGCTACCTTTAGAGGGTGATTTTGTCCACTTCAAGAACAAGTGTATCTTGGAATGGGGTGAAGTTTCCTCAGAATATGTCTCTGTCTCTCCACTGATTAGAAACGTAGTGTTGTGCACCAACTTCATTGTCTAATGTGCAGATGGTACATCTGGATAAGATAAATACCAAATAAATGTTTGTCTATGACCAATAGTTGTGAAACACTCTTCCTGCTTATGTCCTGATAGATCATTTCTGATCAGTAATTGGGGTACAGGTGCAAGATAATGTTTCCTTTTTTTTTTTTTTTCCTGCTTTTTCCTTCTAACACTTTTTGCTTTCATTCAGTGTGGGATCCAAGCAGATGAAAATTTCTTCCAAGAAAAGAACTTGACATGTCTGGTTAAGAAGGCAAGGCTTATGTTTTGCCTCAGGATCTGCTATCAGCTCACAAATTGCTTCTCCTTCTTCATTGAATTTCATGTCTGTAGTTACAGGCTTATTTTAAATGTCATGCCTTAGAAACCATTAGTATACAAATACATAAATAAGAACCCAGATAAATAATTTAAAAGATTTTGGATAAAATATTTTTTGTACAGTTTCCGAGGCTAATCTGCAGATTTCTATTGCCCTAGCCATCATATGTTTCTTGGGTATTTGCTTTGATGGGAGTAAGATACTTAGTATTTTGAAAGCAATCTATATTCAACAGAGTAGTTTAGTTAAAAGTTTACCAAAATAACATTTTGTTTTGTCATTTATGTTTTATTATTATTATTTCCAATTTATAGGTATTTTTTTCAAGGAAAATCATATATAAATATTTAAATCTAAGAACTAGATCTTTAATAGGAGAATAAATATCATGTTTAAGTTTCTTCTTAGCTGATGGGAACTTTTAAGCATGATATTGCATCCTGATTAATAATAAATAATGAAATAAATCAAGAAGCTGTACATCCAAAGTATACGTTCTATTTCTAGATATATAGTTGAATCATAATTTGAGTATTTTCATAACTCTTGAGGGATTGGTTGTTAACCTAACAATTTTTAATATAAAATTATAGTCATAGAAACTTATTTTTTATTCCATATAGTCTGCTAGAACAATTCATAGTTTATTAAATTATAGAAATATGTAAAATTGTGAAAAGAATAAATTTCATCTAAGTTAGACTACTTACTGACTTTGCTATTAATTTAACAAGCAGTTCAGAAACTTTTATATAAATGCATAATTACTTCTGATAATACGATGTAGAGAATCTACTTTGGGGAACATTACATGCAGAAAAGGATGAATATTAAGAATAGTTAACTAAAAAATATTTTTACACAATATGGAATGAAATTCCAAAAATCAAGTATGTTCAGTGTAATGACTGCAAGCTTACAACTGGAAAAACAAAAAGTTAAAGCTACTCATGGATCTTTCTGGAAAAGAACAACTCTCTTTTGCAATAAACCTAGAACTGGCATCTAGTCTTGTGTTGTTTTGAAATAATGGACTCAATAACCATGACATTTGGGTCATTGTCCAGCAATGAATGCAAGAGTTTCATCTGGCAAGGCTGTTTCTGGAAGCATTTTGGAATATTTAGCCAAAAGTTTGGAAACATGGAAATAAATCAGCTCTGCTGAGTGAACCTGGTCCTTTCTGAAAGGACTAAGGATTATATCTTTGTCAATTTAAACTGTCTAGGTTTGTGTGGCATTGTGTGGCAGTGTGGATTAGGACTTCTGTTCAGTGGCATCATACACATAAATTGAAATGTATGTCTGGAAAGGCTCAGCAGAGTACTCAAGCACCTGTCAGTATTAAATAGCTCCCATCTGCCTTGCCTTCAAATAAGTAGGGTGTATTTACAGAAACATATTTGGAGAGAAGAAGATAGGAATATTTCTCTTCCCATTCCCATCTCTGTGAACCCTTGAACATGGGCTTTGCATTTTTCTGCCGCAGACAATCTGAGTAAAGGGAAAGAGACTACGTAAAGGGCAGATGCTGTAAAAACAAGGGGAAAAATCATCACTTACAAAGCCACAAACTAGAATGTAGAGGTAAATAGAGACTTTTCCTTAACCCAGAATGTTAACAAAATCTGATGGGCTGCAGGAGAAAGACTGCTGATTGGAAAAGTTACCAAAAATAGATTACAGCAAAGCCTAAAGGGCATGGTTCCATTGCTCAGTGATAACCTTATGATGAAAAATAAGAAGTCTGGTCCTTCCACTACTTCTGCTGTGCATGTAGACAGGTCCAAGAAAGGTGGAAGAAATTAACCTGAAAAGAACCTCTTGTATAGGTATGACTCCTGTACTACATAAGAGAGAGATTCCTTTTGGAAATGGGTGAGATGGCATTATCTCTAAAATATGTGTAAGAGCACAAACCAAGAGCCGTAGGTTCCTCATGTAGGATAACAAGGTATGTTCAGCACAAGAACCAAATGACAAGGAGGACTATAATGAGATTCAGCCAATATTATAGCAAATATAGCATATATATACAAGAGAGAAAATAGGTATATTAAAGGAAAACAAAGTGTTACTTCTTTGCAAGAAGTTCACTTTTAACTCTCTTTTTAGAATTTGAGAACATAAGAAAAATAGTGAATAGCATAACTTTTGTTTGGCAAAGATGCTTGATAGCCTGTCTCATAGCATTAAAACATAAAATTGCTGTCATTCAAGAGCTTTACATATGTTTCTCATTAACTCATTTCTCTTTTTTTCACATCTCCACTCACTATCAATATGTTGATAATATATTTATTTTCTCTCTCTTATTTCACAGGATATGATGTATTTATATTATTACATGATGCAAGTTATATCTTTTTACTGTTTAAATGGTATGGTCTTTCCACTGAGAACATTCTGTTTCTTTGATATGTGAACACTCTGTGTTTGAAGGCTCAGTGTTGAGGGTTATCTGTGGGCTGATAATATATGATTTGCAAATTTATAGTATGTACAAAATCACAATGTGTATTTAGAGAAGAGCTGCTTGAATTATAGGTTAAAATCTATTAATCTTGGATACGTTGTGTCAATAAATTGCCTTCAAAAAACATTTTTCCTATTACATGAGATTCAATAGCGTCTGTTCTCTGACTAAATGTATTATATGCATAAAATAAGGGGAAAAAAAGTTATGATAGTAATGCAACACATTCAAGAATATAAAGCAAATAGAGGCAAATAGTGGCAAAAAGGATAGTTACTCAGAAGAATGTAAGTCAGATGAAGGTTCTGCATAGAAGACAAACAAACAACTGTAAACTGTGTGTTATTGTCGTGCATTAATCCTTCCAGCTTTAATCACCCAAAGCAATGATAGGCAACATATAAAGATGGAGTATAGTGGAATTTATATATAGATTTATATACAGTATAGCTTTCTCACTGATCCTGGTTGATATGGTATGTCTGTCCAGGATTTCTAAATGCCAAACAACCCATTTACAGTAGGAATAGTTTTGAATGTGCTACATGGCTCCCAAAAATCCTAGGCAAATGTTCATTGCATATACAAGCTGATCTGCATATCCATCCGCAGTATATTTGATCAGTTCCTCTTCCATGCACTGTGAATTTCTCTACAAATTTATAGTAGACAATCTTTGTACACTATCTACCTGTGCAGTATTCATCAGTAAACTGGAAATATGCCTGTAATTTTGTCCAGATTTTTCCCAGACATACAGATAGACATCTTAAAACATTCTTCCATGCCAGGTGCTCCAATCTCTAGGCAAGGATCAAGGTACATGTGTTTTGCATGGTTGGTGCACCTACTAAACCGTAAGAAGCAAGAGAATTTGTTTTGTTCAGACTTCAGAAGAGAAAAGGCTAGTTTATTGCTGTCTTCAACTACTTAATGGCAGAGAACAGAAAATAGATCTAGACTTTTCTCAAAGACAAACAGTAACAGGAGAAAGGGAAAAAACGCAACTTGGAACACGAACAGTTCCTACTAGATATAAGAAAATACTTCAACCATGCAAATGATCAACTATTCCAATGGTCAAATACTGGTTCAGGTTGCCAAGAGGGGCAGTGGAATTTCCATCACTGGAGATGCTCAAAATTCAGCTGCATGATGCCCTGGGCAGCATCACTCATTAAGCCTGCTTCCAGTAGGAGGCTGGAGTAGGTGACTTCCAGAGGTTCCTGCATGATTCTGTGATTCTGTAAACTGTCTGAAAAAGATTGAAATTGGACTATTGCTAAAGGTCTGAAAGTCACACTATATCACTTTGTCATTTAGATAGCGTTGCTATTGTTTACCATAAAGTAAATGTAAATGTAATAGAAAGAAAGATTTCGTTGATTTCTGTCCTTTCCACCAAGACAGTAATTTATTTCCAGAGCCTCAATTTGTCCTGATAACCTTCCCATGCTGTTTTCTATGCTTTCTGTGGTTATTTCCAAGAAAACAAATTTCCAGAAATCCTTGTCAGATTCCTTCCTTAGATTTCAGGTTGATTACCTAAATAAATGTTTGGCATTAGAATTACTGTGATCTGCAGTCCTTCTATTTTTTTCAGTTGATTTGTGTTTAATTGATTTTTTTTTATTATTTTTATTTTTTACAAATTAACATTGAAAGAATTAATTGAATCAGATTTTATTTATATATTTAAAAAAAAAAAGAATTTATATATATATTTATTGATCTGGAATTGCCTACCAGATTTTTTTTACCCCAATCTTTACTTCTTCAAGCAATTATTAATATATATATATATATAAAGAACAGGTTACTACTAGCAGAACTTAACTCATTTGTTTGCCTTCAGTGATATAACTCCTTCCCCCTCTTTAAATAGTGTAGAATAATCTTGGACTCTCGAAGCATAATTGAGCAGTAGGATTTAGGTTCTAAGAACATTTTTAGGCATATAGCACCCAATGAATTTCAATAGAAAATTATAGTTCTATGCTTCTGATTAAATGAACACCAGCATTTAGAATCAGGATTTGGATGAAAATACAGAGATCAGTTCATTTAAAATGTATTCTTTTTGATTAATCCCCAATAACCTTTTTCTTTTCCATAACACAAGAATGCATTCAGTAAAGTGTTATTGATAACTGAACATAGAAAACACCTCTTCTTGGTACTATTTTTCACATCTGTATGAAATTTCGTTGAACAACAGTTGATGATGCTACACTTCTTTCCCAAGATATACAGAATAGATTCAGATCTTTTGTTTCAGCTCCTGACATTTGGGAAATTAATCTTGTGTCAACATTGCTAGATTAAAAAGTATGTATGATGGTACCACATTCTTAATTATCTTTCCTCTCAGAAAATACGCCACAGTAAAGAAAAGAAAAATGCCCAGAAATGGCATGCTCTCTGTTCTCAGGGAATATTCTGCTGCTCTAGGACAGAAACAAATATTGGTAAGAGTCTACACCTGCACAGATAACAGC
This sequence comes from Stictonetta naevosa, assembly GCA_011074415.1. NCBI lineage: Eukaryota > Metazoa > Chordata > Aves > Anseriformes > Anatidae > Stictonetta > Stictonetta naevosa. Next base: position 97,529,424 of record CM021699.1, read on the forward strand.
AGAGGACATTATTCACTATATGTGTGTGGTCCTCTGGGCATAAGTTGCTATGTAATAATCACATCTCATCAGGTGCTTTTTTGAGAATCTTTGTCACATATTCATCACTGATCTATTTAGAAAGAAAACTTCAGAATTCCAAGTGACCACCAACAGAGTCTGTAGTCAGTCTTAGAAGTATAATCCTTTATTGGTGTATCTGTACTAACATCCAGTTTGGGTCCTAATTACCTAATTTGGTTCCTTTTACAAAGCTCTGAGTCCAGATATTTTTTTGTTGGTGTTAGCACTTGAATTACCAAGCAAGCTAGACTTTGCCAGAATATTAAGGCAAAAAAAAACTAATGTTTGTTAGGGATGTATAAAACCTTTGTCAATGTTGTGCTATTGTCTCATAGTTACAGTTGTGGTAGCCAAAAATATGTACAAGCAATAAGTCCAAGTGCCAGAGGAAACTCATTGAGAGAACTCAGTAGCTGTGCTTTTGCTTTCACTTTAATTTTGAGCTAGTACTAAAATCTCTGTGGTTGTTTGGTTGGTTGTTTTTTTGTTTGTTTGGGTGTTTTGTTTTGTTTTGGGGGGGAGGGAAGCTGTGTACATATTTAGTAGCTGCACTCTATCAGTGCAAAGCCCACCTCAGGAAGTGCCCATAGATATTATAGATTTGGATCTGAAGTACCTGAAAAAGTTCCAGCTGTAAATAATCAAGCTGGCATCATGTCCATCAGATCTGGGCCGTAAGCTCTTTCTGACCGATATCCTCTGCTGTGACCTCATCCTGGGACAAGAACCCATTCTCAGCCCTGTGTGAAGTTTAACAGCTGCAGGGCCTGTGCAAATATGCTTGGGCGCATTCAGATATTTGGCCATAGACATTTGGCCATGACCACATGACAGGAAGAGCACATTATGTTTTTGTGTGTTCTCTGGAAAGGTGCCCGAACATTTTCAGTGCCAGACTTGGCACTGAAAAGCTCAGGCCATCTTGCTTCAGCTGGTCGTGTAGTTTAGCAGCACTGCTCTGCAACCATTTTGTTTCTAGTTGACGGGACTCAATGCCTACTAGAATCAGAGAAGCCTTGTGGAAGCACAGATGCTCAGTTCAATAGCTACTAAAATGCTTCTTGGATACCTTTTTTTTTTTTTTTTTTTTTTTTTTTACTTTATTATTAATAGATAGCATGATGTGATTTATTCCAAATTTGTACAGCCAGAACACCTATGAACCAGGGCAGTGCTGCCAAGCCCTGTTGTGTTAGTTCATATGCAAAAATCAAAGAAAACAAAACAAGACAAACCAACAAGAAAACACATGGGTTCTGCTCCAGCTACTTACAATCTGAGGACAAGGACAGTTGCAATCTGAGGACAAAACAGAGTATAGAGAAACAGAAGAGTACAAAGAAAAACAACGAGGACAACAAAAGCAGTTGATAAGACAGAAAAACAAAGCAAAACAAAACAAAACAAAAAACTCTGTACATTTCTTAGATCCACTCAGGAATTCAGCATATCACATTCTATGTAAGAAACATGCCCAGCCTCTTAGAGCTTATTCATTAGCAAATTCCTATACTTACTGGCTGAATATCCTAAGACTGCCTCACACACAGTCAGCTTTGAATCAGGAATGTACTTGTACTTCTTTATGCCGTCCATAAAAATTATTTCTACTTAAAATGAGAGGCTGTAATCTCAGCAGGCCAGCAGCCTGATTATCTAAAAGCAGATCAGAAGAGTACTTAAGCAAGATGACCAAGTAACTTTGCAGATATCTAGAAGGGTTTACAAAAATCAAACAAGCCTGTTTGGGAGAGGCTGGCATCAGATATTGGCCAAGGGCAGGAAATGACCATTTGGTACAAACTGGAGGGCTAATTTGCTCAGCAGCAAATCATAAAGGATCAGGAAAGCAAAGACAAATAGTTCATCTCTGTAACACAAGGCAGCTGGCAGAGGCATGAATGGAGAGGGGATATATAGTCAAAGCAATAGGCTTTGCAGTATAGGTCAAAAGTGCAGAAAGTCAAGACAAGTGAAAAAGTTGTTTCAGTAGCAGAGAGGGAAGATGTTAGGAGCTTGGCTGAAGATTTATAGATGAGCATCTCAACAGGAAGGATAATTTTTATTAGTCTGGCAGTAAACTCTTAGCTAGTTTCAACTATATAAATTCCCTAGTCTTACTGAGTTGCTGCCAAGACAGAACATTTAATCACTGCAGGGGGTTGCAAAGTCAGATGTAGTAGCTATCACAGTATTTTCAGATTTTCTTCTAACATATGTAGCCAGTTTGATGGTTTGACTGCCAAGGCTTGAGCCTCCATTTGCTATCTACTTGCTGCACATGCAAGAATTCTCTCATAGATCTGTTAGTATGTCCTCTGCCCTACGGCAGAGGCATTTGGGGACAAATTTGCTCAGGAAAACAATGGATGAAGTAGAGATTCATGTAAATGCAACCAGGACAGTAGCACCAATTGCCTTGTCAGTCAAGGTTATTAGCAACATGCAAGGCAGAAGATGATTCAGTATGGTTCCTAGTAGCAACACCATCTCTCACTCCTGAGGGAAAATGGAAAACATTAAGAAAAAAAACAAGAATGAAAAAAAAAAAAAATCAATATCAGCCAAACAAAAGAACCCCTGCAAAACCCCAAACTATTTACCAGAGTCCTTGAATGGTAAATGGGGAAAAAAATGATTTCCTGACATTTTATTTGCTTTCCCAGGGCTACTCCTATATGATTGAGTGACTAATTCTGTAACCAGTATGAATAAATTAATTTTTCCTTAAATAAATGTTAATATAATGATGGGAGACATGACTATTTAGAGTTTACTTTGAGTGTCTTTTTGCTCATCTATTACATCTTCAAATTTCACCTTCAAACTTTACTTCCTTTCAATGTTAAATCAGGCAGTAGAAGTGAGAGTTTATATTCTCTACTACTGTTATCTAGTCACTAATAAAACACATTCATAGCTTAAGCCAAATAACTTAAATACATGAAAATAAATTAAAAAGCATTACTTGTTTCCAGAGTGCATAGTATAACAAGCTTTGATGTGAAGTCCACAAGTTTTGCTGTAATACAAATAAATAACATTAGCAAGCTGTAATACTAGTAGTAGCAACAATAGCAACAATAATAATAATGGCACCCAACACTGGCATTAAAAAGCTGCAAGTGGTGAGGGAATTGAGAACAAAATATAGTATCCATAAAATGTATTGATAACATGACACATATTCTAAAACATTCACCAAACAGTTCTGTTGCTCACTCAAGTTTTCAGAAGAAATTTCTACTCCATCCCCTTGATACCTTTTCCTGATAAGCCCCATACCTGGGAGGTTCACACAGTGTAATTCTTTTAGTAAATCTACTCTGTATTTCAACTTAACTACATAATGGCTAAGTAAAGACAATACATAAACTATTCTTTCACCTTTTTTTTTTTTCTTTTTTCATAACATCCTTTCAAATAGAGGATTATTGTGTGGGGATCTGTAATCATTTAATCAACAGGCTATAAAAGAGACGGGTTTAAAAAAAATATATTTTTTTCTAATCTCCTATTTGTGGTTCTTTAATTTGAAGAATCCGGTAGTTATTTCCAAAATGCTCAATCGCATAAATTTCCAAAATGCTCAATTGCAAAGAATTGTTTGGATGACAAACATAGTTCTCCTTTTATGTGAGAACAGTACAAAGGTCTACGCACCATTTAGCTCCCACTCCAGCTAAGAAAACACACCATTAACACGACTTCAGTGATGCATAGACTTGTGAAAGTCCTCTGTAGAGGGTGAATTTCACCCTGAGGGAAGGCTGGGTAGTACTTTGTGTATTGAAATGAATGACTCGGTTTGAGAATTCTCAGAATAACAACACTACAGGGCATTCTGCTCAGGGACACACAAATGCTTATCCAAAAACTGGCTCTCTGATAATGAATACCTGCCAGATTTGCATCTCCTTATAATCACTAAGCCATTCCTGGATGGTAAATGGACATACCAGCTCCAGCCTTCTTTCAAAATCTGTTTCAAATAATGCATTTTATACACTAGTAGAATTTATACAGAATGGTAAAACAGGATTACTTCAGTTTTGCAGTGAGATCCCAAGCCTGATGCCTGTGACTTCTTCAAGTTATATGTATAACTCCTTGTTTAGATCAATACCTCTGTCTTGACTATTGGATACGCTCCTCTAAGTGTATACAGTGTACAAAATAACAAAAATGGAAGTCTTAGCCTTTCTGCTGCCAGGCCAGGATCTGTTTTCACTCTTATACTGCAATTATTATTTCAGCTGTTTCATTACTCATACCAATCCGGCAACACAAAAGAAGGATAGAGCATGAATCAGACAGCGAAAAATAAGTAGGAATACTATGATGCATTCAACTGTTATTACTGTCCTTTTTATTCTTCTGCATTGTCTTCTGTGTGATTTTATTACTTGCACATGAAAATGAGAGCGCATCTAGTTTTAGTTGCTGTCTGTCCTCATCTGCATTTCATTGTCTTGATTGTGCACAAATACAAGTTAAAGCAAGTTTCAGCATGATTTTGAAATAGATTTTTTTTTTTTTCTAAGACCATTTAATACATATGTATCACTGACCCAGACTTTTCCCTTTCTGGAAATGAGCTTCACAATAATATTGGACAATTAAAAATATAAATTTTTACACTCTTTCTATAACATGACTTCAGTGAAAGAAAAGAAAAATGTTCGGCGATATGCTTCTATTTATAGGCTATATGTTTTTGCTGTATGATAAAAGAAAATCTGAGAGCAGTTTTGTTATTCACAACCACTGCTTCAAGCTAAACCTAAAATGAGGAAATGACAGGGGATTTTAGGAAAAGGTGAATTTAATGTAAGTTTGTTGTGTTCTTGCAAGAAAGTTTAATAAAACAAAACAAAACAAAACAAAACAAAAAACCACTTTTTTATTTTATGTTAACCAATCTAAGGTTTTATCCACCACAAGGATACAAACTTGCTGGTTTAGGAAATCTTTTCAGATTCTCTCTGCTGGTCTTTTAATATTTGCTAAATTGATGAAGGCCACTCAAGAGCTTTTAATCAGTCTTGAAGTATTCTAGCAGAATGTAAGTCTAATAATCTCAGACTTGCATCCTAACTCAAAATTTTCCTATACAGTTGCAAAATCTCTAAGGAAAGTTTTTAGCACAATCAGTTCTAAATAAATCATGAGACACCCGGGTGTCTAATGAGAAAAGTAAAGCATAAAATGAAAAATATGTAATTTTGCATGTATTAAAATGGTAACATCAGTGTTGTAGTTGCAGGAAGTAAAAATGTGTAGTCCAGGAATATAATTATAAAAAGATTATTATATATCTATATATATATTAATTTCAGGCTTATTATATTACTTAACATCATTTTTACAGCACTTTTTCAAAAATATGAGTCAACAACTAAATGTATTACTTTTTTTTTATTTAAGAAAATTTCTGACATAAATTTTCAGAAAATCTCTATTAATATTTATTTTTAGGGTTATTCATATCCACTTGCCACTAACATTGCTCAAAGATAATTTGGTCTGTAAATATTAAATATATCATAATGAAACCTTATCAGGTTGGATATCATTTTTCAACTGATGTACTTTAAAAAGGCTGTGAACTTTCCAGAAACAAAGTGTTAACTAGAACAGGAAACTCTGCAGATGAGAGTGATGGATCTGATTGTGTAATTAAAGAAATGATCTCTGCACTTGGTTAAGGAAACATCCTAGATACAGTGAGAACATTGGATATTAAGCAATATTAACAAATTTTTTAACACCAAAATAGGTAAAAACAAGGGGTGTTTTTTTTTTTTTCTTCTGCATTTTGGTTCTTTCCATTAAAATAATAATAATAATAATAATAATAATAATAATAATGGTACAGCTCAAAAATGTCAAATTTTATTTTAAAAAGAAAAAAATATTGAAATTTAGTGTCAAGGTTGAAAATCCATTACTGGAGTTCTCTCCAAAACTTCATGGTCATATAATATATTATGAAGACAACAATAACCTTTGCTACAGATGCCTAAGAAAGTTCTCTAGTCTGTGGTGGTATTTGGAAATCTTATTTTTGAACTTTCTCTCAATTAAGCCAAATAGCTATTCGCCCATACCTTACCGGCCCCCCCCCCCCATCCCCCCCCTTTTCTTTTTAACCTTCTTCCCTGAGGTACAGAGATCATTTCCATCATTTCCTTTTTTACACAGCCAGATTCACCACTCCCTCTAAAATCCACAATATTTGGCTAATAACTTCAAAGATACAATTTCAGAGGCTGTTCTTAGAATGGAACTGAAAGCTTCACTCTCTGACTTTCTAGCAAGAAATCTGGCCTCCTTCAGATAGACATAACCTAATATATTGCCTGCCGACTCAATAGTCCTCACCCCAAGGACAGGAAGCTACAGGATAGACAGGGAAAAAACCAACCAACCAAACAAACAAAAAACAGTTTTATTGCTTCCTATGAAGCCTTTTCTGATATGGAAAGGTTCTGGACATCTATATAAATAGATAAAGAATACATATCATATTTAGATGATTTATTTCACTCCAGAATCACATCTAATTTTCTACCACAGTCAGCCAAATATTGGAAGGAGTTTTATATTGACCTGAGTCTCATACTTAGGTTATTAGGGTGGAATTTTGTCTTTGGGTGCAAAGGGTGCTCAGGAAATTTGATATAACTATTGGCTATTTTTGGATTACTTTCATTGTATTTTGAAATGGTAGCCTAAGTTTAACTATAAAAGTAATAAAGTGAGCAGGGGGGTTAACTTAATGAACCCCTGGGGTCCCTTTCAGTCTGAAATAGTCTATGATTTTGAGATTTTACTGAAGTGATGGATGGAAAGAAAAGAGATAGATCACATCCGTAAGGCTTATAAGTGATGCAGCTTGTCAAGTACGTGAATTTTGGATGTGAAAGCCATCTGCAGAGGTTTATGATACCACCAATTCTTTATAGTTTGATGGTGAAGGGATTTTGAAGCTAGCCTTTGGAAAAGGTTGAGAGAACAAATCCAGAGTAACCTCTTGAGTGATGGCCTAATCTCTTTTTGTTCCTTGCTATTGATGGTACTTTAACAGTTCTTGCTGTGAGCAAGACAGTGCCATCAATTTTTAAGCACAAGTCCTCATTAATATGTTTTTTTTTTCTACTTACCAACAGATAAGATCCCGAGTCTTCACTCTCCCTTAGCACTCCCTTAGCACACATTTTTCCTTTTTCTTCCTTAATAAATGAATAAATAAATAAATAAAATCATTTTTCCCTAACTAGTTACTTGACTCATCTCAAATCTATGATCTTGATAGTTGTAACCATCCTCCATGGAACCACATTATACTATAGTCTGTAATTCTCATGATTGTTCCGTAAAAATCATCAGATAATTTGACTTCTGGGTGGCATTCAACCAACAGCTACAATGCTTATGTAAATAAAGATTATTCAGATGCTTACAACTGGAGTAAATATTAACACGTTTATGCCAGTGCAGATATCTCTGACATCCAGGCAAACACCTGTCAAAATGTCAAGTCCTGCTTCCAAAGCAGGGGAGCTGCTATGTCTTCTCATTCAAGAGGCTGCAGGAGGGATTTTGTATTATACTTGCTATAAAAACTTGCAGGACCTTGATGCACAAAGCATATTTAGGGAGGCAGACCTCAGAAATACTACTTACTGGGTGACCTTGACTCTATCTTTTATCAGTCCCATGTGTTGTGGGATAGGAAGGCTATGCAATCCCACACTCCAACAATCTACCCTCAATGAGCAAGTGGGAATCACAGTGAGAGTTGTTCTTTAGCACTTCTAGAAGTGGTGAGATGAGACCACGCTTTCATTTTCTAAGTAAAAATCGTCATTGATATAAATTGGCAATTCTGATTACTAATCAAAAGAAACATCTGGCCCTCAATCTTCTCTGTGTTTTCACAATATTTAATTTTTGTTTCTATAGCAGATACAGACTTGTTTTCTAAGCCACCACTGGTATCCTGCTTTGACCACATCACCGGTTTCCTTCTACATCTAACTTTTCCCTCATTTGTCTTTATTTTTTAATCCTAAATTGGTACATTGTGAACTTGTTTTAGTTTTCCCAGAACTAATGAAAAATCTAAGTTGAGTAGATTGCAATTGAATATGTTCAGTTTAGCAAGTTACGTCCAAAAATTTTGTTTCCTTTTCTAAAAAAAAAAAAAAAAATACTATCATCAAAGCTGCAATACTGTTTTTCCATCATTTTTTTTAAATTTCACTTTTAATAACAAATTTATGCATAAACTGAACAATGGTGCTTTCTCTGTGATATGTTCATAAAGTAGTCTTTATCTTAGTGTGAAAGTACTAATGAGGAGATCAAAGCAAAAGTAAAATAAAATAATCCTTGGGGATGGCCTGATGCAATTTTTTGATTGCTAACCTGAAGAATAGAAGTATTAGTGAATTCTAGTCTGTCCTTTGGTTTTCTTGGAAATGGGATTGAGCATCACAGATTTTATTCAGTGACTGGAACTCAAATCTGATATGAAAATTGATTTATCGCATTGGGCAGCAGGATGTCTGGAGTTCCCAGAGAACAAGTGGAGTCATTACATCTGGCAGAGGATAGGGACAAACCCCTAGTTCTGTGCTTGGGCAATAGCTATTGAAGAATGACAAGAATCCTGATGAGCAACTTCCAAGTAAAAATGTGGACAATGTTTGTAACTTTTGGTTATTCAAGCCCTTTAGCATGGATGGAATTTTATATTTGATCATAGGACCTACCAAAGAATTTCTCTACACACCAAATCAGCTTCTAAAACTTTGTTTCTTTCTTCACTATTAGCACTTGGAGATGGAGAGTCCCTCAGCTAAAGTCTGATTGGCATTACCAGAGTTCATATGGGTGAGGACATTTTACCACATATATTTAATAAATACATAGCCATATTTTATTTTTCTCTCACTTTGCTAAAAGATATAATATATATTGCTGACCAACATGTAACAAAAATATTCTTTTTTTTTTTTTTTTTTTTTTAAGAGAAGACTCATTAAATTATTTAAAATATAAGAAGAAGATTAAATGCACATGGGTAGTGAGCATATAAATTAAGAATGATCTAAAATCCAAAGGTGATATCATACTCAGACTCCCATACAGCTGATGAAAAAGTTAGTAGTATAAAAGCTAAAGAATAATCTGTGGTTGGACATACACTCAAGGGAATAATAAAAATAATAAAATAGTAGTAGTAGTGGTAGTAGTAGTTAGCTTTATCTTAAAATAGTACTTCAGGGCAATAGGGATTGTCCGGCTGTAAAATATTAGTGCTTACAAAAGCAGATGATCAGTCTGACATACCAAATTCCAAACTGATATCCAAATTACTTCATAAAGTATTGATTGACAGACGTTGGCCAAGGTGTACTGAGTGGTAAAGGTAAGTATTGAAAAGAAAACTGCAGAAGTAGGTCATGTCCAAAACTGACCCACTTGTAATTTGGTCTCAATCTGAATCCCTATCTGAACTGGGAACCTGATTGCCTAGTACACCCTTATGACTCTTATGACTACTACACCCTTACGACTCTTAGGGAAAATTCAGATTTTTTCTTTCCTTGGATCTAGGAAGAGCTGAAGCAAGTAACTTACCTGCTAACTTAGATGACTCAATGTCTTTAAAAAACCTGTCAGACATAATTATATTCCATTTCTATTCTCTGTCTGCAGTGATATCACAAAATTACTCTTAACTCTGAATAGAACTGAAAAAACAGTTTCCACCTGTCTTTGAATGGTCAAAAGATCATGTGATTTACATACTGATAAATCACAAAAGAGTTTTTCATATATGTGTATTTTTTGTCAAGATTATGATTTTGGCAGAACTAATGTGAATAGTAAAAGAACGTGATAAAGTATATTGCAGTCAGTGTTAAAAATGTACAGATTTTTCAACCGCCACAGTTCAATCTGGATCCCCAAACCAGTTTTTAATCAATAAAATATTATTTCTAGTACAATTTTTCAGCCTGCAAATAAATATCTTTTATATATTAAACAAACAAACAAACTACTACAACAAAAAACATTCATTTGTGATTAAGTAGGTTGTTTCCAGTGAATTTCAGACCTTACCATGATCTATGTCATGGCAGTCAGGTGAAGTTCCTGATGACTGGAAAAAGGTAAGCATCACTCCCATTTTTAAAAAGGGTAGAAATGAAGACCCAGGGAACTACAGACTGTTGAGCCTTACCTCTGTGCCTGGGAAGATCACAGAGCAGATCCTCCTGGAAGCAATATTAAGGTATGTGCAAGACAAGGAGTTGGTCTAAGACAGATAGCAGAGCTTCACCAAAGCTAGTCTAAGTGGAAGGTGTCCCTGCCTACAGCAGGGGGTTTGGAAATAGGGGATCTTTATGGTCCATTCCAACCTGAGCCATTCTATGATGCTATAATTCTATGATGTATGTTATATGTATATTCTATGGTTCTATGATATTGTGTCTGGCACCAGTGTTTTGTGTTTTGTTGTTTTTTTGTTTTTCAGAGAATGTGTATAACACCAGATCAAAGACTTCATTCTACTGGAACCTTGTATATTCTATTTCTTTCACTGCACCCAATTGATTTCTTTATAAGATTTAGATTTATACTCCTGAACAGACACAATTTTGTAAATTTGCCAATTATATATATACATGTTTTCTTGCAGACTAGATTTATCAGTACTTTTTAAGTCCAAGAAACCAGATTAATTTTAAGACTATTTTCCCTTGCAGAGAAAAAAAGCAACTGTAACATGTGAATACAGTAAGTGTGAAATGTATAAAACTTACAAGTTTATGATTTCCTAAGATAAAAATGCCTACTACAATATGGATGAGGTAGTGGATGCAAATGGATGCAAGTTTGTGAGAGCCTCAGTATGATTGTTAAGGAAAAAAATGAGGTGAATTATTGCTTCCTATGCAAGATAACATGATTTTAACTTGACTAAATTTAGCTATTGACTACTTTTTGCACTTACTTCAAGATGGTATAAGCAGTACTGGCCATAATCCAAGTGTAGGAAATGCAAAGAATTGGATGTGTGCAGTTTGAAAACATGCACTGCTGATAAATGATTTGCTCCTTTTGAAGCTTTCTTTCCAAGCAGTACACCTTTAAAGTGTTTGGATTCCTTCTTTTGCCTGCTAAAAATTCTGAGTGGCAGATGGGATGAGTGTTTTTAACAATTCATTGTTAGACATGTAAAGTTTAAATAACAGGAAAGGATAATTGTAGTGCTTTGAAGAGTTAGTCCCTAACTTCCACTGCTAATTCTAAAATAGAATATCCTAAGTGTCTACTCTTCTTGTACAAATGCTCTAGTGGAGGAAATAGTTCCTGCACTGATCCTGCAAATATTATGTGCAATAATGAGGGACTCCCATGAAAAAGTCAGAAGAAAAACACAATTGCATAATCATAATACCCAGAGTATACAACAAAAAATTCATTCTCTTGTTGCATGTCATTGTTGATACAGTTGTTTGTAAAGGAAAACTTTTTTTCTTCCCTATCACACTTTCTTCTTGTGTTTTGCTTTTCTAACTTTAAACTGTATTGTGGCCAAATATTCCAATTTAAAAAAAAAACAAACTTTTTTTTTTAAAAAAAGAAATAATACATTTTACCAGCCACTGAGAAAATATCCAAGTAGAACTAGTCACATTTTTGTGTGTGTGTGTGTGACAACTATCTTATGACAGAGGGTTTTTGTTTTGTTTTGTTTTGTTTTGTTTTAAGGTAGAGAAAATATCTATATTTTGGAAAAAACTTAAGAAATAAAAAAAGAAAAAAATGAAATAAACCCTCCAAGCTTCCAGCTGAAAAGTAAAATCCTCAGAGTAATTCTCTTCTAAAACATGACAACAGTCTGAGAATTAAGCCTTCAGTCACTAACAAGTATTCCATGACTTCAAGCATAATAATAAAAGGGAAGAGTACTCTGTACCGTGAGTTATCTTTGGCCAGAAGACTAACCCTAAGAGGGGAAAGGATCCATGAGACATCAGTCTACCATTCTCAGAAATACTTTGACAGCCTTTCAGATTTATTTTCTTTGTGTCAGAAGTGTTTGTGCTAGATACTTAATCAAATCATTGATTTCATCTGTAGCTCCATGACACCTCTGGGCAACCTGTGCCAGAGCTCTGTCACCCTCAGAGCAGTGCTTCCTGATGTTCAGATGGGCAGTTTGTGCTGGTTGCCTCCTGTCCTGTCCCTGAGTCCCGCTAAAAAGAACCTGGCTCCATTTTCTTTTCACCCTTCCTATAGGTATTTATATACATTGATGTGATCCCCCCAAGCCTGATCCCCCTTCTCCTGGCTGAACAGTCCCAGCAGGCAGAATTCATACAAGGAGACTGACGTTTCCTTGAGAGATGAGATGTGAGAAGTTTCTGGAGAGCTACAGTGCAATACCTCCAGAGGGAACCTGTTGAGCAAGCTTCCCGACTGACTGTGAAATGCTGCAGAAGGGCAGAGAGCCCATACAAAGTCAGTCCTTACTAGGAAAAACAACCACTGTTCTTACAGACTTTGGCAGGGGCTTTGTAGATTCTGCTGAAAACAACAACTACAACAAAAATATAAAAATCTGAATTGAAATCAGAAGGGATTCTTCAAGGTTTTGTAGAATCAATAAAAGTCTCTCTATAAATTAATCTAAAATGGGCTGAATAGATATGAGTGTTTCAGAGGACTTTAATTTACCTGAACTGGTTCTTCATTCATTACTGTCAACAGACAGTAATGCCTAAGATCGTAGGTAAGGAATGTGGATGCTCATTTGCCTGATTCTTTACTGCACTGCATGATTCTTTGATTCCTCCCCACCCCCACCTGTTTTTTTTTCTTCTTTTTTCTTTTTTTTTTCTAGTCTGATATGTAAAAGAAATCAATAATGGCAAAATTAAAAAAAAAAAAAAGAAAAGGACATTTTGTATAAAACATAAAAAGGTATTTAAATATACAAAAATCAAAGAGGTCTGTCAAGGATTACTTGAGCCTTTAAGGGATGAGTGGGAATTTAGTGACAGATACTGTAGGTGACAGCGTGAAAGAATTCTTTGCTTCATTATTCACACAAATAAACTGAGGGTCAAATCCCAGAGAGTAAGGAACAGTAAATTTTCCTGTGCAGTGAATTAAAAACTGTGGAACAGGAGAAGTTTAGAGGCTTTATGTATGCACCAGAGCAGATAGTTCAAAATAGTCTAGTAAAGGTAGTAAAGGCATTGAGCCTATGTATCTTATAGCTGTGAATGATGATGGAAATAGCAGGGGATCCAGGAAAGGTACCATACAGGCTTTGGAAACTATGTAAGCAGCTAGTGAAAGTAATATCACAGAATTGCTGATTGTCCCTGCCAAGAACAGTATGAAGGGGAGAGTTGGGAATAGTGAAGAAAATTTTCTGTTCTTACTGGGAACTCTGAGAAGAGCCTAAAATATGTCCTATAACTTGCATTCCCTAGAGAACTGACACTGGGTTGTTGTGGAGCAAATAGAAATAGATTTGAAGGAGGTTAAATCCAAAATAGTCTCAGCAGGGACAGAGAAGTTCCCTGAACCATCCAGAGCACCCCTGCATCTGTGGTCCCCAAAGATCTGCCTGTATCTTTCTTCCCTCCCTCTATAATTCAGCCACTACTGAAACCCCACTATTGCTATGAATTTCTGTGCTGACATTAAAGAAATTTCCAAGAGTTCTGTTTGGTCTGGTTTTCTCTCCCTTTCAGCTCAACAGAGGACTAAAAATAAATAAATAAATAACATGAAGGGGAAAAAAAAAAAAAAAAAAAAAAAAGGATGAGAAGAGTGACTGGCTCCCTGGTATGGACCAAAAAATATGGGAGGTATGATGGAGAGTGTCTTTCACTTGTGCTCTGTAGACCCATAGACTTTATTGTTTAGTGTGTAGCTCATGATACTGCTTTTTGCCTACCCATTTTTTTCAGCTATAGCAGCTCAAAGGGGTAGCTGAAACAATGCTCAGTAGCATCCAGTTCTACCAATGGACATGAGACACGGGTATGAAGTATGTAGAAATTACATTGTTTATTTCTGTTTGTTTCTGTTTGTTTCTTCCTACTTCATACTGTTTCTTTAGGCAAACAATCTTTGAAACACAGGAAACTATATTTGAATGGAGCATTTCAAACTGAGTTATTTTCAATCCTTGCTGCAACTGAAAAAACATAAAAATAGGGTTTCTTTTTCATGTGATAGTCTTAGAGAAATGACTCAAGGCCCGAATGTTCTTATAATTGATCAGTAATATTATTGTCTAAAGGTCTCTAGTTTAATATGCAACTTTTGAATAAAATATTGTCTTTTGTTAAAAATAACTGAAAACACATTGGGGATCTTTTAAAGGAATTGTCTTAATTAAGAAATTAGACATGACAATGCATTTATGTTAATTTATTTACCACTTCCTGGATTATAAAAGTAATTTGGTTTTCAGTTTGAGAATATTATACTGAGCTTAAAACAAAAAGGCAGAATGCATTGTCAGTATTGGTTGACTTATTAATGAAAATAGTTTTATCCCCCGAGAAGAAACCTAGCTAGCCTCGTCTTTATTCCCACACTTTTCCTGGTCCCATCCCTATTCTTGGTCTCTGATGGTTTTAGATCAATGCGCTGTTTCCATGTAACTTACATTTTTAGCCATTCTGTCTTCCTCTCCTAAGTGAATAGAAAGAAAGTCATTTGAGGAATATATATTGACCAAACCTTTCAGCTAGAGCAAATAACTGATGTCAGATTTGCAATAACAATGATGTAATCCATTCCAGCTACTGTTCAGAAAGCACTAAAACTGGGAGAGGTGAGTAAACTCAAAAGTCTTTCTGGGAAAATTGGACCAACTTTTCTTTCTGCTAACAGAATGTCTCATTTCTCTTTCACCGGTGTCTAAAAAGCAAAGCAAAGCAATGATATATACATAAAATGGAACAGTTGCTCATAAAGGTACAGTATGAAAGAGCTGGTGAGTTAGTTGCATCTGTTTGGTTGGGAGGAGGTGGATTTTTTTTCCCTTCAATCAATATGTTCTTTGAGGAAGACAGAGGTGCAAATTCTTATTAAACAGGAACATAAACAATTCTTTCTGAAGATAAGGAGAAATTCTCTTACTGTGAGGGTGACTGAACATAAATTGTCCAGAGAGATTGTGGAGTCTTCATCCTTGGAATTATTCAAAAACCATCTGGACATGATTCTGGGCAACTAGCTTGAACTGGGGTAGGTAGGACGAAATGACTTCCAGAGGTTCCTTCCAACCTTAACTATTCTGTGTTTCTGTGAAAAGTTTATGGCCTAAAACTTTAATAGTCTTTTATGTTTTGATTTATAATGGGTAATTTTAAAATTATTTGATTTATAATCCTGTATGGGTATGTATTTATTTATTTATTTTGTCCAAACTAAATTTGTATATGACAAACTTAAAACAAAGTAAATTAAAATATCTTCCATATTAATCTTATTAGAAGTGAAGGAAGTCAATAATCACTGTAAGTCCCTCTGGGTACTCTAAACTGGATTTTTTTTTTTAATTTTTTTTTTCTCAGTAACCAGAGTCTGTGCAAAATTGCAAGCAGTGAATACTGATCTGTTCAGCATAGCTTTCATTAGCAAATATGCTATTCAAAATCAGTAGTTCTCTGTGTATACAAAAAAAAAAAAAAAAAAAAAAAAAAGATTTCAAAAAGATTTGAAATACAAAGTGTGAGTTCTGAAATGTCTTAAATGGGATGAGATTATTAATCAATCTGTAGCTGTTCTAATAGCTTTGTATGAGAGAGCTGAAAATATTTCCTATATATATGTAGTTTACAGCTAAGGGAATCTTAGCTTTTTGTCAGACATTAAGAAGTGAGTAACTGAAGAGCCATCAAGATATATTTTTCATCACTCCCTGATGCTAGGACAAGATATGTAACTTGCAGGGAACTTCTGTTCTCAGTGGACTGAGAACGCTAGCTGCAAATTTGGCTAAGTGGTGCAAATTAGGTAAAGGACATCTTGATCATTTTCAGATGAAAATGTCTTAAATCTAAGTTAAACTAAAATTAATTTATGTTGAAAAGGCATTTAATGTGTCTCAGTACCATCAAAGGAGAAAATCCCTCTGCAATCTCAAAAGTTGCTCTTAGTAATGATGCTGTTAGGAAAATATATTTAAGAAAAAATCCTGTTTTTTTGGTGATTCTCCAAGACCACTCAGAATCAGGAGCATCTGAGACTGATTGTCATGCTTTGATTTTGTTACAATTATTCAAGACAAATAAAAGACAAAGCAAGACTTGAGTGTGGAGGAATAAGTAACAATGAAATGAAGAAAATAAGGAGATTTTATCATGCCAATTGTTTTAATTCATTCCATCAGAACTTCAGTGGAGATTATTCATAGATACCAGTTGGAATCCATTTATGAAGGCGTTTGAGCACTCATCTAAATCATAAACAACTTAATACTTTACATATGGTTCATTGCTTAAAATCTAAATACTTTAAAAAATCCTGAATTCCCTTTTGTAAATCCCATATCTCCTTAAGTTTTATTATGACACACACATATTAAATGTCATTCAAAAGTTTTACATCAAACTTAATTTTGAGGTATTAAAGTGCTTCCCAGCAATTAGGGTAATTAATGTTACCAAAATACCAATCTTTTTAGTCATTCTCAATAACAGATACAAACATTATAGAGTGTCTGAGGCTAATTGCTGATGTAATTCAAAAACAATATAAAAGTTTTGTACAGGTAGCATTTTCCAGAATTTTCAGGAACAGAGTGTTCATATTGAGTTCTTTTGAAAAGATAGCTAAAAAAATATCTATTGCGTATCCTTGCTTAAAAAGTATGCTGTTTATTCCAGAGATTATTCCTGCCATATCAGAAGAAAGAAGGTGACAAATACAAGTTCTTTTATCATAAAATACCTTTATACTTCCCATCTACCTTTTAAAAGTAGCGAAATGAGATAAGGCAATAAAGTCAATCTGATAAAACACCAAGTTGTGATCCACTTGCTTCTGATACTGTCTTTCATGGCATATAGTTTTTAATATTCTATGTCTTCTGCAGCAATATGACATTGAGAATTATGCATCAAACAAGGTTGTGCTCTGTCTCAGTGAATAGCTGTAAAATGTGCCAAGATTCAGTGTTATGATTTGATGCTTATAAATCAGATTCTCCTCAGAGGTATCACCACAATACATCATAGAGATAGGGATCTATAGAACAAATTATGAAAGTCGGAAAAGTCTTTTCTTCATCACAGCAACACTAAGATGCATCTGTTCCTGTGTTTAGCAGACTTTAAGAGTTTTGAATCAGTAGTTAATCTGAGTTTCATCTACTTAAAACATGATGTGGTGACTTGCACAAAATATGAAAGATGTCTATCAGCCATAAGCAGGCAAATAGTAAAATACTTTTATAGAAACAGGATAGTGACCAAAGAACAAGACTGAACAGTGCTGCTATGTGGACTGCTGGTTCTAATTTAGTAGGTTTTAACATGGAAGCCATCTTTTAATAGGAAATCTGACCATTGCATTTGACACAGAAAAGATTTTTCAATTTTTTAATATAAATCACATACTGGGATTCATCTCACTGTGATATGCCATGTGTTTATAGTCTATGAAACAACTTTGTTCTTAACAGAAAGAGCTAAAGAAGAAAATGTCAGAGACACATGAAAAATACCACAAGCATAGTAGTATATCCGACAAATAATCTGTCTGTCATCAGTGATGATAAACTTCTAGTGGTTGAACACTTTACTGTCTTTACAGATGTGGTAATTCAGTCACAACTGTTACTCCTTAATAGCAGAACAGTTGAAAGATCTGCAAGCCTTACTGGTATAGCATAAACAGTGAGATGAGCCAAATTCAACTAATGGAAAACACTCTCAAAAATTCAACAATTAGCAAACCTGAAAATGTGTAGGCAGATAAAAGGAATCTCAGATTGGTAGAATCTACAGGCAATTCTACCCAATGCAATCAGCATCTTTTAATGCATATAAATAGATTTCAGTCATTAAAAAAATACACTCAGTACTTATGCAGGTGTCAAAATGCTTGTTTGTGGTTTGCCTCTTTGTGAATCTGTGGAGCTAATGTAATTATGTTTCATCAACAAGTATACAGTGCACACATCATGTGTAAAATCCACAAGGCCATATGATGCTATAAAAGTGTCACTATGGACTTCATTTAGGTATTAGAAGTACTCCTGACATGCATATGGATTTATATGTCCATTTTACATCAAAACACATACAAAAAAACCCTTCATGGTTGCAATTGAAATTGTATATGCAAGCATATACATTATTATAATAATTATTTTCTTTGGAAGAAATCCTCAGACTTAGATGTATAATTGTGTAATCAAGATGCCATTTTTTTGTTATTTTAAAAGGGTTATGTTAAATCTAATAAGGCATGTGACTCTATGAAATTTGAAGTTTCATAATTTTAACATCAATCCTATTTAATCCTGACATAAATCTTCTTCAGTGCTTCGTGGAGCTGGATAAATGTTCTCAAAATGTAAGATAACATGGAAATTAAAACTGATTTCATTTCAGTCCATCTACTGAGTAGGAAGAAGGCTCCACAAAGAGTTGTAAAATCAAATTAAAAATAAAATAAAATAATTTTGACTTCTGTTTTTGTCTTAGTTTTATTTGTTTGTTTGTTGATTTTGTGAGGAAATCCAGTGTTGCCAACTTTAAGACTTTGGAGTTCAAAAGGTGTACATACACCAACTATGTCTAAGAAAATCACAAATTTTGTCTTGAATTTAGGATTTGCTTTATTTACCTCTAGCTCTCTCTTCCTGCCACTATCATTTCTGTTTCTCTTCACCCTTTAAAAAAAACCGTCAAAGAGCAACATTATTAAAAAAGGATATTTATTTTTTTTACATATATATATTTGTACAGGATAGGAGGTAAATATTTCACAGAAAGATATTGACATCATGAATTATATCCAAAAAATGTTCTTGTATTTTCTTCCTAAAGGACTGATAACCATCTAAGCTGTGCACATAAAAATACCCAAGCAGGTGCCACACTGTGTGGTGAGTGAGAAACATACATGCTACGTGTGTATTGAGAGTGAAGAATATTTATAATTTCACAATCAAATATAGATAGAACATTCAAATTGCAACTTTTCTGTAGATATTTCACAATACGTTCAAATCAAAACAGTAGGAGTAAGTAGGTAGAAATAATCTAGGGAGAACAGAAGGGTAGAAAATGCTATGGAATAAAATGAAGTAAGTAGAATGGAAATTAGGAGTTGGAGAGAGGCTGTTGGTCTTCCTTTCACAGAAAAAGCACTTCCAGTTGCTAATGAGCTGTGTCATCACTTTTTTAATGTAAAAGAATAGAAATGTCAGTGGTGTCAACTGCATGAGGCACTGCCTTTTGTGTTTCACAGCCAGGTGGTCAGATGCTACTTGTACTTGGAAGGAGTCTGTCACTGTCCTAGACCTATAGCAAACAAACAAACAAACAAACAAACCACTCTTAGAAGAAGCTAGCAGGAAAAATAGCAAATATATATCTAGGGATCCTTAAATAAAATGTGACTCCCCACTCATAGATCATTAGCAAACATTGCAATAAAGATAATTAAGATCATAGTACAAGTGGCCCAAGGAGCAGCAGGCAACTCAGAGAAAGAAATGTGACTGGATCAGAGCTGCATCTTGGCTATAGCAATGAAAGGTCAGTTGCAGAAAGGGAGAAAGAATTAATCTGGTCTCTTTCATGGAAATCAGTCGGATCATACAGCCATTTCTTTCCCTGCAGAGATGCATTCAGACTGGGGACCAAAGCCTAGCCCATAATTAATATAACATTGGTTTTGTTCAATTCAGTTACAAATTTATTTTAAATATACAAACAAAACAAAACAAAACAAACAAAACCCAGTTTGGTCTCAGTCTTTACAGTGCCTTTAAAGAATGCTATATGAGTAAACAATATTTAATCAAACTAGAAACATTATCTACAATATTTAGCAAGTAACTACTTATCCTTTACATAAGACTGTTTATGTCCATTTCCATGCACAGTCTCTATCTTACAGAATGCTGCATTTGAATGCGGATCACAAATTCCATAAATTTACTTGGACTCTCATCTAATCTGTTAAATTATAGAAGTTATATTCCCTATAACAAACACAAAATTCATCAGTAATTTAACATCTCATTCAAATCTGAACACAGTCCCAGTTTCTGAAGTACTTTAGGGATTTTGACAACTCGGGTGTTCTTAAGTATCCTGTGAAAGTAATTAGCATTAGCCATAGCCATTTGTTTGACAGAGTTTTATCTTGACTCCTGAAAAGAACACTTTGCATTCCTTCATAAAGAACATTTATAGAAATACCAGAGTACTGTTCTGTATGAGGAAAAATTCCAGATTATTTCAGTCAATGGGATTTAGACACAAAAAGTGAACACTTTTGAAATATCTGGGCCTATTTATTTGTGAAATATCACAAAAGCCCAGCAGCAATACCACATAAGTCATTGACTACTAAAAAGACTACAGCTATGGATTTGAACCATGGCTTGACTACTATGCATCAAAAGCAATGAAAATAAGGAGGATATCTGTTCAGCTTCACATGGATCTCTTAAGTTTTTTAGATTCTTGGAGCAGTTCTTAATAGTTATTCTGTCGTGTCCTGTCCTCTCCTCTCCTGTCCTCTCCTCTCCTTTTTTCTGCCACGGACATTTCCAAAGCTGCCTTCAAATTCTTTTTCTCTTTTTACTTTCTCCTGGTCTGTTCGGAGCTGCCTTCTTTCCCCAGGAGACAATATATTTGTGGATGTAAATATTGAATTACTGCAGCTCTCACAACGATACCTGTGTAAACTCTATGTGGGTGGAAATCTTCTGCCTAGAGCACCACTGACTTCATGGGAGTGAAGCTGTTATATGCTAAGCAAAAGAGAAGCATTGCCAATGTGCAACATTTCCTTAGGCTTCCTGAAAAATGAGGACAAAACCTGGTGTCCGAGCATCGCTTGTAGTAAATGAGCTTTATTTCCTGGGTCTGTCTTAATGGCAGATAAGACACATAGAATCACCCCAGCATTTCTTTATGTCATGGCATTTCTAGTCCCCGGCAGCCATAATTTTATACAAGGTTGTATGAAATAGTTACTTTCAATACTTTGAAGTTCCGAGAACCAAATAAAGTAAACTTAATGATGGCTCAGAGACACCCAGATTCTTCAGAAGGTGTCACTGTATGGCATAGAATAACGTTTTTAACTGTGCTATTTTTTTATCAAATGCAACAAGCTCTTTTACACTGTTTGATGTTTTTAAAGCAAACTTACTACCTTGCAAAAATGTACTATTACTATGAATTATTTCAGAATTGATTTGCAAAGCACCTACTAGTAGATATATTTGTGTTCTAGACATTCTTACACAGTTGTAATTATCAGTTGTCTATAAAGAGGACTATAACATGACTTCTTTCTTCCATTTTTTTGAATTTTGAATTTGATATTAAATCTCATACAAAGAAACACAAGACCTTAAGTTAGTTTCTTAAAAGTTGGAAATGGGTATATGTAGTTCTTTTCTAATGAATATGCAGAAATCATAATTGGGCACACCAGTAAGAAAATTACTAGTTTTTCCAAAAAGAATAAATAATACTTTTGATAGAATCACATTTTAGGCAACTTGCTGTGTTCCTGTGGTGTAGCACAAACTTTTCTATACAATGAAACCTGTAATAAAGAGCTTTAAATATCAGAAAAGGAAAGCTCCAATTCAAATAGAAAAATGTCTTAATAGCTTTCCTGGTTATAATTAAAAGGAGTTTTGTTCAACTCACTGTCCACAGTCCATGTAATTATTACCTGAAACAACATTTCAATAGAGTCGAACTACATAATGAAGCTTCTTTACCCTGGTAATTAACAAGGTTAAATGCCATTTCTGTAGCACAGGAAAAGGTATTGTTTAAATACATTCCTAGTCTGATTGAATCAAGAGAAATAATCAGCAATAAAAGCATTTATTTTATATGTTCTGATTTCCATGTAAAGTGAAAAACTTCTAAATATCCCATTGGAATTTTTATAATCACATGCATTCAAAATAACAAAAACAAACAAGCAAATAAAAACATATTATAAGAAAAATTAAAATAAACTACATTTTTCAATAACAATATTTTTCCCTCTCAGTACTGCACTTAAGACTATACAAATTACTTTAGCTTAAAAATGAAAAATGTTGATGCTATATATAGCAGATAAACTGTGATGTGTTTGCATTTCATCTTACAGTTTGAAGACGTGTCATTACCAAATCATCAAATTGAGTTCGTGGCATTGTTTTTAATTCTGATCTTGAAAATCTTTGATGACTCTTTTTAGAGTACTTTTAGACACTCCCACTTTGAGGGAGAGCTATTTCCCAACAGTTAAAATTTTGGTTCTGTAACATGGCTGCTTTCTCATTCCTATGTCCAATTATTAACCATTTATCTGTTTTTCAGAATCTGGGTCAAAGATACAACCCTAATCCTTTGTGATATTTCATGAAGGTTATCTTTAATTAGTTCAATATAACAATTTTTGTTAAATTATGTAACAATTTGGCAGACAAAAATAAGGTTGGATTTTACTATCATAGTATGACTCTATGTAGTGTTCAAAATACAGACAAATGAGTAGTCATGTATATTTGACTGGCTTTATTTGTGTATGGGTAAGCATACCCATAGTATCTTAACCAGATCAAGGTCCTCAATACTACTTAATAGATTACCAATTTGAATGCGAGTTTCTAGATCAAGGTTTTTAAATTGTAATATCTAAAACTTTAAATAAACTGCAGGATTCTAGGTATGTTTTCAGGCATTTTGGGATGTCTATATAGGCACATAAACTACAAACTACAAAATACTTTTGGTTCAAATGCCTTTTTTCCTGAATGTCTTCTATTTCAGTCAAGCCTTATAGTCAAACTTATGTACCATATACCTATGTATCATAGCAGCAACTAGCCACCTTTAAAAGCAACTATAACAGAACTAAGCTTTGAACTATATTGTTAATGGAGATTGGTTTTCCCTTTCTCATACCGTCTGCAAACAAAATTTATATGGTACTGCTTCAAGCGTAATCTAGTGAATTTCACATCAGCTTGAAACACCTACATTTCTGAACTACTCCTGACCCAAAGAGAACTTAGCAAAGTATGAAAAAAAAAAAGGGGGGGGGGGGAGGCTGGCTAAAAAAGTAGATTATAAAACGGAAACCCTTAAATTTATGTATACGTAGTCACTTCCTGTCATAGCATGAAAGAAAAATAAGGAAATAAGGAATTCAACAGTACGGAGCAATAAAAGATACACTTTTTAGATGTTATGATTTTTTTATTTTCTCTTATTATCACATTCTTTTTAGTATTCTTTACTCTTAAAATTGTATTTATCTTAGATCCTAGTAGTTGGCAGATAGCAAGTGGACTATGCCTAGAGTTCAGAGCTGCTGATTGCTGATTATAGCTGCACAGAGATGGTGAATTACGTCTGCCATTTGGTTCTGGTTATTTTTACAAAGTTCAAATGTCACTCTGATTTTTAGCTGGTGAAGTAGAATTAGATTCCATTACTAAGATAAAAGTGTTATCCCTTTTCTGGAGAGTATCAATAAATATAAATTTTTCATTTTTAAAAGATTTTAAGTAACATTTTATCCTTTCGTCTGGGTATAACTTATTCTATTTTCTCTAGTTCAGAGTTATAAAATTAAGTAAATGTGTGATTGAACTGTAACTGGGGTCAGGGATGCTATAAAATGTAGGGAAACATGAGAAGAACCAACATATTCAGTCTGGAATAAGAGAGACAACAGAGAGGCAAATAACTACCTGCAAACAAAGACAAGGGTGACACGGGGATTCTTTGACAATGTTTGGACACTTCTGATAATGAACTGCCAATAATAGAAACAGTGAGACAAAGCTATAAACAACTGCATTTGGGTTACATATTATCAGGAAAAAAATCCATATTAGTGTGTCAGGCAGCAAAACAGGTGAACAAAAGATAATTTAGAAACAATTTCACTCAGTATGCAAGTGCGATCTAGTCACACATTTGACAGATGTGTTCCAAAACAAATCACGTCCTTTCTTCAAGAGGAAGGACAAAGAACTTATCTCTGATCTCTCTTATTGTCTCCCAAACCCTGACTTCCCATGCTCTGCTAGCTTGCAGCATGCGGGTACAGTTCCTGGCAGTTTGGGGCAGAAGTGCGATAGAAGGAGAGCATGAAATGCCTACTCAATAGTAGGAATACTTCTGATATGAAACCAAAGACTTTTTTCCAAAGCCTAGATTGGAAGGCGAAGTCCTGAGTGAGTGTCTCTAACAGGAAACCTAATATCCCAACCTAAGTGAGTGAGCTGATCTACGTCACTGTGTTACTGAAATTTGAGAAATGACTCTTTTAGTAGTCAAATTCCTGAAAAATTCGGATTCCTCTATCCAGTCTATATATCAAATCATCGAGGAGAGTGATAATAAAAATTGCCTTTTTGATTTGAAAAACTCCACACTGCATGGCTGATCTTTTCAACGATGAAAAAGTCATCTAGCTCAAAACTGATGCCAGTTTTGAAAAGATGCCAGTCATTCTCTTGCTATGGAAGGCTAGGGAAGTGACTCCAATCTTGATTTGCAGATATCTGAGATTCTGAGTTTACTCTGAACATAAAAACATAAAGCTCCTATGCCTACCAGCAAAAGAAGAAAATTGGTGGCTGCTAGACATATGGAAGAAAGTCAGTTTATCGTTAGAACAGTTTAAATTGAAAGCCATTTTGCATTTGTGGAAGGAGAGATGGGCTTCCTGAAAAATTGAAGCATTTTTTTAGCAATTTCCATTTGTTAATAGCTGTCAAGGGGACACATAATAATACACAGGTATTCTTTGTCATTTTAATAATCTGTCTACACTTAGGGTCCCAAGGAGAACAAAAAATGTGTATATCCTTGAGTTCAATGCAACGACAAAATGGGAAACAGAATGGGAAACTCAGTGACAGAATGAGCACTATTTCTTCAAGTCAGAAAAAAAAAAAAAAAAAAAAAAGACTGTTCTTCTCTTTTAGCTATGGAAGTAGTTGTCATTTTACGGATTCAGCCTGTAAGGTGCTGTGTATTATGAGCTTGGTGTTTCTGCCTGGTCAGAGGCAGAAAAGTGAAGGAGTCATGTACTCAGACTTCGTCTTCTAGAGTGTAATTGTCAGAATTAATGAAAGCAAATACCAGTATAGGAATGAATTGAGAAGTCAGAGCTTCTGCCTTCTGATAATTACAATAAGAGTGTTAAAAAAGTGTGCCTGTGTTTAAAACAATTATCTTTACAATCCTTTCAAAATTAATTTGCAATACTAGGCAAAAACTATGTAAATGTTACATATAATTGGAATGAAAAAGGTAAATAATGCAAAATAAAATTTTGTAAGCTCGAGGAAAAGTCTATTTATTTCAGACCTCAATAATAGTCTGGTGTACTGTTTTATCAATATTCTCAGAAAAATGAAAAAAAAATGTCTTTTGCATATGTACTTTCATAAAGATAGTGGCAGCTGGGAATTACTAAGTCTGTATTACCATGTTTATCATAATAATAACAACAACAACAACAATATAGGTATAGTGTCTACCAGCCATGTATCCTATACTAAAATATGTTGTGCCTTAGGTCATTTTGGAAAAGTTAAGGATTTTAAGTTTCTGTCACATTTAGCAAGCCGATGCAAAAGTATTCTTCATTAAAAAAAAAAAAAAAAAAAAAAAAAAAAGTATTCTTCATTAAAATCTACACAACATCTCTGTCTCACAGCAGCCCATGCACTGGGCAACATTTGTGCTGTCAGGAAGTGCTCTGACGAATTAAATAACATCAGCATTATGAATGGAAAACTACTATAAAATTGGCTAAGCTTTACAAAAATGTGACTCTTTATACTATTTGTTTATTTTTTAAAATAGAGAGTTTTACTAAGGAAATCTGTGCCCCTCTTCATTCTCTAGGGGTATCTGTTGTATCTTTTTCTACCTTTTTTGCTAGATTTTTGACAAGAACAGAATCAAAACTGTCTCACCTGTTGTTTTTTGTTTTGTTTTGGTTTGGTTATTTTTGTGTGTGTGTGTGTTTTCTTTCAGCTTTGCTAGACTGAGCTGAGCTACCTCTGACTACTAACAAGAGTTTAAGCTATTTGTTGTTTATCACACACATTATTTATAAGGCACTCTTCTATAGCCTAGATATAGAAGCAGGCATGTCTCACATCTTGTCAAAATGCTGCAATTGCTCTCAATTTCATGAGCACTCACACCTCTTGTGAAGAAGTGGATCAGATACCTGAAAATGGGACATCCTGATCCTGACACTTCAGCTGGGAAACATTTATACTCACTGACTGTTGCTATCACAGTGTCTGCTTTGAACACATGCACACACGGATGAAGCTGTAAGACTAGCCTACAGGCATGATCTGAGCCACGTGGTGACATGCCTGCTTCTAGAGCTAATGGCCTGAAATATAAATCAGAAATATTTGTCTCATATAGCTCATAAAAGGTCCTAAAAATGTTCTGTGTCTTTAGCTTGTATAATTGATCAGGCATTTACAGTTTTGGCAACAGGGAGCATTTGAAAATCAGGAGTCACTCCTGAAAATATCAAATGTTAAGCTCATTTTAAACAAAAGAGTCTTTCTGTCATATGACACTTCAGGATATCCTGAGCTCTTCAAGATTCCTCATGCAGCCACAAAGGAAAGGGAAATTTGCTTTATCTAAATATTTTAAAGTGAGATCTGAGATTATGGCATCATTATATGATTCCAGGAGTGAGAGATTTAAATTAATTTCCAAATACTGTGAGAAAATAAAATTGAACAGCTATCAGAATGGAGAGATAGCCAAGAATGCAGTTGTTACAGGTAAATCAGGATGTCATCCCTTTCATGCAAAATCCTGCTGGAGAATCCTAATATAGGTGCTCAGGGAAGACTTTCCAGGGGGAAGAAGGTAGCAGTAATGCCTCTCCCTGTGATAATATTACTGAGCAGAGCAACCCCTTATGTCACGGGATGGATGGCAAAAGCACTGTAACAGAACACTGCCCTTCAGGCCCTTCACTGCCATCATCACATCATCATCTGGGCTTCCCAAAGCCATGCACACTGTCCCCAGCCAGCCATGGAAGATCTCACAGGCACATTCAAATATGTGCCTGCCCAGCTATACGCAATCTTTTGTGAACCTCTATGTCCTTCAGAGGGTGGCAAGTGGAGAGAGAGGCCAAAGAGGGCTTGTGACCTGTACAGGCACATACACAAGTGTGCAAAGTTACCAGCCTCTGAGGTGCATTTGAGAAATGAATGCAGTGCACTTATAATTTATTATAAACAAAAGCACAAGTAAGAGGTTCCCATTAGCTAAAGTCTTTGGTCAGCCAACTAGCCTTGGAAGAAATAGAGAATACTTGTAATTTTATAATTGTGTCCCCATTTTAAGACCCTGTATGAGAGCAGATGTGGCAGTAACTTCCAGCCCAGCTGCAGAAAGGATACCAGAATTTCAGCCAGTCAGGCTTTCTCTGCCCAGTCATATCAGTGACGACATTTGAGATTGCTGAGGGGACCTGGCACAGACCCCACAGCAAGCAGCCTTACTGCCCAAGGGCTCACTGCAGGGGCCCAGGAGGCCACAGCCCAGCCTTGGGCCAAGACTACTGTGTTGACCCTATTGATGCACCTTCTGGGCTGCCATGGTGCAGGGAGATTGTTTGAGGAACCACGGTGCTGACTCCTCTCCTGAAGTGGGCATCTCCCCAAAGTGGGACCTGGATGTTGAGTCCCCCATCAACATTAAATCAGTGACTAAACGTGCTTTGGTTCCTATGCCCATCTAGTCCCCACACTGTCAGCTCCTGTCAAATCTCAACAGACACTGATGTCACAAGGGCTGGAATAGACACTGTCACATGACGTCAGAATGCATCCCATGCCAGGAGTGCCCTTGCCATAGTTAAGTACCCAATTCCATCGTGTTATCATGGAATTTCCCATTTCTTCATCCTCATTTTCAGCACATTTGTACCTTCCTTTCACTGCATCAGGCCCCTCCTAAAGGAACAATCTGTCCCCAAAATACCTTTTCTCTATTGGTGCCATGTTTGCTACATTTGTACAAAAATTTGTTTGTTTGTTTGATACCATCACACAAATATTCTTAGTTTTATATATATATATACACATAGTATTACTGTTACGATTACCTAAGCAGTACTATCCTCTTAAGAGTCTACTACTCTGAAGATCCTCAGTACTCACCTTTGACCACCTGGGAAGTACACCTGTTTTTCCTATAATTCCTGTGGAACCACTTTTGAAATTCAGCTGTCCCTCATGGCACTGTCTTTAACTTCTGCCTGCCATTTGCATTGTTATCTGCCATGACTGGCAATTTCTCATTCCCTATCATCTCTTATGTCCTCTTCAGTTAGCTTAACCTTAGAACAAAGACAAGTGAATCTCTTGGTCACCTTCTTGCAGCCCTAACAGGGCATATCACCCAGTTTTTGCATCAGAAAAGTAAACATGACATTGAATTACACTGGATGTTCAGGAAGAGATTCTGAATCTCGAGGTACAGGCAGAACTTTTCTTAATCTATGCCATTAATACTGCCTTTCTGTAATATTTTTAATGCCATTTTAAAATATTCACTTTAATAGTCAAGCATAATTGTTGGCCTGCTGCTTTTTATAAAAGCACTTACCATGTATTGAACTTTCACTTTTATTTCTTCAGCGTGGGCAGACTGACAGAGGTGAGCTGTTCTCCATCAAAGATTTTTTTATACTGGGGAAAAATAGTCTTTCATTTTGACGTTGCATTTTCTGTATTATTCCTTTATCAACAGCTTTGTTCACTTTGCCTGCCCTTCATTAATCTAACCCCTGATCACTCATCTGTTTGACTGTATATAATTCTGTGTTACATACAGTTGGGTATATTTTATCTGAATGGATCAAATAATGGATGTTTTCTAAAGTCATTGGTTGTTTTTTTCTTTTTTTCTTTTTTTTTTTTTTAAGGTGGTGAGTTAAAAAATTCTTCAAAATCATTCTAAAGCCAATGTTTCCATACTAAAAAGAAATGTCAAAGAGAATGTGTACTGTGTTTTTAAAACACTTCAATTCATTGAATTGAGTGGGAAGGGATTTACTGACGTGGATAGAAACTGGTAATTAGAGACATGTTCTGGAAAAAAAAAAAAAAAAAAAAAAAAAAAAAAGAAAAAAAAGTGCCAAATTTTTTTAAAGATTATGAGTTTTTTTTAAATGTACTGTGAGGTTCATATTGCCCTACAGGTAAACGGTCTATTTAAACATTAATTCAGACAAAACATTGAGCTGTAGGGCCTTGGCAAGTTAGCACACTTATAAAATGAGTTATAGTGACTCTAAGTCATCCAAGAGTCAATAATTGTGTGAGCACTCTTATCCTGTCCAATAGATATGATTGCCCTTCACCACAAAATTTGACTTGCTGACAAATAAAGTTGATGACACTAGTACTTTCTCACAGCCTTTTTTATCAGAATTAAGGCTCCACCAGGACTAATACTTTTGAATTAAAAAATCACTTATGCTGTTATTAACTGTTTGCTGAGCAGAACTAGATAATAACGGAGAAAGCAGAAAGACCTTTCTAAGCTGATTTTGCAAAGCCATATAGAGGCTGGTCTGGTTCTGACCCTGAACAGTCCTAGGAGACTTTGCCTTCTGTTTATTTCCACTTTTTATAAAAATAAAATCAGAGTTTTCTTACTGATCTCACCAGGGAGTAGGATATGGGTCACAGGCTACCTGGAGGTGGGTAACAACTGGAATTCTTCAGGGGTCCGCCCTGGGACCTGTCTTATTTAACATCATTAGTGACATAACAATGAAGTGGGCAATGGGCACTGCAGTGCGCTCTCAGGCAGGCAGGTGACACCACACTGAGGTATGCAGTCGATATTCTTGAGGACAAGGCTGCCACCAAGCCAGACATGGAGAGGCTGGAGGTATGGGGCAACAGGAACCTTATGAAATTCAGCAATGGTAAATGCTAAGTCATGCACCTGGGAAAGAAGACCCTGGGGCCTGGCTCTGCTGAAGAGGCCCTGGGGTACTCATCTTGGTGGGCAGCAGGTTTAGCATGTGGCAGCAGAGCCCTGGCAGGCAGGATGGCCAACAACATCCTTGGTTACACTAGCAGATATGTGACCAGCAGTTTGAGACCATGTCCTTAATGCTACATCCAGTTTGGGCCCCCTAATACAAGAAAGATTTTGATAAACTGAAGCGAGTTTGGTACAGGACCACCAGGTTGGTCAGATCCTGAAGCACTTTCCCTGTGAGAAGAGGCTGAGGTAGATGGGCTCGTTCAGCCTGGAGAAGAGAGAGCTCTGGTCAGGACCAAACAGCAGCTCCCAAGTACCTGCAAAGGGGTTGCCAGGAAGACAGAGCCAGACTCTTCACAGTGGTGCATTGCCAGTGAACATAAATTTTTACAGGGGAGTTACTGACTTGTATACTGACATAAAGTACATGACATAAAGTTACTGACATAAAGAGAAATATTTTCTCCATGATGATAGTCAGCAGTGGAGCAGATTGCTTAGAGAGGCTGTGCAATTTCTGTCCCTGGAGGTTTTCAAAATAAGACTGGATAAACCCAGTCTGATCTCACAGCTAGCGCTGCTTTGAGCAGGACTGCCTGAAGTCCCTTTTGCCCTGAATTATTCTATGATTCTGTGAAAAGTTTTTGAATGAAACAAAATCCCTTAAAATTGCCAAAAGCAAAAATTAAAATGGCACAGACATAATACAAGTGCAGTTCTGTGTTAATCATATGCATCCCTTGGAGTATATTTTATTTTACTTATTCAGGTAGTATTCTTTCTGGCTATCATCCTTTGTGGCTACATTTGAAATACCCTAAAATCCCTAACTGAGAAAATTTACCATATAAATTTAGGATTTTATATATATATATATATTTCTTGTATATATATGTATATTTCTTGTTGCTTGTAGGTTACTCTGCTATTTTCCAGTGCTGAATTCAGCACTTAGCCCAATTTTGACTTTGTGTAGCTCAGAGACCACCCACATAACCAGAGAACACCTCGTTATGCCAATCTTGATGGTTGAAACAGACATGAAGGGCATCAGTCAGTTTCTAGAAAACAAAATACTAAACTCAGAGAGACCAGTTTATCCTTATGATTACTTTGCTAATTCCAATGAGCTGAATAAGGTTCAATAGTCTTAGCATTATCAAAAATAAAAATAAAGGGGGGGGGGGGGGAGGAAATGAGGGTGTCATTAAGCAGAGGATACATCTACTTGCAGAGGTAGCCAAAACGCCTGTTATATACAGGTAGAAAAACACAAGCTTTTGACCATACATTCCTTTAATACAAAAACACAAACTGTGTTTTGCTATATCCAGCGACCACCATACTCACAAAAAATGTACTACTTAAATATTATTACTGCTTCAATATTATTCCTTTTTGGAAGAAGAAAAAAAATTATCCACTAATCCAAAATGCAATGTGTGGGAAAATTGTGTAATTTTTCTAAGATTGCAAAATTAACCCTGAAGGGACTTATTCCACATGTGAATTATTGGATAGAGCAAGTCTTTTCTTCCTTGAATTTTCCTGAATTTAAAAATTACATTAAAAAAGCACAGAATTTTAAAGTAAATTCTCCATAAATGTAGTGCAAAGCTCCATACAAGCACAGTCTTCATGGGATTGAGACCTAAAGACACAGTAATTGCATCAAACTACAACCTGGAGAACTGAAGCATTGTGTATGAAGGCAAGGAAAAGAAAGGTACTTGCCAATGCATGCTAACCAGCTAATTCTGATTTGTATTTTGCCTGGGTATGGGACAATCATATTATGTCACTGTTCAAAATCAATACTCTTTCCTGGGTAATGACTGAAAAAGTATTCTGTGCCACAAACTTCTCTTAAAGTTGTAAGACATATGGCAATATAAAAGCACTGGTGCATTCTATAGTGTTTAGGTAAGGGAACAGACCAACATCTCCATTTTTTTTAAAATCTTTCCTGAATTTTAATAGCACAGATCTGCTTGCTTTTTGCAAGGTATGAAATCTGAATGCTGCCAGTTTTATTTTCATCATCCATAAAATCCAATTTATAAAAATAAAATTAAATTAAAACAGATAAATTATTGCTTTGTATTTAGGTCTTTTGTCTGTCAACAGACAGTAAAAGCATCTCAAGAAAATTAAAGATGTAACTTTACCTAGTGATATTGTTAATGCCACAGGGAGTTTAAGCAATATAAAATTAATAGTGTATTTATTCAAGCAATACAAACATTATTTTTTCTTTCCTCACCAAAACAATGGTGTGTAACAACTCAAATTTTTCAGATTTAATAAAATACGTATTTAGGCTATTTGTAATCATATATGTATAAAAAATGTATGTTCTTAATAAAATAAATATACACTGCTTTATTTTACTGTTTTATTTTCACCTTGCCTTTTTTATTTTTCTGAATAATAGTTAGAAAATAACATCAGTTTCTCATAAAATAATTGCAGAAAATTTTGCAAGCAATATAATCTATATATTTTGCCAGGAAAAAGAAAAGAATTTTTAAAAGACTATTATGAAGACAAAAGCATTTTTGAAGTATTGAACCTTAGAGGCACATGAAAGTACAAACCTAGAGATAGGAAAT
>CM021699.1:97567931-97594515 GCA_011074415.1 Stictonetta naevosa
AAAGAGAGAAAGAAAGAGAGAAGGAAAGAAAGAAGAAAGAAGGAGAAAAAATATAAACTGTGTGTTATTTGGCACAAACTAAATAGACTAAATAGAATGGAAAAGCCATTCTCTAGGGGAATACAGCCAGAAAACTGGATTGTAGAAACTCTTTCGTCACAAACTGTCCTGTACTTCATTTCAAAGTGTCATATGTATGTGTAAGAGAAATCAGACTTTTGCAGTATATGTTCAATCATTTTGCTGAGAATTAAAATGTTATATAATGTAAATGATAGCAAATGACTTTTTTTTTTTTTTTAAGTATTTTGGACAGTCAGTAATAGAATAATATCACAAATTGTATAGAAATCATGCTATTATGATCATATGTTAGCATTTAATGTATGCCAACCAGAAGGGCTTTTGAGCTTTTACCCTAAAGCTTAAATGTTCTATAAATCATTGTCCTTCTCCAGGATATATCTTTCAATTTTCAATACCCTTTCAATTTTCCAATGACAGTGTAAAAATGAAAAACATCATATCATCTTTTTCTTCCTCTGTACAATTAAGTAAACACACATTTTTACGATCAGCGGTCATATGGAGATGGGAAATGTGTGTTCATATTTTGAGAGATCTCAATTCAAGTGTTCATCTAATGCAAGAAGTAATCAGAAATAAAATGAATTTTGGCAGGTAAACTCTTCAAGCTTCTGAGTGGGATTGAGCCATGTTTCCAGTTAAAACTACAGGAACAGGATAAAAGAGCAGTGGTTTTATAGTTTATATAAGCAAGCAAAAAAAAAGGAAAGGTGACAAAAGTCAATATAGGAAATTAACACGTTCAATTGACTTTGTCTCTGTTGCTTACAAACTTTTTCCTGAATTATAGATATGTTAGTATGTTAGCACTCTTTTGCTGGACTAAGTTCATTTAGGTTTTCATCTATCTTCAAAAGCTACTAGTACCGTTATTTATAAAGAAGAAAATTATTCTCTTTCTCATCACAAATGTTTTTTTCTCTCATTTTACTCATAAATTGAAAAAGGTAAGGCTTAAGATATGCATTGTTTATTTCTTTTGTCCAAAACTATTATCACTCAAAGATGTCTACAACAGCATACCTTAAGCTTCCATATTAACAGCTAAAGTTTCTGGCATACTGCCGGCAGAACAATTCATGTTGTATTTTAGCCTCAGAGACAATCACATTAGCAACTGCTAAGATATATATATACTATTTTAGGTTAAATGAGCTGGACTACTGGACTGCTGTGTTTTAATTTAAGAAATGCACACAGGAGTCACCAGCCACAGCTTGTCCACTGGCACGTCTGTCTCTTCTCTTATCTCATGAAGTTGTGACAAATTAAAGAACACCATTGGAAGGAACAGCTATAGAGTAATTCAGGTTTTTAATACAAGTCTGACTTCATCTGGTTTCAAGTTGTTTAACTTTAAATCATTTTTAGACTAAACAGGTATAAAACACTTTCATACACTTTCATACCATATCAGGAATGATGTACTTTAATTCATTCTTAAAACTTTCTTAATTGTTCTAAGATAAACTGAAGGAGACTTTAAAAAAAAATAAAATATAGTGAAAATATTTACTTTTTCGAGGCACAGACTTACTAGGTGACTGAAAGACTAGGGGGAGGGTATGTTAGGGTGACTTAGTCTTTTTTATCATTGATGGTAACAGAGAATGATGAAATGAGACTGCTCATGCTACTCTACAGTCTTCACATTAACATCAAACATCTCTATTCTACACACAAGGATTTATGTTAGATGCATTATGTAAAATGTTCCTAGTGGAGAGGTCTGAGAAGACGTTATCCCTGACATTCCACCTTCCCCCTGACATTTTTAAAACACAGTCATCCACCCCTTGACTTTTTCAGGAGGAAGGACACCATGCAGAATTCCCCACCACAGGAAAGTGGCAGGTTCAGTCTCTTTCCTTTTTAAAGCAAATGGGTCCTGCATGGCAGTTCCCAGTTTGTTCTGAATTCAGCAGGAGCTGTTAGAGCACAGGGAGACAGTCAGAGAGTTCAAAACTCAGCAGGAGTCTCGGACTCTCACAGAGTCAAATAAATTCTTCAAAATGCAGCCCTTCCTGATTTCCAGCTCCTGCTGAGTGCTGTGAAAGCCCACCTCTTGCTAAACTGGAAGCCATTACCCCATCTTTTTGTTACCTCAAGCTTCAATACTTGCCTTCACTTTAGCCACAGCACATTTCTTGTGGATAGATTTCTTCATATAGGCATGGGAAGAAAACTAGGAAAATATTGCATACCTTGATCCTTGTACTTGTTTAAAAACAGCTTTCTAAATTATGCAGCTCTAAAATTAGTAACGTATCCCAAAGTATGAACTGTAATATAATTACACTTAAAATTGAGAGGGAAAAAAAGGAATATGATTTTTTTTAAAAAAGAAATTAGAAAAAAAAACTCAGTGTACACCTTTCATTCTCCTATTCACAGGATTTGTCTTTTACTGTTTATACTTTCCAATCACAGTCTTAATGCAACTGTGTACATGTTTTGGTGGTGGATCTAATGTAATATTCTAATCTCAATTGGAAATAAATTTAAGAAAAAGAACAGATCTCTGGGAAGGGAATTTCAAAATTAGTTTTACTATTATGTCACCACTGTTGGGAGAAATTGTGTGGCACCACAGCAGTTGCTCCCAGCTATTTGTTAGCATTTGTGTAGCCTGAAAAACAAATGTTTATAGGAATTGAAGGTAAAGGATGTATTTTTATGTCATTTTGAACTAACACATGATAGGATGGCATCTCTCATTCTAGAAAGCTTAGAGACACTTTAAAATGTGCAATAATATCCTAGTCTTCTCATGAAAGGCATGCAAATTCACAAGGAAATTCACTCAGATGAATAATCTGTCTCCTGCTGATGTCACTTTGACAGAATCAGTAAATAGTAGTTTCACCAAACTATGTCGTATGTACTGTTCAAAGAGATCAGAGACATTGAAATGCTAAGTGTTATTTGTAAATCAAATCCAGATGGCATGATGGGATGATTTTTTTTTTTTTTTTTTTTTTTTTCTGTGCTGAAATTCTATAATGCCTCCTACAATCCATTTGGCATAAAGACAAGTGTTAGATAATTGAATTTGAAGCCATGCATTGAAGATCAGACCAAGCTCCAAGTTCCGTACATCGAACCATTTTATTGTTTCCAGGTCTGTGGAATTCCATTTCAATAGGTGATTTACAGAGAAACACTGGAAATGATTGTTTATGTTATTCTTAAAGACGTCCAGAAATACATCTATCACACTGATACTGTGCTGAAAGAGAATTAGGCTCTAAACTGAGCACTAATTAACCTTCTGAGAGCTCTTCAGCTCTCCAGTTCTCTTCTTATACCAAAGGTGCCTTCTTATACTGATAAGAGAGTGATATAAGAGCAGAACCTCGAAATGTGATTTATAACAGCTGTGAAAAGTATTTTCTTCCAAGTAAAAGCAAGTCTTATGTGTTAGATAGGGACATACAGCCACCCTTGTTAGAGAACTTAAATTCAAGATAATTGTTGAATTTTTATCTTACCCTGTCAAAACCTCCCTCCCAAATTGTTTTTTTGTTTGTTTTTCTTTTTGTTTGTTTTTCTCCCTGTCCAAGAACTTATCTATTTTCCTTTCTTCAATCATCAGAAGTTTATGGTTTCTGAGAGCTCTGTACTTCCAATAACTGCAAGGTAGAAAACTGCTTGCTTCTAGCAGTCAGCAGTTGCTTTCATACAAGTCTTTCAGTTTCAATGCACAATCCACATGCGTATTTGCTCAATAGGATTCTCGAGTCCATAATTAATTCTACATTAAGAAGTTGCAAATTGGGCCGTTCTTCTAGCAGATATATTGGCATTAGAGACATAAAAAACTTGTGTGCTAGTATCTACCTAGATAATATTTCCAGGTCATATCAGTAAGAACAGCAGACATTATGTCTTCTGAAACAAACATCTAGGAAGATATTAAAAATTTCCATACAAAACCTCAGTCTAAACCGAGGCAAAGGACAAACTAAAAAGTAGCACTATACTGGGTTGGCTGATTTCACCATAAAATGACTTAATGTTACTCAAAGTTTTTCTTTCAGAACTTAAAATGTTTAACAATTCTGGGAAATTCAAATCATACTGGCAATAAAACACAAGTGTTTTGTTATAAGCTCCTTTTTGTTATGACATATTAAAGAGAAAAGTCATTGCTCTGTGATAAAAAAAAAAAAAAAAAAAAAGTCTCTTCTTTCATTAATGCACTGAGGACTAACATATAATTCAAATGAAAGAGATTTGGATAAATCCTTGTGAATCTACAGGAAGTCATTTTCTACAGCCTTGATCCTGCAAATAACTCAGCATAATTTTATTTCAGGTATGTCAAAAGTTTCACAGACCATGATGCAAGATCAGGAACTAAATGACAAATAGACAAAGATAAACTCATGTTTGATTGCAAAAACTGAAATGAATTATTAAAGTAAAATATTCTTCTGTCAAGTAAAATGTGTAGGAAAGCCTAATTTCATCTCATTTTTGTTTATTTACTATGAAATACAAAACATCAAAAGGTTAAAATACAAATAAAAATACCCTCAACTTTATAAAGTTTTCATTAAATAGCACAATAGCAATAGCAGAATAGCAATTAGATTACTTCATATTGAATTATTTTAGGAAACTATTTTAATGAAAGATCATTCTTAGCTCCAAGCTGTATTCTTTTAGTAGGCTAATCCCCAATTTCATACTTTTAACAGCCAGTGAGAAAACTTAACTTTTAAATATTGATTTACATTAATGTTTATGGCAAGTCTTTAATTAAATACTTTCTTTAATGTTATTTGAAAATTTGTGCTATTATCTGGCTATATTTCTGAAGAAAAGAAAAAAGCATCCCTATAAATAAAATATCAATAATCAGTTTGCATCTCACTGTGAATATAACTTCACTATTGCTTGAAAAGCAATAAAATGTTTCTGATTTTTGTAAAAGAACTACAAATAGACTAACACAAAGCTACTTGAAAGATTGAATTTAACATGTTTTTTTTTTTTTTTTTTTTTTTTGAAATGACTTATTTATATAAATCTTAGTGTCACTTGATTTTTATAATCAAAGTATCAATTCATAAAATTCAGTGGACATTACCTCCTCCCAACACTCTTTCCTGAACATTTGTGCCTACTTCAGGCAGGTAAAATATCTACCAAAATATATAAAGAACTGATGAATACTTGTCAAGTACACCCTACTCGCTTGCAGGGCAGCATGAAAAGCCAAAAGTCCTTGACTCAGCATAAGCACTGCTCAGCAACAACTAAAATATTGGTGTGATACAAACATCACTTCTATCTTAAATGCTAAACACAGCACCACACCATGTCAATAAAATTTGTACAAGTGCTATGTAGTTTCTAATTGGTGAATGTTGTTTCCAGTAAAAGATCTTGAAGACTTACAGAGGGTATATCATTGGTTATAGAATCAAGAATATCCTGAATTGGAAGGGACCCAGAAGGTTCACTGAGTCCAACTCCTGGCTCCACACAGAACCACCAAAAATCAGATCCCGTGGCATTGTCCAAATAGTTCCTGAACTCTGGTAGGCTGCGTTCTGTGAGCACTGCCCTGGGGAGCCTGTCCCAGTGCCCGATCACCCTCTCAGTGAAGAACCTTTCCCTAACCCCCAGCCTGACCCTCCCCTGTCCCAGCTCCATGCCGTTCCCTTGGCTCCTGTCGCTGTCCCCAGAGAGCAGAGCTCAGCGCCTGCCCCTCCGCTCCCCTCGTGAGGGAGCTGCAGGCCGCCATGAGGCCTCCCTCAGCCTGCTCTGCTCTGGGCTGAGCAAACCAAGGGACCTCAGCTGTTCGTCCTAAGTCTTGCCCTCCAGACCCTTCATATTATTGTCTATTCAGTATAATTTTCTGCTCCTATATGAGTTGAAGGCTTTCCTTTTAAATTTAAGTTTAAAAATATTAAAATATAATATTTTCAGCTATGAATTTTAAAATCCAAAAATTCTATCTATTTTTCAAGTAAGTATCATAAACCAATGGTAAGGACAAATTTTTAATTTCGGGGGGGGGGGGGGGAAGGAGGAATATATCTTCTTCATATTCTCATTCATCATATTCTCATTCCTTCTAGCTAAAAGGTAGGTAACATGAGTTATAAAACTTCACCAACTATTCCATTTGTTTCTGCAAGGAACACAGAGTCTGCGACAGCTGGAACTATCTGCTGGCATGCCATGTGCTATACAACACCATGATACAGTAGATCATTCTCTAATGGCGTTATTGACAAATATACATTACAAAACTCCGTTGCCTACTAAGGAGAGCAGCGGCTGGATTTTAATTACTTCAATACACAGTATTCAATGTGGAAAATAAATCTTCAAGAATCGGCTTTTTAAGGACATGATTGTACTGACACTTACTAATGGAAATAAGTACACATTTTAAGAATCATTCATCTCATGAGATTAGCGCAGTGGCCTCTGGCTTTTGGAAAATTGAATCAGAGGTAAAAATAGGTTTGGTTCCATACATTTGCTGGTACTTCTACTTACTTAAGCAAGCCACTGTTGGACTGTATCCCGAGAGCATTATCACTTTTAATACCATTGACAGTACTGATTAGGGAGTGCCTACAGCTTTTGTTTGCAGATGACTGCTGATGAGGCAGTCTGAAGCACACGTTCATCTGCTGCAATGAGGGTGGTAAGGTAGGGTTGTGTAGGATGGGACAGTGAAGGAGCAAGTCAGGCTTATACACCTCTTGTATGGAACAAGCTGAGTGAGAACTTGTGGGTCACAACAGAGAGACCAATGAGGGAGTGTATTATAGACCACTTGATCATTATGGAAAAGTGGATTCAGTATTCTTTAAACAACTCAACCTGGAGAAGAGGTTTCAGGAGGTCTTTATAGCAGCCTTCTAATACCTACAAGTAGGTCATTAGGAAGACAAAGCCAGACTCTTCACAGAGAGTGTTGTGTGTGCTGGAACAGTGCGTGATAATGAACAAAAGTTGAAACATGATGTTCAGACTAAATATAACAAGAAACTTATTCCCCATGAAGACAGCCAGCCAGTAGGGTAGGTTGCTCAGAGAGGTTGAGCAGTATCCATCTTGGAGGTTTTCAAGGCCTGCCCTGAGCAACCTGCTCTGATCTGGCAGCTGACCTCACTTTGAGCAGGAGATTGGACTAGAAACCTCCTGAGGTTTCTTCCACCCTGAATAACCCTTTAGTCCTTTGAAAATGGTCTGTTTCTACAGCTCCATCTAATTCACAATTATGAAAGCCTTTTCAGTAATGCTCACTAGGAATATGACAGATATAATACTTGTTGCCTTCTGTATCATACATGCTGACAGAGAAAACTAGGTAATAGAAAACAGAGCAGCTCCAAAGATAAAAATATTACAGATTTTATTACTCTGGAGACCAGAATAGTCTTTTCAGAATACAGAAAATAAATATGAAAGATATACAGTGGTTCAGAGCTCCAGGGTTTGCAGTGTGTGCAAATGAACTGTTGTGGTCTTCGGTGATCCCAGTGAACTTGGAGGACCTTCACAAACAAGGATCTGACAATGAGCGTGAAGTTCATCCAGAACCAAGAGGTACATAGATTATACAGGTCAATATATTACAGTGAGGAAAGCCTTTGACCATTCATACCAACAACACAAGTAGATTTTCAAGTCTGATTCAAAGGTCGGTGGTGTTAATAGGAATCTTTGATATTCACAGCTGTTGTTAGTTGGAGTCTGATTTTCATGGACACAGATTCAATTCCAGCATTTTTACCCTTCTAAAGGAAGGCATAGGAGATGAAGTATCCAAAATTATGTAATTAAACTATCTAAAATTCAAAGTATTTTTAAATAGTGTCAACATTCCATCTAACTAAAATTAAGGTACAAGCACTTAAATATAGAAATAGAAAAACTAACAAACAAAAAAAACCCACAGTGGAATCTGTTTGCAGGATCTCAGTAAACCATTGCAACACAGAGGAAAAACAAGTTCATGTTTATGCATTTCAATATGTAATACCTTTTAAAAATAAATACGTGTGTGTGTTAGGCACTTAGGGCTATAATTTTAAATTGCATTTATAGAAAATAATAGAGTAGAAGCTGTTCATTGAACCCTAAACTAGAAAATTAGACAGGAAAGGTAAAGAAAGAAAAGCATTCAAAGCACTAGGAAAATACATGGCCAGCATTATCTTTGGGAATAATAAAAAACCTGAAGACCTGTAGTTTTCTCAGAAACACCTTCTTAGATATTTTTAATGCATGAGATAGCAAGTGCCATAAACCTTGACCTCACCATACTTCATGCTTTCCTTGGGCCCTTTCCAACCCAAAGAGCTTAGGCAATGAGGGAGCATGGATGGAGGAGGTGTGAATAGCGGAGTGGGAGAGGTCAATGCCGATTGTTACATGTGGTCCTTAACATGCTTAATCATTGATGTGATTTCTAAGAATTAGATTGTGTGATCTTTGTTTGCATACTGATTGCAAGATCTGGCCCTGAGTGGATTATTTTTTAAATCCTATGCACCAAATGACTGGAAACATGAGTAAACATATAGGAACATTGCACTTGTTGATAATCCTATGGCATTTTTGCAAAACACTTAGAAAAAAATTAGTCTAAATGCTGTGCAGTATTATGCCTTGCCATAAGGTATCAATGTGTTTACTGAAAGGCACTCAACCCTTTTTATTGGAACAGAAAGATCAAAACCTTTTGGGGGAATGTAGAAGCTGCAAAACAAATCAAAGTCATTGCCTTTTCTTTTTTTCACTTTCTCCACATTTGCCGTTTGTCTGCATGTAAAGAAAATGCAACTCAGAAATACAAAAAAAAAAATCTTCTGTTCCCACAGAGTTTCAAAAGAAAACTTGCTTTTAAAATGTAAATCAACCACTGCATTGATACAAAGAGAAAGAAAAAAAAAAAAAAAAAAAAGTGGAAGGAGGCAAACACCTCCAAGAAAGAAGGAAAAAGGGAAAGGGAAAGGGAAAGGGAAAGGGAAAGGGAAAGGGAAAGGGAAAGGAAAGGAAAGGAAAGGAAAGGAAAGGAAAGGAAAGGAAAGGAAAGGAAAGGAAGGGAAAGGAAAGGAAAGGAAAGGAAAGAAAAGAAAAGAAAAGAAAAGAAAAGAAAAGAAAAGAAAAGAAAAGAAAAGAAAAGAAAAGAAAAGAAAAGAAAAGAAAAGAAAAGAAAAGAAAAGAAAAAGAAATAAGTATAATAAATAAATAATATACAATTTGCTAAGGTAAAATGCAAAGGGATCAGTAGATATGCAAATATACAGTATACAAATTCTCCAGCAGGCTCTGATCCTCTGGTGAATAGAAAAATATGCCTGGTATTTCTGAAAAGAGTATGAATAAATCAAATGTCTCAAGTTATGTAAAAGTAATTTGTGAATCTGGGAACCTGTCGATTAATACACTAATAATATATGCAGTAAAATAATCCATTTATTATTTATGGCTGTAATTGGGGACAGAAACAGGGAAGAAATGTTTATTCAGACCACAACACAAAAGCAGTTCTGAGTAATGAACCCTAAAAGTATATATGGCTGTGATTTTCAGAACTGAATGTAATAGAGACATAACTACCATTCGTTTTAATGAGTGCTGACTGTGTTAATGATCCTAGACAGCTTTTAAGATCTTACATATCTTTTTTTCCTGTCATCTCTGACGGTCCAAAAAAAGCCATGGAGGTAATTTGAAGTGTTTGCAAGTAAGAAAGTATCTTCAATGAAATTGTTTTCATATTTCCTTTCCTTTCTTTTTTATAGACATCAGTGATACGAGGTGTTTTAAGAATTTAGGAGATTCTCCTATTTAACAGTGTGAATAGGATTGTGACAGGCAGTGAGAATCTCTAAAAGGAAGTTAAGGCATGTTGACTGAGGCATGTTGATTGAGGA
The DNA here is from genome assembly GCA_011074415.1 of Stictonetta naevosa. Lineage (NCBI taxonomy): Eukaryota > Metazoa > Chordata > Aves > Anseriformes > Anatidae > Stictonetta > Stictonetta naevosa. Next base: position 97,577,933 of record CM021699.1, read on the forward strand.
ACTTAAAAACAGTTTATTTAGTGTCTAATATTAATTTTCCAGCATATCTGTATGTAATCTTCAAGTCCATGACCAGAACAAGCCTTGTTCTAATGTAGTAAATTATTAAGCAAAGGCTATTTGAACACTTGGAGTGCCCACAGAAAACCTAAAGTATTCCCAGCACTCCATGGCCTAGAGTCCATGGCCTAGAGTCCACTCCACACAAATTATTATAACTCTATGAAATCCAAGAGATTTGCTCCAGTTTAGCCTGCAAAACAGCCTCAGTACAAAAATGGGAGTTGGTAACCAGGAAGGCCATGGTATCCACAACACCCACAACTAACCTGTGCTGGTAGCACAGGACACACAGACATAGAAAACAGTCCACATATGCTTTTAAATAGTAATTGCAATGCCTGTCATTCACCATTTAACCTTTGTGCCAAAGGCCATTCTCTTTCTGTAGCTAGCAGAGAACAATATGCTTCTCTAGAAGGCCATTGAGATAGCGTAAGAGGTCTTCTGCCCAAAATTGAACTCTGGACATGTATCCTCCTCCTCTGACCGGCTACACAGAGATGTTCCTGAAACAATCCTTGTGCCCTGGACTCCCGTGGTCAGATCTTGTGACTCCCTGCCTTGCCTTGCCAGAGAGCAGAGATGTTGTAAAAGCAGGAAACAGTTGCCCAGCACAGTTCCCCTAAACTTACCTTCTATTCGCCCTAATCCTTCAGAGCACTGCTGCACAATATTCAGCTGAGAAAATTCCACAGTCAGCAACCTCCTTTTGTCCTTCCTCTCACAGATTTTAAGCCACATTAATAGGTCTTTCCTAGTTCGTTATATCATATAAAAAGCCAAAGCAGACTAAATTCACACAAAGTTTCTCAAATAAGGATGTAAGTTTTACATTTGAAATAACATTAAAAAACAAACAAACAAAAAAAACTTGAAGAAGAGTAAGTGGAAAGTATGTGTTGGAGGGATAAAGAGGAGGGAAAACTATTTAAAGGTTTGGAGAAATATGAATGAGTATTTGAATCTATTGATGCTAATTCAAATAGAATTGCCTGAAGTTTGTCCCAGCATGGCTGGGACAGGATGTGGTGGCTGTCAGCAAATTCCCCATCAGAATGTTACAAACTACTTCAAATGACAAAGCAGAGAGGGGACACTAAGGAGATAATCCAAAATGTAGCATGAGTTAAAACATGCAGCTGAAAAGAGAATAAATGGTCTACTAACTTGAAATCTTTTTTTTTTTTTTTTTCAAATATAAAAGATACTAATGTTTCAGAAGAGTCACTATGGACAGTGGCGTATATAGTAAATACTTACCAGCTTGTTTATTAATTCCATATGCTAGAGGAATGTGCTAGCCTATTTAAAATTACACTATTTTGGAGAATCAAAACATCTTAGGGATACAAGGCAAATATACATATATGTATTTAATTAGTGGCATTACTGCAGTTCCCACTAAAATTACCATATTTTTTAAAATGACCCTCTCTCCCTAATTGTGCAGGCAAGACTCAATTACTGGTTACAAAAATACCTCCAACCACTCATACTTTATATAATCAATTGATTTGCTAATGAGATATTTTGCCAACACCCACACTTTTTTTTCTAGATCCTTACACTTTATTTTTTCCCTTTTGTTTCTGCTTCTTATAAAGCAAAAGATTATTTTTTTTCCAAACAGCTAAAGACATAAACCCTAAATTTCCGTTAAGTAAATTGCAATTTATTCTCACATCCTGCAAATATGAACTACTGAACAGGATAAACAGCTGATCCCTGTGTTAGTTCTTTATGTTAGTTCTCAGTTTAGATCGTGAGAATTATGTGATTATCTTTAGTTAAAGGAAATTCTTCATAGGAAGTCATCCAAGAAACACCTCTCTCTTGTCCTTGATGAGTCTCAAGGTCAGTATGACCGAGTAGGTTTTCTATTCAATTAATTTCATATGAACAATTCTCATTGTTCCTGTATAAAAACAACAACTTTCATGCATAGCTAAAGATCTTTCGCTGCTTTGATGTATTATATCAAACATTCGTACTCAGATTTTAGTAAGATATTGTCCCAAATTACTACAAAGCATGATTTGGTATTCTTGTTTATGCCAGACTTCACTTCAGATATTGTCAGGGATGTTCAAAGTCAGTCTCTATGGTATAGAAAAATTAATATACTCACAATTCCTACCATCCACGTTATGTATGAGCTTAAAAAAACTCAACTACAGATTTCACTTAGATTTTCCCTACTTTTTCCTTACAGTAAGAACAATAGGAACACCAAAATAAGGCCTTAATACTGCAATTGTAGTTAGAGCAGGAAGAAAAGCAATAGGTTTCTGTAACAGAAATATATATATATATATATATATATCTCCTCTGTCATACAGAAAAAAAAAGAAAGGAAAGGAAAAAAGAGAAAATCTAGGTATATGGCTTCTTTGTAGGTGAAATCTTTTCTGGGACCTTTACGTTCAGAATTTCAATATAGTAATAGATCTTCATCATCAAAATGTCAGAATAGTCATCTAATTCTACCAAAAGAAGTATCTGTCAGTGGACTCAGTAATCTTTGCTCAGGTATTTCAGTAATCTTACCCCCACAGATCCTTCCTAATCAATCAAAACAAAAATGACAATTCACATTTTTGGTAACATATTAATTCAGGCTTTATACTTAGTGCTGTTTACTGCCTGAGGCACTTACCAGGTGTTGGATTTCTCTTCACTTCCATCATGTCTTAGAATCTGTCAGAAGACATTCTGTCTCTGTAAAGCTAAGTAAACATTTTGTGTAGAATTGGTTAAAGAGGTACGTTAGCATTCTTTAGAAAAATAATTATAAACATATGTTTCCCTTTAAAAGACAAAAAATAAAAAAGCATTCTTTGAAACCTGTGGGTCTTTTCCATTTTTGGCACTTTTGAGATAAGCAGAGCTTTCTATATCAGAATCTTTCTGTGCTAAAGTCCACCAAGCAGAGATATGAAGTGTATCTTAATTTGTTAATATTAATTTTCACATGGCTGATAAAGAAAATTTTTAGATTCTCTAGGACACTTCTGAAGTTCATTTCACTATCCTCATCTGAATATTTGTCAATATGACATCCCTGATCTGACATATGATGATATATTGCATGAATTTCATGCAGTTTTCATTGCCTGTCTCCTTAGTCCCTTTTTTTAAATCTTTCTCGCCTGCAGGTTTTGAAGTGTCATTGACATGCTGCTAAGAATGCAATAGACTTAACCTGAGATAGCCACCCACAACAGACTGTATAAACTGCCATAGTAGGTCAGTGTTAACTACGTAGACTGAAACAGGGACAGCTGTGAAACTCGTTTCTTGGATGGCAACAGGATAATAACAGAAGTGCTAAATCCCTTCCTCCTTCTCCTATAGTTTTTGATCATTTGTAAACGACAAGAGACCACCTTTGTATGTTATTTCTTTTTGCTTTACAGTTGACTGCCTCTGCATCTTCTGATATTCTTAAAGAGAACAGTCTTTTATGAACTCTTAAAGATCTCATAAAACCATTGAACTGTGTGGTTGCAAAGGAGCATTGTCATTTTTTCTAACTTTCTGGAAATAGAAGCTTTTGGAAATGGAAGCGAAGTACTGATAGCTTTTCTCTCACTTTTCTCTCATCTTCATTTCCTTGGAGCACTTGAATGAACCCATCTCACCTGCAATATATGTTAGGTATTAAAAGTTGCACATATAGTCCAAACTAAGCTGTCTGGGGGTCTCTCAGCAACCAAGGCTTTTATTTTATTTTATTTGGTGTAATTAATTACCCACTGGAGCAACCTGTTTCTAAAGTGAGCATAGGAAGTATGATTCAGTATGACTAGGTTAGGCAAGATGCTTAACTTTAGATGCTGAAGTTAATCTCACCAGCATGTCCTGAATATTAAATATTGTCTTTGGAGCATTATGTTCTATAGCACCTTGGAAGCAGAATCAACTAATACAGATGTGTCTCAGAAGGAATTTATAGAATCGAGACCCTGAGAAAGCATGACCATGCCAGATATCTGTATTGGTCAGAAAACAGCACAAGAAGTCACCAACTTGAATTTGACTAGAAACTCCAAAGTAAATGGGACCTTACAACAGTACAGTACCTACTAAGCCAAAACTGAAGCCTGCTGCCATATAATGAGGCCAAGAAAAGCATGAGGTGAGGGCAATACTACAACTACCTTGATGATACAGAAAATTAACTAGACTAAAATAGGAATTCTAGCAGAAAGATTCATTTGTCCTCTACCCAAAGTGAATCTTTCTGCTGACACAGCTACTGCAGAATGTTTAGGGAACTCCACTTTCTCTTTTCTGTGAAATGAACCTGATTCCTTTTCATTTTAAATTACAAGGCTCAGGCTGAACTGTGATGAAAATTTCCAAAATGTTTGACTGTTTTGAAAATATTTCTCATTGTCATTTTAGGGGAATTCTGCATAAAATATGATGTATGTGCTTATATACAAGATTACAAATAATAATATTTAAATACAAGCATTTTCAAGGCTACATAGCCTGTGTAGTAGACAAACAAGTGCTTCATGACTGATAATGATGGGTTATGACAATAGATGGCAAATGGGGATTTAAACATGCAGCTTCTGCTATTGTCACAGGGAACTGTATATAAAATTCTAACACACTGTGCTGAAGGATAATCTCCAGGAATCAGATGTTCTCTCTCAAGATTAGTTTATAATAGAATTGACTTTCATACCTAGATCAAACAAAAACAGACCAGTTGGCAACAGGAAAAAATGCATAAAAATATTAGCAGTGTCATTCAGGTTAATTAGATCATGTTTCTTATCCAACTTGTTTTCTAGTGGTCATTTTTACTTTTCATTTCAGTCCCTCCACTACACTTCCCAGCCTTCTGTTGTTTAACTCTACAGTTGTTCTTACCATCTATTTAAGTGCAACAGATAATATATGAAAAATAATTGTTCTCTCTTAGCATCTGTCTGAAACGTATATATAGAAAAACGTTCAGAGAAAGTCAGGGAAAGCTCTTAGGAAGTCTAAGTAGCAGATCTGATAATGAATAATGAAAAAGAAGGAATGCAGACAAAAACAAGAGTATTACCCACAAAAATTTGCAAGCGTAAACAACCAGATAATAGAAGAAACATTTAAGGTATTTGACAATGATGAACCACATTAGCTTTTGATAGGCAATAAATTAGATATCTTAAGTCTTTTTTATTTATATCTTCTAAGTCACGAAGAGAGACATCTGAGCCAATAGACTCAAAACTTACTAGGTGTCATTAGTGTAAATGTATAATCTCTACTTTGAATTTCTTCAATATTTGAGCCCTTTAATAGACTGCTAACACATTATTCACTGCTACCACATTTCCTTAAAGAGGGATGATACTTATCAGAAATTTTAGGCCAGTTAGCATAGGACTAATTTTGCTATGTTCTGATCCTATTTTTGTCCTCAACGTTGTGTACATCTTTTTTTTTTTTTTTTTTTTTCTTCAAATCCTACAACTTTTCTGTTTTTCTTATAGTGGACTCTCCTGTCTTTGAAGTCTATCCATCAATGAAATGTAGAAACATACTATTCATAGAAATATACTTTATTAATACTGTATTTTAAATATAGTTGTTAGCTGCCAGCTGAACCACTGTACCTCTGTTGCAACATTTCCAACTTGTCTTTAATTCTTTGGTTTGACTTTACCGAATTATGTTAGCAGTGCTAGACACTGCTGCATAGGGATGGGAGCTGGGGGAGAGGAAGAACAGGTGCAGTGCTTTGAGTCAGCTGGAATTGATTGTAGGGCTGTCAGGACTTTCCCAGTGTCTACAGATGTTCAGCAAACCAAATCACCAGGTAGCAAAGCACATTTTGTCAGCTGGTTTAGTTTATCTATCCTAGTGAATGTATGTGCAAATTCAAACTCAACAAGGAAAAAAAAAAAAGAAAAGAAAGAAAAAAAAAAAAGGCAGACAAACGTGAAAGCAAAATGAGAAGATAAATTAATTTCATTAAGGTTATTAAAGCCAATTAAATTTAATTTGAGATAATTATAGGCAAAAACTTTCAGCATGCTGTAAAACTGATTCATCGGTTTTAAGAAACATAAAATTGAGTTTAGACAAAAGGTTCGTGCAGTAAATTAACAAGGTGAATGTGAAGCAACAATGAGATATATGTATCAAGGCCCTCAGGGCACCACCAGCCCTGACTGTTCCTGCTCAGCCTCTCTGGGGCCTCCCCCATAGCCCAGGACCCCACATCAGCCCCAAGGCCATCATCTCTCTACCCCAACAAGGACACAGCACAGACAGTTTCTGGTTCTCCACAGCCCTGCCCTGCCCAGACATGTCCCATGCTGAGCCAGGCCTACCCCTGGGCCTACATCCTGAGCCAGCCTTGGCCCACCCTGGTTCCCGAGGAAGTACACGATGGCCAGGGCTGGGGCTGCCCAGTGCTCCTGGCTCTCCTGCTCCTGGTTGAGGGTGATGGGAAGAACCTTGGTTCCAGCCCCTGACCCTGTGCAGATGCCAACCTGTACAGCTCCCTGTAAATATACACGGGGAGAAAACTGCAGCATAAAACTTTAGAACCAAATAAATAGTGTGGGAGCTTCATTGTCCTGCATTATACCTTTGTACAAACTTAGATGAGTCAACACCAAGGACTGATTAGGTGTCTGTACTAAAAGGTGATCATAGTATTACAATGCCTAAACACTCTTTTTATTACAGCAGTACTTTTGTCAATAAATTGCTAATGTTTAAAGTTAGAAGCACTAATATGTGTTTCTAATCAGTCGTTTAAATATGTCTTAATACACCAAAGGACTTCTGCTGCTTGCTTGTCAAGACTGAACCAACTTCACTGAAAATCTCTTCACATTGGAACTAGTGATATATAGCAACCTACTACAATCACTTATTCATGTGGGCGGACATTCAGGTGCTTTTCATCTAGCCTATCTTTAGCACTCTACTGCAGAGATACCTACCTACCTGTGACCTTCCCCCTTTATAATTAGTAGAAATAAATAGATACTCTAGGACATGATTCATATGACCTACTTTAACATCTACTTCAGGACGAGATGAATTGCACCATAGAGGTGTCAATCTCTGCTTTGATTATAAAGAGAGTTTCAGATCACTAACCACATGTACAAAGCCATATCTAGATGTGGCCAGATGAATCTCACCCTCAGTGACATGACTGAATAGGGTTTCAGCCAGGCAAGCTTTCTCTGAACATAGCATAGAACTGGCAGTAATTGATCTGTAAACTATCAATGACCTTGAGACATCCTGTTATTTTATTCCAGTGTAAAAGGAGAATTTTCATATCTTTACAGTATTGACTACATTTAAAATTTTTTCTGTCAGGTTAAAAAATGTATATGAAATTTATTGCAGAGTATAATCCACCTTTTTTCTTTGATTGTATTCTCAAAAGAGCCGCACTCATAAATCATATAGAAGTTGTATTATGTACTGGTTTAATATAGTAACTATTTTTATTCTTGTCAACTTACTTTTTTTCTTTATAAGGAGTGTTGCAAAGTTTTTTGATGTTGTTTATGGTGGCTTGAGGCTCTACATATCATTTCACAGATTACAAACTTTCCACTGCCTAATACTCTGTTGAATGCAAAACACATTTTATTCTGTACAATTGAAGTTTGCACTGAATACATATTACAACCAATTATTACTCATTACAGTGTAGCTGTCTACTTATGTCATACCTCATTATTGTGTCTTAGAGTCTGAATTCTGGTACACAGGAGTTTAAAATATTTAAATACAAAATAAGAAGCCCACAGATCCAATCTTATGTTTATTTTTAGCAAGACATTTTTATCAGATTGACATTTTAAAAGACCTTGACATTAGGACTTTAACTTCCTTGCTCTTGGATAGTTGGATGCCAGTGTCATGAAATAAAGAATCGTGTTTACTCAATTAGCTTTGTGTGTCAGGAAAATAATCTATCAGATTAAGTCAAATGAAACTTTTATAAATTGTGGAAAAAATTGCAATAATCCTGATCATATTTAAAAAAAAAAAATACTATTTAGCATCTTAACCTTTATATCTATACTACAGTAAAAAGAAATTTCACTGAATTATTCCTGAAAGAATATTCACAGTGGGGATCCAAACAACATCTAGGTGCTCATGTAACTAACAGGCCAGGGAACCAAGTTTAAAAATACTATCTTCAAAACTCCCTTTTAACCTAATAAAGGTTCTCAGAGGTTCCTGAGATCTCTGTGTCCCAATTTTCAACGTTTCCAAAGTAACTCAATGCCTGCTTCTGCCCCAAAAGTTCCTCAGTCAGAGCTTGTACCCCAAGCTATGTAATAAGTCAACTGGGGGAGGACCCAAAACATGAGTATCAGCAGTAACACTTAAGAGTGACTTTAAACACCACATAACATACCAACTTTTAGTTTACCTTCACATATCTTGATTACAAGAGGGGTCATTTTAAGTTTTTGGCACAACCCTATGTTGATTAAATTAACATTGCTTTAAAAGCTTCCTTTTTCTTTTCAGCTATGGAGTACATATGTCAGCAAGAATGCTAGTCACTGCTTTCTCTGCTGAAAATCAAACTGTAGTTTCAAAGCCTTCTTACTGGATACGCTACTTACACAAATGGAATTGCAGTGTTTAACTCCTAAGTCTGATGAAACAAAGCAATAACAAAAAATGGGCAATGATAATGGTTTAATTGTTCCTGAAATGCCGTGCTGTCAAGGAAATTCAGTATGGATTGTGAGACCCTGAGAAATTTTGTTGTTGTTGTTGTTAGGGGGAGGAAGGGGTGAGGAAGAAGGGGAAGGAACTGTGATACTAATGAATGATGAATGATCTTTCTTAACTTTTTTTTTTTTTTTTCTGATATAGATTATGATTATTTTTGTCCTATCTAAGTTTATCATTTGAGAAAACAAAGAAGAATAGAAATGTTAAGGTAACTATGGAACATAAGCAGAAACTTTTACACAAGGCAGCTTTAGCCTCACTTCTAACTATCCGAGTATGACTTCCCACTGGGCTTTCTCATTGCTCCTGCTGTATACTTCAAAGGTCTATTTGAAAACTCATCTCTTTTAACAAATTAAAGCATTCTGGCAATCCAGCCTTGAGTCAAAGTTTTCTCAACTTGGTCAAATCTTTAAGTTGTTATACAAAACTGTTGCTGACAGATCTGTTTTGTTTAAATACAGGATGCATTTCTGCTGATGAATTCCATAAAAGAAACTTGAAGAAAGACGTAGATATTTAATAACTCACTCCTTGATTATTCACTGTCATACCTATGTGCCTTGAGTAGTCTATACACTCAATCTGTTCCACTATTAATTGTAATCAAGATTATCTTCTATTTCACTTCTTTCTAATATAGAATGACTTTAATCTGCTCTTTCATTTTTACTTCTTGCTTCTCTGTTCAGCTTTTGATTTGTTGTTGTTGTTAATATTTATAAAGAAAACAGGCAAAATAGTTTCCAATTTGAATATAATTGCCTAATAAATTAATTACTGTATCTAGATGAATGTTTAATTATAGTTTACTGCTCTCTTCTGAATGCAAACAATAACTTTGTAAAATAATTGTTACAGATAAACAACTACAAATTAATAAACAATCTCTTTTAATATAACACATCTATTAATACATATATTAATTCTAATATATATTTCCTGTATGTCACTGAAAATAAGTATGCATTAGTATATTGATCATTTTCAGGACAATTCAGTACAAAGATGCATAGTTATACTTTAGACCACTTAATTTCTAGCTATCTAGCTACATAACACTACCAAACTTACTACAAAACAAAAATTATTTAGGCTTTCTGAATATTTTCTGTTTCACTTGAACTTGCAGTCATCGAAAAAGAAATAGCTTGCTTCAATTGCTTTTGGGGAGAGCATAAGATCAAAAAACAAAGCAAAACAAAGATATATAGACTTTGGCATATGCATTGAGCTAAAGGTACAAGTATGTCTTGATGGTTAAATATAGTAACCACCCATGTTTATGAGAACATGTGTATATGTAGATGTATAAACACGTGTATATATAATTAATATATATATTGCATACATAGATACATATTGAGGAAGAAATTCATGTCTGTGGAGATGTAAACTAAAGAATCTCAATGCAGTTGCTGTGCATTGATTAGCTTGCTATTATTGATTACTACATTTTGCCAGAGTGATCCTGGCAATGTTCCAGGGAAAACGTTCCTCCACATTGTTCACTCATGGAAGGGAGGAGATATTTACTTCATCCCTGTGGAAAAACAAACAAACAAACAAACAAACAAACAAAAACTAATGTTGTAAATATATAATGTAAATATATTAGCTCTTTACATGTTGTTTCAACAAATTATTTGTTTAAATGTCACAGTTTTAACACCTAAGCTCATCAGCTCATGGTGATGAAAGGTGACAAATTCAGATTAAAAACAAAACAAAACAAAACAAAAATTGCAAGCTGCACAACAAGGACTTGTAACTTTCTGACCTTTGTTTGGGGTTCATGGGACAATGCCCCTTTCCCTCCTGATCAGGGCAGGAGCTCTGTAGCTGTAGTGGAAAGTCTATCCCACATTGAGGTACCTCAGCAAAAGAGAAGCTAAGTGAAACAATAGCTATTCACCTCAAAATACTTGAAATAGTGCTTTTAAGTGTCAAAAGAAAAAGAAGCTGCAGAAGATAAGAGAAGATACAAACACTGAATATATCAGTCACAGCATATAGGCAAGACTACATATTTGTTCAGAGAACTACTTTGAATGGAAAATAAGGATGTAATTGTATACTGCATTACTGTTACTGAGCTGGATGTCCTACATGTATGTACAGATATCTGTAACATACCTGATTTCTTGATGTCTGTGATTCCTTCCTTTCTCCCTTTATTCTTCCTTTTAAGTTTGTTCTTTCACAGTTAATTTAATTTTCATAATGTGTATTACATTTCTGATTCTATGTTCATCTGCAGGTTTTCCTGGTCTCTCCTAGTTAATTTTTCAGATGTTCTGCATTCAGCTATCTTAGGAAAAAATGGAGAAACTGCATCTCCCATGAGCCAGTAAATAGAACACTAATAGCTGTCTCAGGCAAAACTGCATGTTCCATATTTTCACCCAGAATAACAATTTTACATTCACTGCTCCACTTACAGCTATATCACTGAGACAGATCTGACATCTCTCCAGCAAAAAAGCCCAAACTTGCAACAACAAGAAGACGCATAGCACAACTTTCCTTAATATTAATAAGTTTGGCATCCTAGGAGTGCACAAAGCACCTGTCTCTGGGCATATGGTTACAGTGTACTGTTACCCTGGAGTGCAACAATGAGCGGGTAGGGAGGAAAGCCAGAGAAAGCTCTGGGCAAAAGAGCTAGAATAAAGTAGAAATAAAGACAGGGGGTGGGGAACTGTAAAAATGCTTGTTCTGTTAAGCTCCCTTCTTCAGATTCAGGAAAGAAATTAACACTTCAGTGGTGATGTGTTTGTACAAACCTTGTGTAATCATTGCCCAAATAACTTGTTTCCCTTGTACTTAGTTCTGTCTCCTTTACTAAAAATGAGGACATTACTTTGGGTGTGCCATTTTGAGGGGGCTACAAAAGAATTAAAAAACAAACAAACAAACAAACAAAAAAACAACTGAAAACCATTGCTGATATATACTTACTTTCAGTAAAGCTTCTTTGTTTAATGGCATCATATTTCAAAAACAAAAAGGAAAATGTTCTTCTCTTAACCATATAAATATTAATTCTGTCAGTTCATATCTTGAAGAATTCAAAATATAAGCTGAAATTTCAAAATTTTAATAACTGTTTTAATATATTTGAAGTTTTTGATGAAATACAGGCAAAAACTTAATTCCTCATGCTTTTAAAATACTTGCAGTGTATATAGAGTGATTAGACCAACTTTCAAAATGATCTTGAAGATCAAGAAATATAGAGCTACAGTTATAACTTTTCAACAATATCATAAAAATAGTATTCTAGAAAACCAGAAGCCATTTATTTTCAAGGCTGGATCATGCAAAGACCTTCAGTTTGTACAGAAATTTTTATCAACACAATTGATAATTTCCAGGGGCTCTTAACACAAGATGGGATGTTAAGATATGAACTCTATATTAACAAGTCCTTTATCAGCATGTTGGTTTATTTAGAACTTTTTCCTTTGAAATAGCTTTAGCTGAATTGAAAAAGTATATTTGAAAACAGTTTGGGAAACAAAAAGAATTTGAGAAGTTTTAAAGAATTATGACTTTCAGTGTTTCAACAACCACAAAGACTCTTCCTCTTCCACGTGTTTTAAAGAGATAACGTTGACAACATTTTGTATGGAAACTGAAGTTTCTGATGTTTCAAAGATACATTTATAGTGCAGTCACATGTCTAGCTTAAAGAAAAGTATCTTCATTCTCCACTGCAAGAGAAGCATATTTATCATGACATAGAGTAGCCTAACATGACAAGAAAGGTAAAAATAAATAAATGCATATAATAGCGATGGTCATCACAAATGATTCTAATCTATCAGAAAAAAAAATAGAAATAGTACACTGAATTTATAATTTAAAATACTGTATTTTGTAGAGCTTATCAGGTACTTGTAATTATAACAGACAATTAGAACAAAACCAATAACTTTTTCATAGCACGTTCACTGAGTGTAATGAATCTACCTTTGCAATGAGATGTGATAAATACAAACTCAATAAACCTCAGTAACTCTGCTTTTACAATTTCCATGATACATCATAACATGCTTCATGATATGTCAGAAAAATAGTCTCTCTTCAGTGTTTGAACAAAAAGTGGAATAATCCTACGGTATGAGAAGTAAAATCTTCCAGGGAACTTGGGTTAAAATAAATCTCTTAAAGAAATTATTTAAAATAAGATGGCACTGTTCCAGCATTTTATTTTAAAGATCACATGTATGTATTAAATTAGTTTTACAGGTAATGTGGAAGGAAAATGAGCACAGATATTTCAAGGTAGCTATTTCTACAAATAACATGCAAATTAAGTATTCTCTAAAACTACCTTATGGAATAATGTATATATATTTTTTATTCAAAACAGACCATCTACTTAGTAAAGAATTCTAGGTGGACTACTACCACTATTACTGTTGCTACTTGAGTTAATAATATGTAGTGAGAAGAAGAAATGAAGTTTAAGATAGTAAGAAGGAGTGCTACATATAAAGACACTATGATTAACTAAAATATGAGAAACTATCGTGATCTTGGCAGGAAAATTTTGGAAGATTTATGCAAGAACAGTTTGGAGAAGCACATAAGTAGGCAAGGTATGAAATGCTCAAGGTGCAGATTTAATTTTATTTTTAACTGTTATTTTATATTTTATAGCTTTTATTTTAATTATGCGGTTTGATCGAGTTCAGCTTTTGTGGATCTATTGAATCCGAATAAACTCTTCCATATCACAAAAAATAATTTTGTTATAATTAAATCTTAATCAGAATATGATTAAATCTTAAATTCTACATTTGCAAAATGCAAAAGACAGATGTAAATTCTAGATATTAAAATGGCTAAACAGCTAAAGAATTTTTAATATTTCCTAGCATATTCTCTGAGGGTCTACTTCATTCACATGAATATGGAGAGTGGTAAAACCAGCCCACACAAATGCTCTAAATTTTCACTTGAAAAATTTAAAAAGGGTTTATTTTCACAGTTCACTTTATTTAATTTGCTTTCTTCATATGGAAGAGAATCCTAGATTAGTCAGATTCATTTAAATCTGTGTAAAAGTTAGTTAGCTTGCAAAAGAAAATATGTTTTGATTGAAATAGACAAGGCTAAATTTCTGAAGATTTTATAAGATTATAAAATTTGAAAAATCAGAAAAGTTAAAAATAATTTAATAAATAATAATAAAAAGGTGATGCTTTTGCTATCCTTAGCCTTTTTGTTTCTCTCTACCTGTTCCCGGTTTCCCCATATAACTAAAAAGCTGCTGTTTGCTCAATAGCACTCTAACCTCATAATGCTTGAGCATCCTTGACTCTAGAGCAACTAAGGTTTGGGGAGCTTTTCCTTATCTTGTCACTACTCCTACTTTTTCCAAGGGAGAATTCTTCCTGTCTTCAATATTACCCTCTAGGTCTCTTTGTAATAGATTAATGTAGCTTCAATAACATAGAGCTCTTAACATTTATAACTGGCAGTTTTTCCCTCCCTCATTCTTCATTCTTTGCCGGTGTGTCAGAAACTGATAATTTAGCAAATAGAACTCTCATCCTTCCTGTGGGCTTCTGAAGGCGTACTTTCCTGTTGTGTCCAATAACTACTGCTTTCCTTTCAACTTTAATGAGCATGAGATTTGATCTCTGTGCATCTCTCTTTCCAAAATCACAGTTTCTGGCTTTCTTTGAGACTTTTACAAAGACCACAAATGATGTGTTAATAAGAAAGTCATGCATTGAGTGTATTCTTTCCAATTCTACTTCCTACCTTTTGATAATTCTAGAAATTCCTACTACCAGGCTTATCTACATAAAATGAATCAGTGGATACCTTAAACTCCAAGCTTATCAGTTCTTGTTCGGCTAAGTGATATCACTTAATGGACAGAAAAACAAAAATGCATGTGTTGTTGGTTTTTTAGGAAAAAAAAAAAAGTTTTTCTTTTTACACTTCAAAATATTAATAATATTAATATTGGTATTAATAATTAAAATTAATGAGAATTAGTAATAATAAATTTTTAAATGGAGTACATTTTAAATCATTTTTGTTTATTCCACTATTTGACCTACAAAATCTTCCCTAACTTTTCAGTTGAGATGTTATGAAACTCAGAAACCTGAAGCAGGAACTAGAATAACCAGAAAAAATAGAATAACCAGAAAAAAAAGCTAAAAACAGGGTGAGGATTTTTTATTTCTGGCTGCCCTGTTGTTCCAGAGAGCAGCAGAAAAACACATACAATTACAATTAAACATTAGGTGGCCCTAATGAAGGCTATAGATCTCTTTTTTTTTTTAATGAAGTGCTCATTAAAATTAATAGGACAAAAGAAATATCCTTTGCACCCAAGCTTTTACATTTGTCCAAGAAGGTGCAGAACAAACAGCTCACCTTGATACAAAAGTGTCAGCAGAACAACATGCACTCTGCGAGAGCTCTGAGGCAAAGAAGCCATAAAAGCAGGCTTGTTTCCAGGGGGCCCAGCATCACTAATTTTAAAAATTCCCTTGAATGAAAAAGTTATTCTTTATATGCTAATTGATTCAGTTCAAAGAACAACTGAGTTGTTAAAAGTATGAACTAAAAGGGAAATCTTGGGGGCTTGGGGGATCATAAGTGGTTTTGTGGAAGAAAAGAGTAAACGCCACCCAATTCTCATTAGAAAACTTCTGTCTCAGCTACTCTGGCTTGAAGGAGGGTATCCAATGGAAGAAAACAAGATTAGTTTTTGTCACCTCACTGATCATGTCTGACAGACTAGTTTGTCAACTCAAAATGTGAAAAAGCAAACATTTTAAGGCTTATAAACAACATGTAAACAGCTGCTGCAAACAATCTTTCACTCTGAGGGAGCTGGGAGTTTAATTTCTTGTTGTGCCCATGTTTCCATTTACATTCAATACCAGAACTTAAGTTTACCAACACCTTATCTGTTGCTGTGGCAAATAAATCAATCCAGGATTGGGCAGCCTATCAAGAACAATCACAAGTTCACTTTTATGGAACTCATGAGATCTAATACACCATGGATCTGGCTAGTTTTCTTATCCCAAGGAATACTGAAAGAATTGCCTAATGGTAGTAGCAGTTTGGTTACTCCTCTGGATCTGAGGAGTAACTCAGATCAAATCTTCTCTCTGTCACCTCTCCAGCAGCATGGTGAGATGCACTCATCACCATTAGTGGCTGGTGTCACCACAGGTTTCTTACATGGCAGTTTCTTTGTTCTTCATTAAAAGTAAAAAGGAGGCAGGGATGTACTCTTACATACCATCACTTTCACCAGAAGTAGAATGAACTTCTGTTAGCAATTAAATATCTATTATATTTACATAACAGAACATTTCCAAAACCTAGACAAAGAGAATGAGTTATTGACTTGTCATAAATAACATGGTCATTTCTTTGGACTTGTGCAAAGCAACAATGTTCCATATGATATCCTTTTATCCAAATTGGAGACATTCAAATAGGACAGACAACAGGATGGGGATACATTCCTGAATCACTTGGAATAGGTATATGATATAAGCATGGGGCTTATTTTCTGCTGTGGGAAAGTAGTGCCTAGTCTATGTATTATCAGCCTTTTGTTATGAAATTGGACTTTCTTAAAAGAGTTGGGCAGAATGAAATCTTATTATTAATATTCCCCAAATCTAGACAAAACAAGTTTCCTTTCATTACTGCCAACATGCATAAAGGAATTGCAAAAAGAACAATACATATAGCCCCAGATCCCTGAAATCAGAGATCAGATAAAA